>LZPO01107902.1:627350-649717 GCA_001675575.1 Neotoma lepida
TTTGTGCTGTGCCTCAGTTCCTCTAGGGCCTCCCCAGGGATGAGAACTGAATGCCCATCAGCCAAATGGGTATATTTCCCAAATGGCTGCCTGGAGGATTCTGGATAGGCAAGGGATAGGCACCTGCCTGGGGGTGGTGTTCTTAGTCTTTGGGCCCTCAGTTTGTTCATATGTATAATGAGGATAATAGCGGGATCCACCATGAACTATGAAGGCTGAAGCCAGTTAATGACCCATGGTGTAAGAGAGTTCCTGGGTTGTTACCAGCATGTCCTGGTACTTCTCACTTCCTTCTTGAAAACCAAAACAACTGTGGAGAAGCCACAGCTGCCACCTGGCTTTGTTCTCTGAGGGGAGGTTTCGGGTATGTAGCTGATCATGTAGCTCCCCAGGTGGGACTTTCAGAGAGCTGTGACTTCACGGGGGCTGTGACGACCTGGCCATAAAAGTGGCTGTCCATGCTCCCTTTAAGGGTGGCTTGTGTTGTACACATGGGCAGCCCTTGTAGTTGCTCACTCTAGATGACTCATTGCCTCCCTCATTCAGGAGCTGTGCTGGTGCTGGGGACCCTGGGGTGAACAAGACACAGGATTCGGGGCTTCCTAGGATTCACAGAGGAGATATGACAGGATGGTGTGGCACATGCAGTGGACTGGCTAGCATGTAGTCCCAACAGGAGGTTCATGAGGATAGTGCCAGCTGGGCTGTGTAGTGGGTTCCAGGCCAACCTAGGCTTTATAACAAAATTTTCTCAAAAAAATGAAGAGGCCAAGTTTGGTGGTGCATGCCTTTAATCCCAGCACTTGAGAAGCTGGAGGCTCTCTGTGATTTCTAGGCCATCCAGGGCTGTGTAGTATTGATACCCTATCTCAAACAGCACAGAACCAGAGGGTAGGAGAGGTGGTCCAGTGGTTGATCACTTACTGAGTTTTGCAGAAAACTTGGCTTCAGCTTCCAGCACCCTCATAGTTGCTCACAACTGCCTGAAAGTCAGGTTCCAGTGAATGTGATGCCCTCTTCTGATCTTCAAGGGCTGCTGAACACATTATGCACATACATATACTCTGGTGCACACACATACATATAAAATAAATAGGGCTGGAGAGATGGCTCACATGTTAGGAGCACTGGCTGATCTTCCAGTGCAGGATTTGATTCCCAGCATCCATGTGGTGGCCCAAAGTCCCCTGCTAACCCCAGTTCCAGAGGATTTGATGTTCTTTCTCTTCTGGTCTCCTCAGGCACCATGTGGTGCACAGATATATATATTTATATATGTGTATATAAACATCCATACACATAAATTAAACTTTTTCTTAAAAATTTTTGTGTGAGTGTTTTACCTTCGTGTATGTCTGTGCACCAAACATATGCCTGGTGCCTATTGACAAGAAGGGGGTGTTAGAGCTCCTGAGACTGGAGTTACAGTTGTGAGCTGCCATGTGGGTGCTGNGAATCAAACCCAGGTCCTCTAGATAGGCAGCCAGTACTCTTTTTTTAGTTTGTTTTTTATGTTTTGGTTTTCCGAGCCAGGGTTTCTCTGTTGTGTAGCCCTGGCTATTATGGAACTCACTCTGTAGACTGGGCTGGCCTCAAACTCACAGAGATCCACCTGCCTCTGCAGCCAATACTCTTAACTGCTGAACTATTGTTCTAGCCCCATAATTTTTTTTTAAATTTTCAGTAAAACAAATAAACAATCCCAAAAGGCAAATGCTGTGAGTCTTGGAGGAAGAGTGCCAAGGTAGACCTTTTTCAGGAAGTGACGAGCTGCTGAGGTTGGGAGGCCTCAGCAGGCAGATATCTGGAGAAGAGCAAGTACAAAGGCCTCCAGGCAGGAGGAAACAGTCTGTGCAGAGAGGAAGGAGAGGGAGGACATTGAGGGGCAAGGTCAGGAGTCTAGATTTTATTCTGAGCAGTAACATGCCACCAAAGGATTTTAAGCTAGAGAGTAACGTAGTCTGACTTAGGTCTTTGAAGGTCACATATGTAATGGTATCCTTATGAGAGCAGGAGTGGGTCTCCATTATCAAGATGGAGGTCAGGGGTGGGTTTGGAGTTGAGTGCCTTTTGCTCTCAGGGGAGATGTAGATGAGAAGAGCTCATGAGCTGGAGCTCCAGTCAAGTCCCCAGCTCTGCTGCTCATGAGCTCTGTGGTCATGGGCAAGGATCTGATCTTCTCAGGCTTTAGTTTCCTCTCTGTATAAGGGGGATATTAGGGGGCTGTAATGAGGATAGGATGGGCTGGTGATGTGGGCTCCACAGTGTGGGGTACATCTTGAGTGCCAGGGTCAGTTTAGAGTGTTCACCCTGTGACACTGCCGACCCAGCCGCCTCACGCTGTCCCTTACCCTCACATGTCCCTTACCCTCACATGTCCCTTACCCCTCACATGTCCCTTACCCTCACATGTCCCTTACCCTTGGCCTCTGCAGATCCTCTGGACTTTCTCCATCTACCTGGAGTCAGTGGCCATCTTGCCACAGTTGTTCATGGTGAGTAAGACGGGCGAGGCAGAGACCATCACCAGCCACTACCTGTTTGCACTGGGCGTCTACCGTACACTCTATCTCTTCAACTGGATCTGGCGCTACCACTTCGAGGGCTTCTTTGACCTCATCGCCATTGTTGCTGGCTTGGTCCAGACGGTCCTCTACTGCGATTTCTTCTACCTCTATATTACCAAAGGTAACCAGGATGCAGGGCTGGCCGAAAGGCCTGCTCTCTCTAGTCCTATCTGTATTCCCTGGGCCCAGGGTCTATCTTTAGCCAAATATCACTTGAGGGATGGGGCTTCCTTTCCTGGCTTCTGGGGTTCCAGGCCTACCATCCCCTATTTAGATCCCAGACCCAGTATCCCCAGGGCTCGGGTTTTGACTCTCAGGCTATATTTTTACAAGTGCAGATCAGGCAAAGCAGGGGCTCTTGATGGTGAAATTAATTCTCATTGTACCTGCTATGTCCAGGGCTCAGCCATAGAAGAGAAGGTAGTCGAGGCCCTTCCACCCTTCGATCCTACTGAGGAAGCTGGCACATAAAGGATCTCTAGTGATGAAAGGAGCACTGAATGGATGAAGGCAGGGATGTGTTCTTGGGGTGATGAGTTAGAAGGATGGGACCTACCTTTACCCAGGGCCCATGGGCATCTTGAGGTGATGTTTAAGCAGAAACCTGAAGACCAGAACTCAGTATGTGAAGGAAAGAGGCAGTAAGACCAGGCCTGTAATCCTGGCACTGTGGAGGCCAAGGCAGGATTGTGTCTAGTTTGCAGCTAGCCTATGCATCACAAAAACACAGAGTCTGGGGCAATCAAGACAAGAGCCTGGAGGTCAGGTTGTTCCAGGCCCTAGAATTAAGGTTTGGAAGGTTGGAGGGGTTAGTTGTGCCTGGTCAACCCTGCTAGGCTGTCTGACCCATTCTGTAGTGATCATGTGTATAGTTAGCACTACTGAAAACAAAGCCTGCTCTTGGCCCCCTCTGCTCAGCCCTTGTGACAAGGTCATAATTCCTGGTCTACCCTCTAGTTGATCAGAGTCCTGGGGGGTTCCCTCTCCTTGCCCCTCTGCGGGGTGGAAGGTAAGGCCCACCTTGTCTCTTTCTCCACAGTCCTAAAGGGGAAGAAGCTGAGCTTACCGGCATAGCCCTGGCCTCACCAGCCTTCCGAGGCAGGGCAGGAGGCAGAGGAAGGCTGCTGAAGACCAAGAGCCTTCCCATCCAGAGTTGACTTTTTCAAGAGCTCACCTCTCCCGGCTCCCCACCCCTCCAGCTGGGTTTTGGGGGTCAGTGGAAGACCCCTATCCTGGGAGCTCAGGATCTGAGCTGTTTGTAGCCTTTTGCCTTTTAGAGAAGAAAAACAAAAAAACAAATCTTTCCACTATTTAGTTTTTGATTCTGATGACTTTCTCTTCTACTCTGGCCCTGATTTTTTATGAACTGTGTTTTGAGTGTTCTCTGGACCAGGGCCAGTGGAGGTCTACTTCCTTCTCTAAGCCACTTGTCTCCCTCCAAGATCCCACCCCAGCCCCATGGTTGCCAAACACTACGTCTGCCAATGCCTGCCTGCCTACCTTGGCTGTGGCCACGATCTTCCCCACAAGTTCCTGGATTGGTGGTAAGAAGGAAGAAAGTTCAGGAGGTTCTTCCTAATTTTTCATAATTTTTTTCCATAATTTGTTAGCTTTTTGTGTGTTGGGGGGTAGGGGGTTGTCCTGTTTTTGTCAAATTAGGGGAAGCTTTGGGCTTAGGCAAGGGAAGGGGGCTAGCTGGCCTGGGGGTCACCACACTCTTAACACCATGTTTTTGTACAGAATTTGATGGCTGATTCTTTGTTCTCTTGAAATAAACCAAGGAAAACTGTCCTTCTCTCTGCTGTCCCCTGCCCTCTTTGGTTTGTGCTGGGCCCTGGCTTGTTCAACTTTTGCATCATGGACCTTCTAGGTATGGTCAGATATCTTGAAGGAGTAGGATGAGGAGAAATGGGTTCCCCAGGACTCTCCAGGGCATTTTGATGCCTTGAGGTTCTGCAGGGAAGAAGTTGGGAGAATCTGATTCTTCATTTGATACAGAAGCTACCTGATGACTCTCCAGACCTAAGTAACACAGAGGACCTTGAAGAGCATGCATGTCCTACGCCATGGATGATGGGACAGCCCCCATCCTTCCCTCCATTGGCATTAAAAAATTACTTTATGTGTATGAGTGTTACCTGCATGTATGTTGGTGTACTATTTGTGTGCTTGGTATCTACAGAGGCCAGAAGAGGGTGTCAGATCCCCTGGAACTGAAGTTAAAACAGTTGTGAGCCACCATGTGGATGCTAGGAATTGAAATCAGGTCCTCTGCAAGAGCAGCCAGTGATCTGAACTGCTAGGCCATCTCTCCAGCCATCCCCCAACCCTGGCATTTTGATCCTGTTTTATAAAAAAGAAAAAAAAGGTGCTAGCTTTTAAAAACCAGATCTTTATATTACAGTCTGGATTTCTGACTGGATTTTAAAAGAAGTCAGTTCAACAGTGGTGGTCCTCATTCTAGAAGGCAGCAGATGACTGATGCTGAATAGATGGGATGCCTGCATCTTTCCACAAAGCTAGGACTTGGCTATGGGCTGTTAACATTATTGGGCTGATATTGTGTATGTGTTTGTTTATAGAGTTAAAAGGCAAATGAAAGCAGGGTGTGATGTGCACACCTTTAATCCCAGTACACAGATGGATCTCTGTGAGTTTGAGGCCAGCCTGGTCTACAAAGTAAGTTCCAGAACAGTCAAGGCTGTTAACACAGAGAAATCTTGTCTCAAACAAAACAAAAGAGTAAACGAATACTTTCTGGCCTCTTCTGAGATGGGCTCCACACCTGGCCATTGCCAACTTCCATTCTTTGCCTGGCTCTTGTCGGTGGCAGGATCCTTCTTGTTTGTTCGCTGCAATGGCTGGGGTTCAATTCAGGGCCTTGTGTGCATCCCAGGCAAGTGGTCCTTCATTGAGCTCTGCCCCCAGCCAGCATCTGGATTTTGATCCTTGGTTCAGTCAAACTTCCTATTTGTCCTTTGAAAACTTACCAGTTTTTAGTTGTGTCCAATTCCAGTCTTTGGACAAACTTCGGGGACTGGGCTAACTTTTCCAGAGGACTTGCTATGCCCTGATATCACAGGGATGCTCTCATTTGGCCCTCAGCCCCCCAAGGACGGAACACTTCATAAATGAGAAAGCTGAGGCCTAGGAGGTAAGTGATAAAGACGGGCTTGTTCCTGGATTTCTAGCTCCAGAGCCCTCGTGTTCTGTGTGGTGTTTTAGTGGAGCCTTCTGTTTAGAAGAGTTTGGCCTAGAAGCCTGACAGAACACAAGTGCAGGGTATGGGCAGGTCCCTGACTGCTTATTCCTGAGATGGCTCTTTGCACATGGGTTAAGAACCAATCCATCCAACAGAGAAATTGCATGACACGTTGAAGACCTTCCAGCTCATGACAGCATAGGAGGCTAAGGCCTGTTTCCAGATCAGAGTGCTTCCTGTCACCCTGCTGCTTTCTTCCTCTCCATAGGAACCAGGCTGTGTGGTTTTTGTGCCTGACACACAGGAAGTCCCCCAAAGGACATACCAGAGTCTAAATTTGACCTCATAATTTGTATCTTTGTTCAGTTTGTAAATGAATGCTCTGCAAGTCATGCCAGCCCTTGTATAGGTTAGAGAGAGAGAGAGAGAGAGAGAGAGAGAGTGTGTGTGTGTGTGATGTATCCTAGTATGCCTCAAATTCCTAAGTATTGAGGTTGACCTTGAACTTCTGATCCTCCTGCCTCCCCCTCCTGAGAAATGGGATTATAGATGTGAATTATCATACCTGGTTTATGCGATGCTAGCGATTAAATGAACCAGGGATTTGTGCATACTGAGCAAGTACTCTACCAACTGAACTACAGCTCTAGCTTCCTACTTTAAAAAAGTCTGTTATCCACTAATTTCACATACAAAAACCAGAAACCAAAACAACAACAAAAAATGTTTAGTTGTTCTAGAGAAACTACCACAAGGATCAAGAGTGGCACTGCCAGTGGGATGCCCATCAATGACACTTGTCTACCCAGCACATGCCATGGCAGATCCAAAATGAGCCGTGTTGTGAGGAAGGGTACACAGTAAGAATGAATGTAAAATGCTGCAATGGTAACTTTCAGTGCTGGGAATGGTGACACCTGCCTGTAATCCCAGTATCGAGGTTGGGGAATAGTGAGTTCCAGGCCAGCCTGAGCTACACAGTAAAACAATTTTTATAAAGAAAAAAAAGCTGAATTTTCACATTGACTATATGTTAAAACACATTGGATATATTAAGTTAAATGAAATATATTAAAATTGACTTTTTTTCTTTTCTCAATGTAGCCTTGAGCAAGTTTCTGCACCCTCAGCCCCATGGCTGGGTAGTGGGTAAAGGTTGTCACTCTGGCACAAGGTGCCACCTGCCTGATCCCTCCTAGCAGGTCTGTAGCCTGGTCACCCTGGAGGTGTAGAGTAGAGACACTTGCCACTTTCCCAGGCCAGATTTAATGCATTTGAAAACACAGATCTAAATCTCATCATGGACTCAGTGCCCTGACTGACTCTGTACACACACATCACTTGTTGAGTACCTTATCACTATGGGGTAAACAGCTTGGGCTGCTGGGTCAATGCTGTACTGTTTCTCACTGGCGCTCTGAGGGGAAGGTCTTTTCTCTCTCAGCCTCAGCCTTAGCTGTAGTATGAGGCCCTTGTGCCTCCTCTTCAACGCCAGTGTGGGTTTAGGGTACAGGAGACACGGCAGGGCTTCCTGCCTGTCAACACTTCCAACTAGCTGTCAGCAGGATGATTGGCACTTGGGGGTAGCACAGAAATGTAATCTTTTTCAGGGAGTCTCCCTCCTCCCCCTGCCATTCAAGGGATGAGAGAGGAACAGACAGAGGACAGGGTTATTCAGAAACCCCTCAGAGGGAGAAGAGCTCTTTACTGATGTAGGTAAGGCTGTTCAGCTGTCTGGCATCATAGCCAGGCGGGGGGCCTTTGGGGCAGTCAGGTAGGGGGACAGGGCTGAGCTGGTGTAGCTCACACTGTTGGGGCCTGTGGTTGAAGGGTTGACAGGGCTAGTGGTGGATGATGGGGAGAGGGTGTTCAGCACCACAATACCCTCATCCAGGGAGCGCTTGTAAGGGACGGGAGCCTCATCTCGGAGGTCCTGGAAGGCCAGATAGGCCTGGAATATCTGTGGGCAGGAAAGGGCAGGATTTCAGTTGGCTAGGATGGGACAGGAAGACAGGGAGACCCAGGGACTGGCCTGGGGGATCTGCTCATTGCCCAACAGTGCCCAGGACTGGGGATGCCTGAGGAAGGTGGACTGGAGAATGACAGCAGAGACCCAGGTAGAGTCCTGGTCCTAGTTACCAAAATGTGCAGCCCTCCCAACCCACCCCTGGAGAGTGCCAGGGCTTGTCCTCACCCAGACAGGGACGGAGAAGAAAGCAAAGGCAATGGCTGCCTTGGCGCTGCTGTTCCCCAAGAGAAAATGCTTGGACTTCGAATGCTGCCACTGGCTGGCTAGGAAGCAGAAGGCCACAAACCAGACACCTGCCCAGAGGACTGGAGGGGCAAGGGAAGAAGAGAGGTGGAAAAGCATGCTGGGGCACAGGCAAGGTTAGCTAGGGATGGGCTAGGGAGTCCTGTGACACCCCCTGGTGCTAATCCAAATCCTTCAAGTGTCCCCAAAAGTCAACTTCTAGAATGGAGCTCCCACATCTAACACAGAGCCGGAGCTACATGTTGTTACTTCAACTTCATCAGAATCTCAAAGGAACTTAGTTCCCTTTGGCCAGCCACATCTCATGTGCTCAGGGGCTATGAGTGAAGGGGTCCTTCATAGAGGACAGCACCTTCCCCCTCACAGGTTCTCTGACAGAAGCAGTCTCTGGCCCTGAGGTGCTGGGAATGGCTCCTGGGGAGGGGAAGAGAGGTAGTGTGAAGAGGGTCGGAGGGCCTGGGTATAAAGGATGGGCTTAGTGTTTTCTGTGTGCCAAGCTCTATCGATACTGTGGCATGATTAGGGAGGCTGGGCCGTGCTTTGAAACAGAGGGCTTGCCATTCACCGATGGCTCAGTCACATGACTACCTCAGCCTTGTTTTTTTTTTCTACAATGAGAAGATGAGCAGGACTTACCCCTAGGGTTGTTCTTAGAACTGGAGGAGACGGGGCTCCTCCTACCTTGATGCTGTGCCTAACACTGGAAAGTGCTCAGCAGGTGTCCACATGACTATAGGCACCCCTTAACTCATTTCACACCCAGAAAACCCTGCAAGGCAGAGTCTTCATCCTAACTTTCACTGAGGGTCCATCTGGCTCAGTGCTGTGAATCAAATTCCTGCCACAGGGTGGGCTTTTCAGGCTGTGTTTAGTGGGCCAGGGAGTGGAATGTGAGGGAAAAGCAGCTTGGCCTAGAGGCAGTAAGAGGACAGGGAGGAAGAAGGACTAGAAGATGCTTCTAGGGGAACCATGGATGGAGTCAGACCCTCACAGTGGGAGGACCGACCATCAGGCACAGGTTTGGCGGGGTGGGCCCAAGACTGTGACCTGTAGGCACTGGGGAGCCTGGAAGGGCTAGCTCTGCATGGTCCCATGGGACTCACCAGCCAGGATGAAGTCCAAGAGCTGGAAGGCTGTCTTAAAGCGGCTGCCTGTGATGCGGCTCTCACGGGCGTCTAGGGCAAGGAAGACCAAGCAGCTGAGGAAGGACAGGAAGCCAGCTCCTACTGCGAAGCTACAGGCCACGTGATTGCTGTTGAGGACGCAGCGGAGCTGAGGAGACTCTGTCCTGTTCTGGTAACCATCAGTTAGTAGAGAGGAAAAGATGACCAGGGAAAAGACCTGTGGGCCACAACAGACAGGGTGGAACATAGTGCCTCCTCCACGACGCCCTGGAGACTGGGCATTCTGCAGCTGCCATTCCTGATACAGCCTCAGAGCTTTGTCTCTGCCTTTCATCTTCTTTCCTCCATCCAGACTCTGGCCTCATCTTTTCCCTCCCTTCATCCAGTCTCCCCTCTGCTCTTCCTACCCACAGTCCCTCAAGGCTCCCCAGTGCCTCCGACAGTCCTAGCCCATCACCTTGGCCTCGGACACACTCTTGCCTTAGCTAACTTAATCTTTGTCCATTCATCCTTGCTCTGCCCCATACTCTCCTGCCGCCACCCTTGTTCAGGGCACAAGACCTAAGAAGAGGTGTCCTCCTCTCCTAGCTTTCCTGTGTCTCCCTCCTCTCCTTCCCATTCAGTGCTGAGGGCTGACACCAGGGCCTTTTCATGCTAGTCAAGCACTCTACCACTGAGCTCTGTGTTTAGCCCCCAATTAATTTATTATTATTATTATTTTGGTGTTTTGAGACAGAGTTTGTCTGTGTAGCCCTGGCTATCCTAGAACTCTCAGTGGCCCAGGCTGGCCTCGAACTCAGAGATCTGCCTGCCTCTGCTGGGATTAAAGGCGTGCGCCACCACTGACCAGCTCATTTTCTACTTTTTAAATTTATTCACTTAACATGTATGGGTATTTTGTCTGTATGTATGTCTGTGAACTACACACATGCAGTGCCCATGGAGGAACCGTAGTTACAGATGGTTTGTAAGCCACCCTGTGTGTGCTGAGAATTGAACCTGGGACTTCCGGAAGAGCAGCCGGTACTCAACACTTGAGCCATTTTTTTCAGCTCCTAATTCATTTTTAAAAGATTTTAAATTATGCATGTTTGGCCATGTCTATGCTGTGATGTGTGCCTGCTTGCCTGTGGAAGCGAGAAGAAGGTATTGGATCACCTGGAGCTGGAGTTATAGGTAGTTGTAAGCTAGGTGCTNGGAACCAAACTCAGGTTCTCTGCAAGAGTAGCAAGCACTCATAGCTGCCAAGCCATCTTCCAGCTCCCTCCTCCCCAGCTCATTTTTTGAAATAAACTTGTGAAATAATCAAAATGTGGAAAGGCATAACAAACATGCAGTACTGATTACAGAATCAAAATGTCAACCTTTTACCTTTTTTACTTCAGAACTTTTTTCTTTGAGACAGGATTTCACAAGCAGCCCTGGCTGGCCTTGAGCTCATAGCCATCTTCCTGCCTCAGCCTCCCAAGTTCTGGGATTATAGGCATGGGACGATACATCTAGTTTCGGCTTTAGAATTCTTAAAAAAGCAATACAGCACTGCCTTGGTAACTGCCCCCACACCTGTGCACCCGCCTTCTGTGATGTTATACTATAACCACACTATGACAGAGGCACTTTTCTGAAAAAAAAAAAAAATCTGAGGCACAGAGGACAAGGAACGGGATGAATATTCCAGCTAGTGAGCAGCAGAGCCCCGACTTGGACCCCAGCCGTAGCTCTTTGTCTTTCTTAGTCTGCCTCACACTGGATCCAGCCTTGGGAGCAGAGGTTCCTGTAGCGCAAATCTGTGAAAGACTGAAGTCTCGGGCGGTGGTGGCGCACGCCTTTAATCCCAGCACTTGGGAGGCAGAGGCAGGCGGATCTCTGTGAGTTCGAGGCCAGCCTGGGCTACCAAGTGAGTTCCAGGAAAGGTGCAAAGCTACACAGAGAAACCCTGTCTCGAAAAACCAAAAAAAAAAAAAAAAAAAAAAAAGACTGAAGTCTCTGTCACACTGTAGTGTGGCAAGCCCTATGTTAGGCATAGAAGGAGCCCATGTGAGTAGAAAGTAAAGTTGGTTCAGGGGGCTTTCTTCATGGAATGATACAGGATGAGAAGCATTGAGTACTGGGACCATTGATCGGAGGGCTGTAAGCAGGGCAGGGCAGGGCAGGGCCAGCTCTCAGTGTGGAAAAAGCCTTTGGATGGTGGAGAGTTAGCTAGAGGGGTAAGTCTGCATGCTGGGAGTCAGGGCAGAGCAGAGTGGACAAGAGATGAAGTTTGGGTGGAAACCAAAGTTCTAGGGCTGAATTTAGGAAATAATAAGTTGAGATCTGGACCTTAAAGGAGTTTTGCAGGGCATGATAGTGCATGCCTATAATCCAGTGGTTCTCAAACTTCAGAATGCTGTGACCCTTTAATACAAACTCATGTGGTGGTGACCTCAAGCCATAAAATTACTTTTGTTGCTACTTCATAACTGTAATTTTGCTACTCTTATGACTTGTAATGTAAATATCTGATATGTAGGATATCTATGTAGGCAAGAGCTAGCCCCTCAAAGACCTCAACATCAGACCTGAGGAAGTGTGAAAGTTAAAATTCTCATTTGAACTTTTTTAATTCTAAAAGATTTATTTTATGTATATGAATGTTTTGCCTGCATGTATGCATATGCACCACTGTGTCTCTCTGGTGCATTCGAGTCAGAAGAGGGCATTAGATTCCTGGAATTGGAGTTAAGGATGGTTTGAGCCATTATTTGGGTGCTCGGAGTTGAACTTGGGTCCTCTGGAAGAACAAGAGCCATCTCTCTAGCCCCTCATTAGAATTTCTTTGAGATAGCCAGGACCAGACCCAGGGATTCGAGTTCTCTGGGGTTATGTGGCCAATGGACTGGATAAAGGGTAAGTTCACAGAGCACGTTGGTAGGAAGAACATAGTCCTGAGGAATTCAGATTATTTCACGTGTAAAACTGGATCTGTGATTGATGGGTGTAACTGTAAGCAATGGGAAGTTGTGCAGAAGGAAAAAATGAAAACTTTGATAAGATTTGAACTCCCAGGAACAGGCTCTGCAAGGGTGTGTGTATGCTTGCACCAGTGCAGGTAGGGCCTCAATAAATGTGTGTGAAGAGTAACTCTTTTTATGTCCTTCAGTGTGGGGGTATGAGGTAAAAGGCTAACCCTAAATTAACTGCCTTTGTCCTGTCTTCCCTTCTCTCTCTTTTGGCTATTGCTTTATAACCAAAATAAACTAGTCCCTCTTCCTGCCAAGCACTTTATAGTCAAGTTCATGAAGGAAGGCTGTAAGATGGGCTGGGACAGTAGTTCTAGACATTTCCTACACATCAGATATTTACATTATGAGATTCATAACAGTAGCAAAAATTACAGTTATGAAGTAGCAATGAAATAGTTTCATGGTTGGGGGTTATCACAACATGAGGAACTGTATTAAAGGGTCACAGCACTAGGAAGGTTGAGAACCACTGGTCTGGAAGCTAAGGATTCAGTCTTGAGGAAGTACCTTATACTGCTCATGCCAGGAAGAGGCAGGGAAAGAACAGCTACCTCCCTGGAACTGTGTACCACCCCACAAAGGGAGGTACACATTATTCATTCACTTCTGTTTTCAAAGGTGATAGATCTACCACTTTACAACACAGTCAAAAGAGCCGCATGTTTCTGACTCTGTACAGCTGTGTGGGTTTGAGCAAGTCATTCAGACCTTGAAACCTCCGTTTCCCAGTGTGTTTATGTTGTGGAGAAGGGGAGTCGGGGCTCAGGCCTAGTAAGTGCTCAGGACAATGGTGGTCCTCAGGACTCACCTAGGGAGAGGAAGCAGACTCTTAATGTTAGCTGCTGTATGGTAGGGTTTGAGTCCAACCCTGCCTTCCAGGCCCCAAGAGCTATTTGTCCATGGTGGAGCCTAGAGCATTGGAAATGTGAGGAGGGGCGTCAATCAACTAGCTGAGGATCTTATTTCCTTGAAGCCTGTGTCTAGTCTCTTTCTGCACCCTCCCTGGCTTGTCTCCAGGAAGGGAGCAAAGATTCATGAGTTAAGATACCAGCTGGCAAGAAGCATGGAGGACATGAATACCAGATGCTCAGAGACTCCCACTGAGGAACCAGGCCAGGGGAAGGAGGAGACTGTGGGGGAGGGAGGATGGTAGCATAGTCTAAGTCCCTGACCACAAGGTCTGGCATGGCTGGCTGCCTTTCCCCCTGCTTGCACTTGGCCATACCAGCTGGGCTCTCAGCTCCCTCATGCTTGCTTCCCTTTCCAGGCATTGGAGACAGTGAGCGGATCTGAGTTTGACTCCTTCATCTGATGGGTAATGACCTTGACAAATCACTCAACCTCTGTCTGGGAGTCTCAATTTCCCCTTGGATTGTACATATTAGTAGGTAGGTCCTTGTCATAGGTTGTGGTGAGGAGAGAAGGCACCAGGGAGTAGTGTGTGACAGTCATAATTCCTCTCTTCTAACAAGGAAGGACAGTGTGCACCAGTTTCTGTCATCCCAGGTTCCTCCAACCCTCTCCTCCCTCACAGTTGAGAATTATTCCAGTGACAATACTTGCTATTTAAAGAGAGCTCAGTATTTGCCAGCCCCCCTGCTAGTCAGCATGCATGCATTGCCTTGTCTTGTCTTCACAGCAATCCTGCCCAGGAGCAGGGTATTAGGACCTTTTTGTTACAGATGAGGACACGGGTTTGGAGAAGGTACTTCAGGCCAGATAGTCAGACCATGTAAGCTACTGAGCCAAAGGGGCATCTCTGGGAAGGAAAGGTGCTGCTACTTGCTGCTGGTTCTGCCTGTGGCAGCCTTGCAAACAGGGTAGTGTGTCCCTCTGATGGACACATAGGCTAGGCCTCAAAGCCAGGCCTATTTGGACTGTTCCAGAGGGCGGAGAGAAGATACTCTGGATTGGGAACCTGGGGAGACTTTGGAATTTAACCCATGGAGAAGGACATGAATGCCAGCTTCCCAGAGATTCTGAGGTGTCTGGGGACCAGGCCAGGGGGTTGGTTTCTGCTCCCATGACCCTAATCAGATCTCATTGTTCGGCTTCAGTTGCCAGTTCTGTCCAGCGAAACAACAGATGTAGTACAGGCAGGCTGAGTGTGGTGGCTCATACCTATAATCCCAGCACTCAGTGAGGCTGAAACAGGAGGTCCATTGTGAGCTCAAGACCAGCCCAGACTAGGCTACAGAATTAAGACCCTGTCTTAAACAACAAAAAGACACCCCAAACATAAAACAGGATGTGTGTGGGCACGAACTCGAGAGATGGTTCAGTGGTTAAGAGAGCATACTGCGTGTGATGATTTGAATGGGAATGGCCCCCACAGGCTCATATGTTTGATTTTTGTTTTGAGACAGGGTCTCTCTGTGTAGTTTTGGCTGTCTTGGAGCTTACTATGTAAACCAGGCTGGCTTTGAACTAACAGAACTCCTCCTGCCTCTGCCTCCTGAGTGCTGGGATTAACAATGTATGCCACCATGCCTTGGCCAGGCTCATATATTTGAATGCTTGGTCCCCAGTTGGTGGAACTGTTGGAATTTAATCCATGGAGAAGGACATGAATGCCAAGATTAGGAGGCATGACCTTGTTGGAGGAGGTGTGTCACTAGGGGTAGACTTTGAAGTTTCAAAAGCCCTTGCCATTCCAGTTTGTTCTTTTTGCCTCTAACTTGCAGATAAGAAGTAAGCTCTCAGCCACTGCTCCAGCACCATGCATGCCTGCTTGCTGCCTTACTCCTGCCACGATGGTCATGGACTCACCCTCTGAAACTCTAAACAAGCTCCCAATTAAATGCTTTCTTTTATGAGTTGCCTTGGTTGTCTCCTCACAACAATAGAACAGTAACTAAGATACTGTTCTTGCAGAGGATCCCAGGGTTCAGTTCTCAGAAGCCACAATAGGTGGCTCACAACCAGCTCTAACTGCAGTTCCACATGATCTGACACCCTCTAGCCTCACCAGCGCCTGCATGCATGTGGTTCTCGTAAACTCACGAAGGCACATTCTCATAATTTAAAACATCTTTTAAAAAGAGAAGGAAGCAGTGCAGGTTAAGCCTATGGCATAGATAGATGACTCTTGTACTGATGCTCAGAGAGAAGTAGTGATTGATTTGATGTCAAGGTTACACAGCATGAGTGGGCTGAATGAGGATTTTGCTCCCAGTGTCCAGGTTCTTTGGGAATATAATAGTGATTAAAGGCTGCACAGAAAGTGTCAGCACCATGCCTGACACAGTGACTACTCACATCTGGTGCCTGGGTCTGTTGCATACTGTCTTTCCATCTATATGTCTTTTTCTTTTTTAAAAAGACCGCAGTCCCTGTTTTCCCCACCCCCACCCAAGAAATGGAGAATGAATGGGTCCTGGCCTCTCATTGAATGCAGTGGTACTGCCCCTTTCTGGCCTTAGTGGATGCTGGTTGGTGGAACTTTCTGGCATGATGAAAATGTCCTGAATATATGCTATCCAATTGGAAAGCCACAAGGTACATGTGGCAGTTAAGCACCTGAAATATGGCCACACTGAATGTAAAATACCCATTTGAATTAAATTAGTTGGAATTGGAGTAGCTCATGTGGCTTGTGGCTACCCCACTGGACAAGCAGTCTTCAAACACTCGATTCCATTCATCAAAATTATGGGGTTTTTTTGGAGGGGGTATTTTTCTTCTCTTTTAAAGGGCTCTTTTTCACTCATTTTCTTTTTCTTATACCGTAACTAAGGCTGGCCTCAAACCTATGACAGTTCTCCTTCCGCAGTCTCTCATGTGATTTGTAAATCATGCCCAAATTTTTGGGTTCTTTCTTGTGATGAGTTAACTGCTGTTGAAAATGGCTAGTGGCATGACCAGAGACCCAGTAAAAGGTGGCTTCAGGTTTTGGCTCCTGTTTGCTCGTTTCCCTGTCTGACCACATCTGACCCCTCCCCCTCTGTTCCTGGATCTGAGAACTGATCTCTCTTGTGTCCTGACCCCCAGGGTCTCACCCCTCCGCAGATCCTGGAGATGCTCTTTGGTCTCCTCAGAAAGCGCACAGTCTCACTGTCCACCAGGTCCTGCAGGCTTTCAGGAAGATGCATGGTGGCTACTCTTCTTTGGGTGTCCTGGGAGGTAGGGCCAGGGGTATTGAGTGCTGCTTTCTGGGCACCACTGCCTGTGTGCTTCAAGCCCACCCCAGGGCTCAACAGCTGCAAGATAGCAAACGGGAATGTCAGAGTCAGGGTGCTGGGAATGGGGAGCACTGGCTCAGGCTTGGGTTGGGTAGAGGCTGTCAGTCAGGGTTTTTAGGAGTCAGCATCTGGTGTGAAGGGAGGGCTGGGTGTCCAGAGGTGGGAGCCAGTATGAGACTAAAGGTCCCTTGAACTGGAGCACAGGGTAGATGTACTACTGAGGATTCCCAAGGTGGGGATGGGTGGACCGAGGGACTGTTAGGAGCCTTAGGAACAGAGGGGAATAGAGTGAAGGGGCTGCTTCAGTTTTTAGTCAGGAATATGGGGTGAGAAACTGCTGGGTGGTGCTGGGTGCTGAGGATAAGGGATGATAGGGTATGGGGCAGGTTCTGAGAATGGTAACACAGCTTAAAAGGCTGCTTCAGGTCCTAGAAGTTGCTAGTGTAGGGGTGAAGGACTATTGAAGGCCTCAGGAGCTGATAAGGAGCCAGAGGGTTCTGAGGGCCCTGGGTATTAGGAATACAGGATGAAGGTGATAAGGGGTGACAGGCCTACTGGGTCCTCAGAGTGGTCAGGGACCCCAGGACATGGGACACTAGTGAGGAGGGCTGTTGACTAGAGTCCCTGAGGGAGTGTAGCTCCCTCGGCATAGAAGATCATGGAGAATCCAGGCATATTTCCCTGACTTGGGTCATTTCCCATAACGTGAGCCTTGCCTAGGCTTTAGCTCTGTCTCAGGAAGACACACTGTCTCATACTGGTCTGGTCTGTCAAGTCTTGGGAACCAGCCGCCGCTCAAGATGAGAGACATGGCAACCTTCTTAGAACAGGGGCCGCCCCTCCAGGGACGTGGGGGAGGAAGTGCTGAGACCCCAGGGGGACGCTGCCTGAAGAGGACCACCTATTCTCGGAGGGCCGAGGACCAGCGTTCGCCTCTGGGAGGTAGAAGCTTCCGTCCGTCTGCCCTTCTCTCCCGCTCCCGGGCGCCACCTCCAGCCTCCTTTTGGGTCCTCTTTTTCCCGCCTTTTCCGTTCTCTACAGGCGATTGGCTGCATCTAAGTCCCACTCCTTTCTTTTCCACCTATCCGAGATGACTAGAGAAAGGGCGTGGTCTCGACAAACGTTGGGCGGGTCGCCGTTGGCCGGGCGCGCGCTCGAGGGCGCGGCCCCGCCTCAGCCTCCGGACTTGTCCTCTGTGAAATAGCGGACCGGGTGAGCTTCCTTGGCGCGTGCGCATCACCTAAACAAAGATTAGCGGTGAAGCATGCGCAGTCGAGATAAAGGCTCTTAAAAAAAAAAAAAAATGTTTTCAAAGACCCAGGCTTTGCGCATGCGTCTTATTGCTTGCTGAAGCCTAGCCTCTGGGCACAGACCCTCTTCCTGCACATGCGCAGAAGGCTCAATGACAGTCGCGCGTCGGCTAAGGTGAGGGAAGGGTGGGGGATTGCATGGCCCAGGGAGGATGGCCCAGCACCCGCTATTAACTTTTCCTGGTTTCTCAACACTCCTGAGATCCACTTTGCTGTCAAAGCTCCGCAGAGACCTCCTGTACTGCTACAGGGTCCCCGGGCCTGCAAAATGCTCCAAACTACAACCTCTGACCCTAGTCTGGAACCCACCTAAATGTGCAGCGTAGAAGGAAACGGACAAAAAGATTAGTGACTGGATAGGGACTGTCCCCTGCAGGGCGGGGTGCGTGGAGGTACTACCTCCAATTGACCTCTGACACTCCCCTCATTTGCTTATGTTTAGGCTCTGAGAAAGGGGGCTGGCCATGTTGCATGTGACCTGGTGGGGGTCCAAGGTCCGAGTATGGTCCCTGGTGCCTGCTCTACTCGGGACTCCCCGGGCTCTGTCGTCCCTGGCGAACAGGATGGGGGTGTACCGAAAGATGTGGAACCCCACGGAACCCCGCGACTGGGCGCAGCAGTACCGCGAGCGCTTCATTCCATTCTCCAAGGAGCAGCTGCTCCGCCTCCTGACACAGGTACTGCCCATCCGTGGTCTAAGAGCCTAGGGACTACAATTTCCAGCTGACCTTGGAACTGCACCACTATACNTGCTATTGAGGACTGCTCTAGCGCCTCCTGAGAGTTGTAGTTCCTGGTCCCTTAGCATTCCTAGCGGTTGCAAGAAGAGTTGGAACGCAGGGGCAAGCACTCCAAGATGAGATGCCTAGTGAACTCAGGCTTCTTCCGGGGTCTTGAACAGGCACTCTGGGACATGAGTTTTCCCCTTGAAATAGATATAACTATCATCCTCATCATTACTTTCTACTACGTAATAAAATTGTACCTACAAAGCCATAATCATAATTATCCTACTTTGAGTTCTTACCCTGTGGCACTGTGCTACGTGTTTGTCATGCATAGAACCATCAGAACAACCCAGTAAGAAAGAGACCACCACCATCCCATTTTACAGGTGAGGTAAAAGCAGAGTGACCTATCCAAGGCTAAAGGTAGTCAGTGACTCATGCTTGCTTGACTCATCCTTACCTCATCCCTGATCTATTCCAGAGTTTGAGCTCTCAGCCCATCTTCACCCTCAGACCTACCATTGTTGAAGATGATCATTCATTACTATAAGTTATTTATTCAACACCTGCTGTGTATACCAAGTCCTGTGCTAGACTTTATATACACATGTGCACATATGATCTCATTAAAATTCCCCCTAGTTGGGCTGGGAATATGACTTAGCAATTAAGAGAATTGTTACTCTTGCAGAAGACCCAAGTTCTGTATCTAGCACCCACGTGGTAGTTCACAACCATCCATAGCTCTAGTTCCAGAGATCCAATGCCCTCTTCTGACCACCGCTGGCACTAGGCACACACATATACATATGTACACGTGGTACATATACATAAGTACAGTCAAAACACACATACACAATAAATTCTCCATAGCCATCTACTCAAGAGGGAACTGAAGCTCAGGTAGGTTTGGACATTTGTCTGGATAATGGACATCTTCATATGGTGCTCTGGAGCCAGATGGACCTATCATGACCCTCAGCAAATGGCTTCACTGAGCCTCAGGTTTCCCCCTTTGAAAAACTGAGGTTCTAACTCCATCAACACTGTCCCTTCTCTGGGGGATGTTCTGCCACATGGCACACGTACTGTGAATGTGCAAAGTGAGAGGCAGAGCAGGTGCCTGTCTCTGGCTCTTGCAGCCTCCTGCTTTTTCCCTGTGTTTCCCTGTGTCTGTACAATTTGCCAAATCAGTTTTTAAATAAAAAATTTAAAAACCCAAAATTCTCATCCTGTATGTGGATTGCCATGGAAGGGTTTCTCTGAAGGAAGAGGAAAGAGGCCTAACTAGGTTTTCTTTCTGGGTGCCAGGAGTTCCACTCCAGCCCAGCAGAGAGAGCAGCTTTGGAGGCCTTCTCAGCTCATGTGGACTTCTGCACCCTGTTTCACTACCATCAGCTCCTGGCCAGGCTGCAGGTGAGGATGGCCATCCAGTCTTGTCATGCATGTTTGCTCTTTGTATCTTTAGTACATCGTGACTGATACATGCTTGGAGCCCGGCTCTCTTTTAAGTTCTGAGAACAGACCATACCTTCATGGAGTTGGCATTTCAGATGGGGAGGCAGGAAATAAAATGAATGTAAAATATGATGTCTGGTTGTGGCATCTGCAGGAAGAAGGAACTTAGGTTTTTTTTTATAATTTATTTTTATTTTACATACATTGGTGTTTTGTCTGCATGTGTGTCTGTGTGAGGGTGTTGGGTCCCCTAGAACTGGAGTTATAGAGAGCTGTGAGCTGCCATGTGGGTGCTGGGAATTGAACCCGGGTCCCCTGGAAGAGCAGTCAGTGCTCCTAACCGCTAAGCCAACTCTCAGCCCTTTTTATTTTTTATTATTTATTTATTTATTTGGTTTTTGGCGCCTTTCCTGGAACTCACTCAGTAGCCCAGGCTGGCCTCGAACTCAGAGATCTGCCTGCTTCTGCCTCCCCAAGTGCTGGAATTAAAGGTGTGAGCCACCACTGCCCGGCTTTTTTTTTTTTTTTTTGAGACACTGTCTTACTATGTAGACCTGGCTGGCCAGAATCTATGTAGACCAAGATGTCCTTGAACTCACAAGGACCTACTCGCTTCTGCTTCCTCTGCTGGCATCAGAGGTGTGTACCAGCGTGCCTGGAGGAAGTTAGTTATTTGAGCAGCTTGTCGGCCTGCGGAGGATGACTGGAAGACTCAGTCTGTAGTAAAGGAGAAGCTTTGGAAGGATATGTGGTACTGAGACTAAGAGAATTAGTGTTTCAGACTAGGATATGGTAACAAAAATACTGTCAGTTGGGTGTTTTACACACTAGTGTTTATCCTCAGGGATATAAGGCTCTAAAAAAGCTCAAAGTGTCCAGGATCTAGGGTCTACTGGGGTTGCTTCCTCATTCACACTGATGCGCTCAGCCTTGTCCTCACATGTGAGAGGGCTGAGTAAGAGCTCTGTGGTCTCTTACAAGGATTTTGATCTCCATGAGGGCTCTGTCCTCACCACCTCAGTCTAACCTGTTAATGCCATGTCTTGGCATAGAGGCTGACCTTTTTCCTCTAGCTCTTCCATAGATTATACATAGATTATACGGGTACAGCCATAGGTTACAGTGACAGCAAAGGCCATTTGAAGTAGTTAAGGCTGCGGGTCAACCAAATGCTCATCATGAAGGACATCCCTAGGTTAGGGTTCCTTCCCACCAGCTGGTGAGGGGTCGGGACCCCACAGACTGCTGAGTTGCCTCCACACTCCAGCCTCTGGCTGCCCCCCTTGCCTTGAACCACCACCCTTCATAGCCCAGGGTGCACTGTGTCCAGCAGCAGCCCTCTCTGCTGCTGTCAGCTCCATTTGTGAAGACAAAAAGCCAGGCTCAGGGAAGACCTGGGAATGTTCAAGGTCACAGGGGTCACAAGTACAGGCTCAGTCCCAGGCCTCCTCACCTGCCTCACTACTTCTAAAGGTAGAGTTTTTTGGTTTTGATCCAAATATTTTGCTATGTAAAATTTACTCTCCTTCCTCCCTTCCTTTGATATGGAGTCTCACTATGTAGCCCTGGCTGGCCTTGAGCTCATAGAGCTCTGCCTGCCTGCCTCTGCCTCCCGAGTGCTGTCATTAAAGGCGTGTACCACCATGCCTGGCCTGCTATGTAAATTTTTAAATACATAGAGCTGCAGAATAGAATATGAGTATACCCCTATTGGTGGGGCAGATTTCATGGTCAGGTGCTAGGAGGTAGAGGTGCCTTAGGCTGGTGCTGTGCACACTCCCCCACCCCCCAAAACAAAGTGATTGAGGAGGGTTTTGCACAGGCGAATAGGACCCATGGTGTGAGCAGGCGCCCTCTGGTGGTCCGTTAGTAAAAAGTAGGGTAAAAGCATACTGAAGTCCTGCAGTCGCAGCCCCAGCCTGCGTGGACAATCCCCAGAACATGGGAAGCAGAGGTGGTAAGGGGGGAACCTTGCAGGTGGAGATACTGCTGGCCTCCGGTTCTGTGTCACTAGCTGTGTGCTCAGATCAGGTCCAGACATGCTTAGCTCCTGGGTCTACTTTTAACAGTGTATTCAGGACTTCTTTATGCTGGGACATGGGCCAATAAGAAAAGTCCAGGACAACCCACTGAGGCAGGGAAGGTGGTGAGTGGGCAGCCTTTGGGCCCTGCTGGGGATAGCCTGAAACTGCCTGGAGAGCTGGGTCAGCTCTGGGTTGTGCAAACCTAGGACTCAGGGAGGAGGCCCCAGGACTTGGATTACCACCAGATAGCCATTGTCCTTCATTCTCTCCCAATGTGAGGCTTCACTGAGCCCTGAGATCAGGCCTGTAGCTGCCCTCAGGGGCCTGGGTGTGAGTGCTGGGGACAGGCAAGAATTAGAGCCAGTTGTGTGTGGAGAGGGACTGTGGTCTGTGTAGCTTGTGAAGCTGGCTGTGAGTCTGTGTGGAGGACAGTATGCAGATTCTGAAATGGTGATGGTGCCTCCTGCAGCTTGGCAAGACCCACTGTTGCAGCAACTGA
>LZPO01107902.1:649772-670972 GCA_001675575.1 Neotoma lepida
CTTTGCGCCTTTCCTGGAACTCACTCGGTAGCCCAGGCTGGCCTCGAACTCACAGAGATCCGCCTGCCTCTGCCTCCCAAGTGCTGGGATTAAAGGCGTGCACCACCACTGCCTGGCTTTAAACTTTTTTTGTTTGTTTTTTTGTGGTTTTTAAGTTTAAGCCTGCAGGGACCAAATCTGGTTGTGTACTCCTGTAACCCCAGCATTGGGAGGCTGAGGGTCATGGGTTCAAGGTCAGGCTTGGTTACATAAACCTGTTTCAAAAACCCACGCAGGACCAATGGCTCAGTTTATAAGGTGCTTGCCACCGAGCCTGGTCACCTGAATTTGATCCCTGGAACCCACATGGTGGAAAGAGTGAACTAATTCCTTCACGTTATCCTCTTGACTTTCACATATATGTCATACTAAATTACATACATATATTTACACACACATTCATACTCTCATACTAAATTATATATATATATATGCGCTGGAGAGATGGCTCAGGCTTCAGAGCATGTGCTGCTTTTCCAGAGGACCTTTTGGTTCCTAGCACTCACATCAGGTGACTCATAACCACCTTTAACTACAGCACCTGGGGTCCAATACCTTCCTCTGGCCTTCCCAGTAAACACACATGCATAATTAAAATAAAAATAAATCTTAAGTCTTGTAATAAAAAGAAACCTGTTGTTCCTCAAAAGCAAGCCCGATGACCTCAGTTCCAGCCCCAGGACCCATGTAAAGGTGGGAAGAGAATCAGCTCCACAATGTTGTCATGTATCCCTCCATCATATACAAACACACCAATATTACATACAAGTTTTATAGGGCCTTGTATGTGTTGATCCTGCTTCCCAAGGGCAATGGAAACCTTGGAAGGGCTCCGTTTATTTCTTGAGGTATAGTCTCATTGGTAGCCCAGGCTGGTCTCAAATCCACAAATGCACAACCCTCCTGCCTCAGCCTCCCAGCGCTAAAGGGCTTTTTAAAGTAATCGGCAGATCTGGGTGTATCCATACCTGTTTTCACATCTGTAAGTAAGGATGACAGTGGTCCCATTTCACATGCTGGAAAGGTGCCTCTAACTTGCTTCAAGCATAACAGAAAAATGTGCAGGATTTCTGCTCACTCTTTCTATCCTTTGTTGGGATTTCACAGCAGTGTGCAGAGAATGGGCTGGCTGCCGGGCCCATGGGACTTGAGGGTGTCAGTGAGGTCTTGAGCCCATCCAAGTGGGAGGCCATGAATTGGAGAGATAGCTCAGCAGTTAAGTGTACCAGGCCTTTTCTTTTAGGCCACCAACCAGCTCCCAAATCATGTCACAGAGACTTATTAATTTTGAATGCTTGGCCTTAGCTTGGCTCTTTTCTTGCCAGCTCTTATAGCTAACCTGTTTCTCTTCATCTACATTTTGCCTCAGGGCTATTTACCTTTTTTCTTTCTTTATATCTTCCTTTCCTGCTGTCTTTATGTCTGGCTGGCTGGTGTCTGCCTGGCTTCTTGACGTCTCCCTCATTCTCCTCCTCCTTCCTCTCTTGTTTTTCCTTGTTCTTCTTTTTTGAGCCTAGATTTCTCCTCCTATTTATTCTCTCTGCTGCAATCCCTGCCTACCCTTTCTCTGCCTGCCTATTGGCTGTTCAGCTCTTTATTAGACCAATTACATAGTTAAACACATGCAGCATAAACAAAAGTAACACACCTTTACACAGTTAAAGTAATATTCCACAGCATAAACAAATGTAACACACCTTTACACAGTTAAAGTAATATTCCACAGCATAAACAAATGTAACACATCTTGGCCTAGTTAAGATAATATTCCACAACAGTTAAGAGGGTTTGCTGCGCTTGCAGAGGGCCTGAGTTCAGTTCTCAGCACCCACATGGTGTTCATGATTGTCCACAACCCTGGTTCCAGGGTATCTGATTTTTTTCCGACTTCCATGGGCACCAGGCACGCATGTGGTACACATCCATACATGTAGGCAAAACACTCATACACATAGAATACAACAAATCTTAAAAAAATTAAAACAAGCGAAAACAAATGGGAAGCTCATGGTTAGGTCTGCGTTGCTGGTGGGGAACAGTGAACTGGGGAAAGCACAGCTGTGCTGGGACAGCAGACATGTGAGGAGGGGTAAGCAGGGAGGTGGGGAGAAGGGACAGAAAGGAGCACCTGGTCCCATGCCACGCCATGCCTCCAGCTTGACGCCCTCAGAGGAGAACTGGCTGGAGGCGATGCCTAAGGTTGCAGCCCCTCTCCTCCTCCTCATCCTTGAAGGCTGCAGCTTCAGTCCCAGCTATGCAATCTCAGGGTCATTCCGGGCATCTGTGGGTGTGGTCTATGGCTAACTTGGCTCAAGCCCTGCCCATGGCCTCCCACTTGGATGGGCTCAAGACCTCACTGACACCCTCAAGTCCCAAGGGCCCGGCAGCCAGCCCATTCTCTGCACACTGCTGTGAAATCCCAACAAAGGATAGAAAGAGTGAGCAGAAATCCTGCACATTTTTCTGTTATGCTTGAAGCAAGTTAGAGGCACCTTTCTAGCATGTGAAATGGGACCACTGTCATCCTTACTTACAGATGTGAAAACAGGTATGAATACACCCAGCATCTCCCTGCTCACTGGCATTGAAAGTCTAAACACTTCCTCTATCAGCCTTTGCCCAAGCTGTTCCATATGGAATGCCTTCCATTGTCTTGGGGTACCTGTTCAGAGATAGTTCGGATACCCTGAGACCTTGTGTCCCTCAATGGTGGGCTAGGTCCATTTCCCTCCAAGGGGAGTCACACTGTCTGGGACAAATTACACATCACCCTGGGACCAGATAGCCTGGCAGCTGGAATTCTCCCTGATCTTCCCCCCAACTCCCAGAGCACTGGGGGTGGTTGTCAGTACAGAAGATATGGGGGGCTAGGACAGATTTGAGGGAGCTTGTAAGGTCCTAAAAAGACTCACATTTCATTCCAAATTCAGTGGAAATCTGTGGGGCATGCCTTTGTGTTAGTTTTAAGTGGGGAGAGAGTCAACAGGTAAATGGAAGCCCCAAGGTCACCCTTCAGGTGGGAGTGGAGGGGTCAGGAGAGATAGGGGGTTCAGTGTGTGAAATCAGAAGTTGAATATGGGGTGATGATAGGAAGGAACCTGCAGATGAAGTATCCTGGGAGGGGAGGGCTGGAGGGACTGGGAGTGACAGGCTGATATGACCTAAGGACACTAGAACCAGATGGGACATCTTGAGGAGGAAACGAAGAGTGATGGAATGTTGGGGATGTTGAAGCACAGGCATGACACACTGATGTGAGATCCTGATGGGGTGTTAGTACTAGTTAGTGTACAGGCTCAGATATGCACATAGTACAGCCAAGGAAGGGGACACAGGGGAGATCTGGGGAAAGCATTTACTTTTCTCACTATCCTGGAGGCAGGTGCCGTACCACATTGTGCTGGACCACACGAGCAGGCCCAGGATGGTGAGAGCTCTGTTGGGGTTCCTGAGACAGGCAGGGAAGAAGCAGAAACTTGGGACTGCACAAGATCTTCTGCAGGCTTGGAGCTGTGGGCTATGTATGGTCTGGTGCCTCGGAGGAAATGGTCCCTGTGGGGAAGGGCTGGAGGCATGTAGCCAGCCTTTGACTGTGTCTTTGCATAGCTCAGACACACCCCTGGCTGGGCCTTTGCTGCTGCTGGGAGGACCATATCTTCCACAGTCTGAAAGGTTTTGTTCTGACAGGGTCTTACCATAGCCCAGGCTTACTCCTGTTTCAGTCTCCTGAGAGCTAGGATGACAGTTATGCCCCCAGGCCCAGTCAAAACATCTCTTGGCCCTCTTCTTCAAGGATACCCGAGCCAAAGTACGAGAGGCCCATTGCCGTAATCTATAGATTTTAAAGCACTCATAGTTCATCAGGCCAGGTAGGGTTTGAGGTTTCCACAACAAGTAGGAGTAGAAGTTCAGAGGGGGTGGATTGTCACCTCCATGCAGTCCCTACATGAACCTATCTCCCAGTGGCCTGGCCTTGGCTTCTGGGAGATTAGTCTCCACCAGGCAGTCTGGCCTCCTGCAGCTGTTTTGGAGGAGAGACCACCTACTCAGGGCAGACCTCGGAGAAGCTGGAGATGTGGCTGAGCTTGTCTGCGCAATGTTTTGTTGTTTTTCATTCTGGAACAGAGTCTTACTATGTAGCCCTGGCTAACCTGGAACTCTTTTTGTAGACCAGGCTGGGCTTTAACTCACAGAGATCCACTTAACTCTGCCTCCCAAGTGCAGATTAAAGATGTGTGCTACCACATCCAGCTGCATAGTGTTTAAAGGTGTGTGTGGGGGGGCAGGGTAACACAGGGGCTTGGAGGACAATATAGAACACTAAGCTCTGGACTTTCCCGGTCCCCAGGAGCCTACATTCCTGTGTTGTGACCTCCTTGGTTTTCCTATTGTTTCTCCTCAGGCTTTGTATGATCCTATCAACCCTGACAGGGAGACCCTGGACCAGCCGTCCCTTACTGACCCCCAGCGTCTGTCCAGCGAGAAGGATGTGCTCCAGGCTCTGAAGCCCCTGCTGGCCCAGGCCAACTTCTCTCCACTCTCTGAAGATGCCCTGGCCTACGCACTTGTTGTCCATCACCCTCAGGATGAGGTCCAGGTACCTGTCCCCAGAGGAGTCATTTTGCTTACCTAGAGGAAGCACTCCCCTTCCCCAGCCACTTGGGTATCCTCTGTCAGGAAAGGGTCATCAGATGAGGGTCTCAGGGCCAGGAGCAGTGCTGCCACCTGACAGGACTCTATGATCAACAATATGAAACTCATTCGATGGGCTGGAGGGATGGCTTTATGGTTGAGAACACTTACTACTCTTGCAGAGGACCCAGGGTCTGTTCCTAGGACCCACATGGTCACTTATAGCTGTCTGTAATTCCAGTTCCAGGAGATCCAGTACCCCTTTCTGGCTTTTACAGGTGGGCACCAGGCATGCCTGCAGTGCACTTTCATACATGAAGTCCAAACACCTATGCATATAAAATAAATCTTTAACAAAAACAATGCAAAGGCTGGGTGTGGTGGCACGCGTCTTTAATCCCAGGACTCGGGAGGCAGAGGCAGAGGCAGGTGGATCTCTGAGTGTTAGAGCTCAGTCTGGTCTACAGAGAGAATTCCAGGCCAGTCAGGACTACATAGTGAGATCCTGTCTCAATATGCCCCCCAAAATTTTTGTCTCTAAAAAACCCACCAAAAAATAACAACAACCAAAAATCCTCTCTAGTCTCCCTTCCATAAAGTCAACAAAACTGAAGAAACACTAAAATCTTCCAGTTCCACATTTTAGTGAACTTTAAGATGTATTTTTCTAGACATATTCTGTCATATTTTAGGATGTGATCTGCCAGTGGTGGTGAGACATGGTTTAAGTGACAATGTCTTGTCTTTGTAGTTGCTTCATAAATGGAGACTCTTAAAACCAGTGCTACCTTAGGTTCTCAGAAGTTTCCTGTGTGCAGTGTACAACATGAACAACCATGTGTGACTCCCCTACCTGCACACTGCATAATCAGCAGCAAAAGGCAGGGTCCATTCCTGGATAGGATGTGTATTCTGGCACCCCGCCCTTAACACGTTCAGCTACCTCTGCTTCCTTTTTCCCCTTGGCAGGTGACAATAAATTTGGATCAGTATATCTACATGCAGTTCTGGGCCCTGGGCCAGAGAGTTGGGCAGATGCCCCACATGTCCAGTGTGGGCTCCAAGCGTGGCTTCTTCAGAAAGTTGCCCCCTGTGGAGAGGTGAGGAGGCCTTTGTTCCCCAGTTGCAGCAAAGGGGAGCAAGGTTTGAGTTGAGAGGGGACTGACAGGTTAGTGTCTGGCTTTGGTGTCTTGGGCCCCAGGGAGAAGTCCAGAAATGGGAGGTACGAATTGTCAAAATGCAGCCTTTTCTCCCCAAGAGAAAGTGAGAACTACTGTTTCTAGAGGAAGAGAAGGGGAGGGTCAGTTACCTCCATTTTCCAGATGAAGAAAACTGAGAATTAGTGAGGGGAGGTCACATTCTGGAGAAGTGGCACAGTCATGCTTCTGATGAGCAATTGACAGGTCCAATACTGGGAATATGTAATTAACCAATCCCCCATGGCTGATCATGTGACTTACTTCTAACTCCTTGTGATTAAGTAGCTTTCTAAAAGGCCATGAAGCGTGGAGATGTGGAGTTTTAGGTGTGTATGCCCGAGTTCTTTAAAGGAACAGAGCCTATTATGTATATGTATGTATGTATGTATGTGCATATCTGTATATGCACATATATATGTATATATGATTTATTAGACTGGCTTTCAGNCTGTGGACAGGGTAGTCCAATCATGGCTGCCTCTTGATGGAAAGGGTTAGAAACCAGTAATTGTTCAGTGCTGGAGGTTTCAGGAGAGCTGTTGATTGGAATGAATGCCCCAGCAGCAGGATAAATTTGCCAGTGAGAGTGAGAGCAAGCAGGCAAAAAGCAAAAGCTTCCTTTTTCCTCCATTTACTTATTTATTTAGAGACATGGTCTTCCCTTATGTTGCTTTGACTGGCCTAGAGCTTCCTATGTAGCCCAGGCTGGCCTCAAACTCAAAGATCCACCTGCCTCTGCCTCCTGAGTGCTGGAACCAAAGGTGTGCACCCCTAGGCCTTTTATATGGGCTGTCACTAGAAGGTGGTTGCCAAGTTTTAGGGTGGATCTGCCCATCTCAACAATCCAATCAAGCACTCTCTCACAGGAGTGCCCAACATCTTGGGTTTTAGTTCATTCCAGATGTGGTCAAGGTGACAACCAAGAGTAGCCATTACAAGGTGAGAGGGCTCTGGCCCTCACACTACTCACACTGCACTCACACCCTCCTTTCTGGCCCTCAGGAGATATTTCAAGCGTGTGGTATTGGCAGCCCGGACAAAACGGGGGCATCTGGTCCTGAAGAGCTTCAAAGATACCCCGCTGGAGGGCTTAGAGCAGCTGCTGCCTGAGCTGAAAGTGCGCACGCCCATGCTACAGCGCGCCCTGCTCAACCTGATGCTGGTGGTCTCAGGAGTTGTGTTCTTTGTCAATGTGGGCATGGTGATACTGTCTGACCTCAAGATGGCCACCTCCCTGCTGCTGCTGCTCTTTGCCGCCTTCATGGGCCTGAGGGCCTCCAAGGTGAGCACCCTTGGGTCCCTGCTGCTTGAACTGCCCAGCCAGGCCCCCTGTACTTTCAGTTATTCCACGTACTGTTGCTGGTACACGGTGCCCTTCCATCCTCCTTACTTCATTTATCAGCACCCTTCACCCCAGACAGGGCTCTGTCTCTCTGTGCCTCAGTTTCTCCATCAGCACAGTAGAGCTTAGTGGAGCACAGGCATTTGAAGAGCATAATGAAGGATATGGACTGTGGAGCGTGACTGGGTTTGAACATGACCACTGTTCTCTAGCTGGATGGTCTTAGGAGTTGCTTAACTTCTCTTTGCCCCAGCTCCTACACTGCAAAATGAGAATGATGGCAGGACCTGATGTAGAGGGGACAGGGATCAAATGAGTCAGTGTGAGCCTGGGCACAGGACAGGAAGTACCACGAGAGGACACTGTTGAGTGGGACTCCTTGTTCCCTGCATTTCCTTCCTGGAGGGCTACTGTGACCACTAAGAGAGCCAACTCCAGCCCTAAAAGACAGGTTTGGAAACTCAGGACCCGGACCAGGAAGTTGTATATTTAATAAGCTTCCTTTCTGAGCTGCAGCATGGGTTCAGGGCTTCCTCAGATAGGTATTGCTCAGCAGCTAGGACTCAGGGTCAAGAGGGCAGTGGGGCTGACAGCCAACTTGTGTTCTCCTTGCCATTGCATGCCCTGTTGGCTGAGATGGATGGGAAGGTTGGCCTTTCTCAGTTCTTCTGGAGTTGCACTACCCTAGGAGTGCGGCTTGCCATGAGCTGTGTGTACCCATCATTGACTTGCCAGCTCATTAGTTCTCAAACTGCTTTCAGCAGTTTTGACAAGCCTTCCCTCAGGGAGACCTTCCCTCAGGGAGACCTTCCCTCAGGGAGACCTGTAATAAAGCTACAAACAATGGCCAGGCCATACTGGCCACAAGGGAGACTGGATACGCAGGGCCAGTACAAGGGGTGGGGAGAGGAGTGTGCCACAGGGTTTTAAACAAGGCCCATGAGGCCAGGATGGCCCATGCCCACACATCATTCTGGGCATTCTCCTGAGAGTAGCAGGGAACCAACCACAGGTTAAAAGTAGGGAGGAGGAGCTGCTGTACCACAAGCACAGTAGAGGGTGAGACTGAGAGCAAGGAGTCCAGTGAGGGCGCTCTGTGTTCTGGGGAGGAGACACTGGCCAAGGGAAGCCATCCTCTCACTTCTGAGTGCTCCTAGGGGGCTGCANAGCCTTATGGGAGTGGAAGGGCCCACTTTATCCAGTTCTGGTTCTCTGATTACCCATTTATTCATATTCAGCTGGGGCCCCAGCCCTGGCCTCCCACCAGAACTCCCAGCCATCCATATCCCTTCTGTGCTTCAGTGTCCCTGGGTCTGTTGTACCACAGGCCCCTCTTCTGGTCCTTTCCCATCTCTANCTGTGTGGAACCATATGCTCTCTGCCTGGCTTCTCAGCTCCTGTTTTGGAGCAGGATGCAGACCCATTTCCTGCTGAGGAGAGTTCCTCCGCCTTGAGTTTCTGGCCAGCTGGGCCTGAAGCAGTGGTTCTCACTGGCTGCTACAGCCAACATCTCCCATAGCTGCCCTTTGTGGGGGCGGGGCCACGGTGCCTGCCTTCTTCCCAGCCTCCAGGTGGGCCCTGCAGCCCATTCCCACCCCACCCAGGGCAGGCCCTCTCCTTCCTTCTCACTGTTTGGTGGGCTTCCTGTTAGCTTACCTTGTGGTTGGTTACAATCTTCACCGCCACTATACCACCTCCACCCCCAGTGTCTGCTCTTGGTGTGTTTGTGACACCTAACCTCTCCTGCTCCCCAGACTGCATTTGCATGTGCTGTCTGTCCCCTCTGACTGAATGTATTCTCTCTCACTGGGCTGGCCACCTCTATGCATTCCTTATCCCTTGCCCAGAGGCCATCAGCTCCCTGATGCCTTCCTGGATCACTTAGTCCTCAGTCTCTGGGCACCCTACCACATGNCTGCCTTCTCTGTGCAAAGCAAGACAGAAGCAATCTGGAGACTGTGGAGAAGTGTGGGGCCCTCCTAGGGGGTGAAGGCCTATGGACACAGGTGGAGCGGCATGGGTTGTAGGAGCCTGAGGATGCATCCGCTCTCTGGACAGCCTTGAGGATGAGGCAGTGCTTTCTAAGATTAGGGGGCGTTGCTTATTTGAAGACCCAGGATCTGAGGGGGCAGGGAGCAGGTGGACACAGCAGTGTATACTGTGTGGGCTGCACTGGGTTTGGAGCTTCAGATTCTGAGCTAGGGAAGCTATGAGCGAGGGATAGGGAGATGAAGCCAGGGAGGAGGCAGGGAGCAGGATGGGTCAGGGACAGACAAGCTGGCCAGGAGGGATGAGGATGGTGATAGGGTGTGGCCTGTGACACATAAAAGGTAGGGTTACCAGAATGGGGAACGGGTAGTTTGGGAGTGTTTTTGCATGCGAGTGTGTGGTGTGCTCCTTTAGCCATGAAAACTCTGCACTACAGTCTTGGCAGGTGAAGACAGGAGACCCAACTGTTCCATGTATGATGGTCCTTAGTACAGGATTCCTGTCTCTATGGCAACTGGCTCCAAGGCAGGGATAGAATTCATGGTGTGGGCTCTTAAGAAGGTCCAGCCACACAGCCATATTGTGAGGACCCCAGCCGTGTCAGTTCAGGCTGAATTCTTGGCACAGGTGGACATAGCAGCTCAGTCCTTACACTGTCTGTCATCTGTGCTGACTTCCTGGGCTCTTGCAGCACCAACCTTGTAGTACAGACAGTGCTGCTCCAGGCCACTCTCAGTCAAGGGCTTGAAGCTGGTAGGGGATGACAGAGGCAACACAAAGGCACAGGGCCACCTTGAGCTCATCCATCCTGGCTAAAAGTATGGGAGAGGGCTGGGAGGTGGTAGAGGGTCCAGGCTGCACCCAGTGCCCTTTACCTGTAGTTTTATTTATAGCATGGTAGCTTAAACTGGTCTTTCTCAATTATGGAAAGGTTCAAATAGAAGCAGAAATAAGGTAGCCTGATGACTTCTCATGTAGCCAGCACCCACTGTTCTGATTGCATCACAACACCNCAGTCTTTCTGTACAGGCACTATAAAACTAATCTTAGACATGTCATCTGGGAATATGGAAGAACACTTGACAAGGAGGTACTGGGATTGGAATTTTCTAGGCTAAAACTCATGTTTAAAATCTTTGCACAAACTCATTAACATATTGCCAGATAGCAAAGCCGTGGGCCACTGGCAGCAGGGCCTCTGACTGCCAGGGCACTCTGGTTCTGAGTGGCCCTGCACCTCTGTATCTAAGCCTGCGTTCCCACAGGTGTTTGGGCAGCGTAGAAGTGCCCAGGCGCTGGAGCTGGCACACATGCTGTACTATCGCAGCACATCCAACAACTCAGAACTGCTCAGTGCCCTGGCACTCCGCGCACAGGAAGAACACATCAAGGAGGCCCTCCTGGCTCACAGCTTCCTAGCCCGCCGGCCAGGGGGCGCCCAAGGCCTACCTGAAGGTAAACCTTTCCTGTCACCTAGGTCCTTCCTGCTGTTGCTAGGCCTTCCCTATTGCCTCCCTGGCTCTCCTAGCTGTCCCCCATGCCAACCCTTCGGTCCCCAGCCCCTCTTTACTGTCCCCCAAGCCCTCTCTTCTGTCCCTAGGCTCTCCCTGCTATCCTCCAGGCCCTCCCTGCTGTACCTAGTTCCTCCCTGATGTCCTCCATGCCAATGCTGCTGTCCCCATGCCGATGCTACTGTTCCCAGGCCCTCCCTGATGTCTCCCAGGCCAACCCTGCTGCTTGTTCCCCATGTCAACCTTGCTTTCCCTGGGCCCTCCGTGTTGTCCTTCAGGCTCAGGTCTCCTCTAGCTCCAGCTTGAACATAGTCTCTCCCCACAGAGACCTCCAAGTGGCTACAGTCTGAAGTGGAGAGCTGGCTGCTAGCCCAGTCCGGCTGTGATGTGGCCTTCAATGGACCTCGGGCCCTGGCCCACCTGAAAGCCCTTACTCCCAGCTTTGGGTTGTTCCCACCATCTGAGTTACCACAACTTGACCCACTGGTCCTAGGTACTCCAGAAGCCCTGCAGGCTGCTATGCCAGGTGGTAGCTACCCTTTACCCTGACCACTTTGCTACCAGGCCCTGCACTGGCAGGGTGCCGAGCTCCGCCTCCTCCACAGCAAGNTGTCAATCACGGCGACTGTATCTCCTGCCTGGACTCTTGGTTGTTGACAGGCCATTATTTCTGCTAGGCCATTAGTTTTGCAATGCTATAGACTTAAGAGTAGCCAATCAGGGCCGCTGGCAGTTGCTAAGCAGCCTCCTGAGGCCAGCCAATCAAAGCCATTTATTTCAGCTTGTATTCTATTTCTCAGCCTTGCCGCTGAGATGGCCCTCACCATGGCCCTCACCATGGCCCTCACCATGGCCGGGTGGAGGGGGCCGGGCTTGGGGAGGTTTCACACAGCTGCTGGATTGCCGCTGCCAGAAGTTGGCCACAGTGAGACCAGCCAGGCTGTGGAAGCTGTGCCTGGAGGCCCTGTTCATCATCTGTTTAGCCTGCANAGGAACTGCCTGCCCCATTCAACTGGGCGGGGCCCACTGCAGCCTGCAAGCCGTTTGGTCCTGGCACATTTAGGGTGACAGACACTGGGCACCTCAACCAGGGGCAGCCAATCAGAATTCTTGGAGGAATACTGTGAATCCATGTGAGATGAGCCATCTGTTTTGCAGCTGATCTGTCCTGGTTGAAGGCACTGGGAACTTCCTGCCCCAAAGAAGATGGTGGGCCTGCAGTGTTCCACCCCAAGATCACCCCAGCTCAGGCCCCAGCAGGCTTCCAGGCCTCTCTGCCTTGCTGCAGAAACCACTTTGCCTTGGGTCTTCCTACATGTACAGTATTTATCACTTTACCTTCTTCCAAAGGAATAAATAATGTTTAATAAATCTGGTTAGTGTGGCTGCAGGTGAAGGGGGGGTGGTCAGAATCCTGGAAAGAGAGTGTGACTGGGTCCCAGACGGGAATCTTAGAAGCACTGATGCCTGAGGAAAGCTTTGATTGCAAGAGTCCGGGTAGAGACCAGGTGCAGGAGTGCAGGTTGTTCAGCACACAGTGGTACACAGTCAGTAGTAGGTGACTGTGAAATCCAGCTGGTGCCCACTGCCTGAGTAGAGGGGGGTATTATATTGGCTGTAGAGGTGACCTTTGTTGGTGTGGGAAGAGTTGGGCTCTAGAAAGGAGGGGAGAACAGTTTGCAATAGGAAACAGCTCTTTTCAGTGGTTGGATCAGAGAAAAGGTATGAAAGAGACCATCAACTCAGAAATGCAAGGCAGCCTGGGTCCCTGAGAGCAGGGAGAGGGGACTGAGACTGAGTTCTATTGAGGTCTTCAGGGAGGAATGGGATGCACNTGATCTTACCTCACTAAGCTCCCTCGGGCAGCTGGCTCCAGCCAGTGTCCCAAGCCGGAGAGCCTGGGAGTTGAGCTCTGAGTGAGACTGGAGAGGATGGGTGTTGTTAAGGAGGGAGGGAGCCGAGTTAGGGCTCATGGTTAAACGGATTTATTTTCTAGGGGACACAGCATTCATTCACGTTTCCGCAGGTGGATATAGATGATGCCACTGACCAGGGCAAGTGGGAAAGCCACCCAGGCCAGGGCGAAGCAGTAACCAAAGCTGCCCCCGGGCGGGTGCTTCTTCAGGATCTCCTCAGCATGGATGGCATAGATCAGTGCCCCAGAGAACACGGCTGCACCTGCGGAACCAGGAACACAGCAGTGTGAGGCTGGGTGTGCAGGAGGCTGCACTGCCCTGGGTCTTCAGCAGTACCCTNGACCACCACAGCCACCCGGCTGCTACACAGTGGCTTTGGGCACCTTGTTTCACTTCTGGTCCCCAAATGATCATCTGTGAAATAGGCCATGGCAGCTATCCATCCATGGAATTTTTTAGTTTTTCATGAGCCAAATATGCAAACATGAGTAAGTAACATGGGGTGGGGGTGTCTCTCTGGGAACCCAGGAAGGATGTTTCCTAAANCACCATGATTAACTCAGCCCTTTGCACCTAGAGCTGCGTGTTCAGATCTCATTGACCTCTTCATTCCCAAACCCTTTAAGCCTCAAATGATTTGACCTTAAAAAAAAAAAAGTGGAACATGACTTGATGGCCCACACCTACACTTTCAGCTACTCAGGAGGTAGAGGCCAGAGAATAGAAAGCTCAAGGCCAGCCAGGACGATTTAGTAAGACCCTTTTTCCAAATAAAAAATAAAAAGAAAGTTGGGAGCATATGCCTAGAATCTACCAGCGTAGAGCTGGGCACATGCCTCAGGGATAGCTGGTCNAGCATGCCAGCGCTCTGTGGTATATCCCCAATATTGAGTGAAGAGAAAAAGTAAACTCCCTGAACAGGTGTACAACAAACAATTGGCTGACAGGATTCAGAACATTCCTTTTATGGTATCTCTTAGCTAGCTGCCTCCATCCCTGGAACCCAAATCATTTACCAAAACCTACTTCTCAAGCACTGGCTCAGTAAAGTCCCAAGACCACCACAGAACCTCTGAGAACTCCAACTCCACTAGCCCCAGGGGTCACAGAGGCTGTCCTTGGGGGAGGGCCTGGCATGGTGTCCTCCTATTCCCCGATCTTGGGGAAGTGCTTACTGGTGCAAAGCTGGCAGAGGCCAGTGGCATAGAAAAGCCCTCCTCTTCGCATGGTGTAGAGCTGGAACATGAAGAGGATGAAGGAGAGGCAGCAGAGGATGAGAGAGAGCACCATGAGCACCTGCACCGCCTTCAGCCAGCCTGTAGGGGGCCACACGGGAGGTCACAGCCTGCACACACACGCACACACACACGCCCACCCTGCTTGCTGGTCTCTGCCCACTGCAGGTTCAGCTAGGCAAGCTTCATGGGTGTTTGTGTTACAGGGATCACATTCCACACAAACACCTTCCTGATGAGCAACATCCCCACCCTCACTTACTGTCACTTAGAATTTTGGAAGGAGGCAACTCCATCTCTTTAGAACTCTGGCCCTCCCCAGCTTCAGTGAATAGCTCCCATATTCACAACTAGCTCCTTTTCCTTACAACTCTGGGAAGCCTTATCTTCCCAGAATTTAGGGAGCTTTCTTCCCATTCCTTAAGCCTGTAGCATGTGGCCTCCACCCTTTCTGGATCCATCAGAACAGAGGCAGTGGCCTTTCCATTCAGACAGGCTGCCTATGCCGGCCCCAGATGCTCACAGCCTAGGCTTGGTTCCCAACCCTGATCCTGACCTATTTGGGGCCTTCTGCTNCCCTCAGCTAGATGCTCACCATTCTCACTGACGGTACTGCAGGCCCATGTTTGGGTGGTGGTGTTCCATGTGCAGTCATACCACAGGTTCAGGGACTCCTTCTCTGGGAGAGTCCACCAGGACTGGGGGGGGTGGGGGATAGAGACCAGGGAGGGTGAGGAGAGGGGGATGGTGTCAGGGAGAGTGGGGATGGAGGCACCTACAAGGTGTGGGCTGATGGGCCAAAAGGATGGCCAAGGCTAGGGGAAAGGACTGGCCCAGAAGTAGAAGTAGGGAGGCAGAGGCAGGGAAGAGATGGGCTGTAGCTGGGTTCACAGTGAGCTGGAAGCTTACCTTGTCCAAAGTGGCCACAAAAAGCAAGATGAGAATGAGGATGTGAAGGGCAGAGACCACTAACAGGAGGAGTGACATGGCTGCCAGATGCCTGGTTCAGACAGGAGGGANACGCCTGCAAAGGGTGGGAGCACTCAATCCTGGGCAAGAGGGCTGGGGTCAGGAGGGCTTGGGAAGACTCCTGGCTGTGANGGAGAAGGGGAGTAGGCTGAGCAGTCCTCCCTGGGGAGTAGAAGGGTGAGCCCAGGGCTCCTGTTTCCCCCCTAGAGAATGTCTCCATGGACTTTGGGAGACAGATGAACAGGACAGACAATATATTGTGCATCTTCAGTGTCTTGTCCCTGGGCTATATGGGTCACCACATGAAAGTTTAAATTCNTACCCCTTTCTAATTCATCAGGAGCAGGAGCTGCCCCCAGGACAGGCATCCTTGACTCACTCTCTCTCTCTTCTTCTGGGGTGAGTCATGGGTGACTCATCCCCCTCCCTCCAGCACTAGGGAAACTCTGGCCCCTGGCTGAGTCTCTGTGGTCCTCACCCCACCCTACTGCAGACCTAAGGCTCTGGACACTTGGGGAGATGGATTAAAAGGGGAAGGGAGGTCTGAGTGGCGAGACCACCTCCTACCACCCTTCAGTGTCCAGAGAACTCAGCCCTGGGAGCCCTCCTGCACCCCTTAATCTTAGGAGAGAGTGGAAAGACCCCATAGGGAGGCTACAGGACATGTCCCATGGTGCGCTCTGTTGGGACCACAAGTCCTATAGATGGTCCTACTCCTTCCTGTATCCCCCCCACCACAAAGGCTGAGAGATCACTTCTTCAATTACTAGTGTCCTCAGGAGCTGAGTGGAGGCTTTCTTCCTGCCCAGGCTGCCCCTCCCCTGGTGCCATGCTGCCTAGTAAATAAGGCCCTGTCTGAATAACGGATTGAAAACTTACCGAGAGTCGCCGAAGAAGTCAGAGTTGGAGTCTGTCCTCGTTTAGGCCTCTTGCCCCGCCCTTCTGCTCCCTCCTTCCACTCTGAGGCCTCCGCCTCCCTCAGCCTCCCTCGACGCCTTCTTCCCACCCCTTACTACTCCCNCTTCTCCCTCTTTTCCCCCTCCCTCCCTTTCTCTCTCTCCTCTGGTGGTTTCTGCTTCTCTTAACTCTCAATATATACCAACCCTTTTATATCCACTTTGGCCTCGCCCAGCTGAGCTCTGCAGCCAGGGGAGGGCACAGAACTTGGTTCCTTATTCTCTGCCCACCCAGTNATAGTGGGCATGTTCTCAGACCTCCTTTCAGGGCTCAGATGAGAAGTCTTTGGGGCCCTGGGGTGGGGCACATTACCTCCTTGGACTGGATGCCTTCTCTCTTTGATGGAGTTTGGGGCAGAGTGGATGACACAGGAGTCTGCAGCAGGCCAGACTCCTGTGACATACATCAAACTTTGGGCTCTGAGGTGGGACAAAAACTATGAATCTGTGGAAAGGAGCAGGATGTATCCCTTTTTTAGTGCCCCCATTTTCTAGTTGTGTGACTTTGGGTAGATTATTTCACTTCCCTGGGCCTCAGTTTGCTAATCTGTATAGTGGGTACAATATACAGTCATGGAAATGACTGGGTGGGTGGATGGGTGGGGGCTAAGTAAAACAGGATAAACCTGGAAGGCTTCTNGGAGGATGTGATATTTGACATGAGATTCAAGGAAAGGAGTTATTTGGACAGTAGGGAGAAAAAATTGTTCAGGCCCCAAGAACAAGCTCCTGTTGTTTAGGGAGCAGACAGAAGGGCCAGTGTGGCTGGAGCACAGGGAGCCTAGGGTGTGGTGAGCAGGGACATCAGAGGATTCACTTGAACATTCATGGAGGAACCTGGATTTTACTGTAAGTGTTGTGGGAGGCCATTAGAATTCTCACAGCACTGTAGTCCCAGGGCTGTAATGTGAACTGACATTTATTCCCAGGACACTGACTTAAGGGGTGTGGGTGATGACTGAATATATCTGCATTCCTTGGCAGGGGACCAAGTTCTGGTTCTGATGAAGTAAGGGCTGGGGACCTGGATGATGGGATGTGTGGGCATCTGATGGGGCCAGAGCTGGGTGTGACGACCTATGCCTCGAGGGGTGAGAGCGGACTAGACTGGTGATTGAGAGACCAGGAGCAGGGCACCATACAGCACAGACTCTGGAGCCACTCACTGGCTGTGTGATCCTAGGCAAGTTACTAATGACCTCTCTATGGTTCTTCCTTCCTCTGAAAAAGAGGGGTAGTGTAGTGGGTAGCATAGGTCTAGAGCCGTGCTTGGCAGTTTTGTGCAACTTACAGCAGGCGTTGGGACTCCAAGTGGAGTCAGGGGAACTCGGGTTCAGAGGCTCTAGTCATTGGAGAAAGGGCAAATACTTGGGTCCATTGAGTCCCAAAGCTAAAGTTTGGAATCCTAAATGAGGGTGGGGGGAGCAGAGACTTGGGGAAGTCTAACTCTGATCCTCGAGGAAGTAGAGTGGGTCACTGAGGGCAAAATTGGGGGTCTGGGGTGCAGTCTTGTGCTCCTCTGGTATTGCAGTGACAGGAGGCTGCATCCTAGGATTGGAAGGAGTGTTGGAACCAGAAGCATGGAAGATGCTAACGGGCCGAGGAGGCCGGGAACAGATTTAACACTCCTTGAAAGAGTTGAAACAGTTCGGTATTTGGGGTACCAAGAAGAGGCATTTAGGGAATCCCCAGCAATAGTGACCGGTAGAAGTTTAAATATCTGGAGACCAAGGGTGGTGGCGGGATCTCCCCCGCCCAGGCCTCGGAGGAGCTCTGCATAGCAGCCACTTCCTCCCACAGGAAACCGCAGGCGTCAGGCACACCCAGCCTTCAGGCAGTGGCGCCCACAGCGCTCGCAAAAGGACCACGTGGGACGAAGCGCTTGGCTAGATGAAGGGACCGCTGGAGGCTCCGCCCACTTTCACTTCCGCCCCTGCCCTATGCGCTCACAAACCGTTGGTCACGCATGCGTAGTGAGCCTGTGTAGGAAGTGAGATAGTGGTGAGCGTTCCTCCAAACCATAAATTCCCCAAAGAACCAGTCCAAGGCACGCATTTCTTGGACCGGTACTGACGGACCCTGCCTAGCCCCAAAGTCTAGCCTTTTAAACGTTCCTCTTCAGGCGCCTTGAGTTTCTGCTCCCCGGATACACGCTGCCTAGAGTCCGAGCTCCACGCATCCCATTTTGACCTCCCGAGGCCCTACCCCTTCACATCCTAACAGCGAGTGTCCCTCCAGGACGTCCGAGTCACCCGCTCTATTTAAATAACAGGACCCGCCCCAAACCTAAAGCCCCGCCTTCTCACTAAAAGCCTCTGGCCGCTCCCGCTCAGTCCCCGACCCCTACAGGCCCCCAGCGCCGCCTCCGCAGTTCCTCTCCACAGGACCCGACTCCTCTGCCTCCAGTCCATCCCTTTAAAGTGGCGGAGCCCAGTCCCGAAGTCCCGCCCCTTAGAGCTTCCAAGCCCCTGTTTGCCATTTACGACTCGGTTCCTCAGCACTGCAGTTCCTCCCTCCCCTTTTGCAATATCCAGACCTTCCCGCAGCCCCGCCCTTGATCCCTGGCTCCTTCCCTCCCTTTTCTCCCAGCTTCACCTCCTTCTAGAAGCTGGCTCCTTCCTTCTAGGGCAGTGGTCTCCACCTTCCTAATGCTATGGCCCCAACCATATATTTTCGTTGCTACTTCATAACTGTAATTTTACTACTATTACGAATCATAATGTAAATATCTGATATGCAGGATATCTGATATGCGACTCCTGTGAAGGTCGGAAGCTCGGGGTCGGGACCCTGGTGTTGAGAACCACTGTTGTAGGGTCTTAGCCCCGCCCCTAAGCGGGCATCCCCTCTGTCCACTGAGACTTCCATTGGTCTCTCCTGCCGCTGTCCTCAGGCTTCATTGGCCCCTTGTCTCCCCAGTAACCAGGACCACAACAGTGAGTGTGGAGCAGCTAGGACTGACAGTCGGTCAGACACTCAAGCAGGTAGAGCTGAGAGGTCGCCCCCGCCCCCAGCGGGCCGGGGCTCGGAGGTGCGCAGAGGCCGCCCCGGGACCGAGTCAGAGTCAAGCCGCGGGACCCAGACTGTGTGTGTTTGGGGTGAGCGATGTCCCGGTGTAGACCCTGAAGAGTTGAGGCCCAGAGAGGCCGCAGTGCTGTTGGTCGCCCTGTGCTCTGACTTGCACGCTCTGGTGTCCCCTGCAGGAGTGCCGCCTCTGTGGCCAGGATGCGTTCGGGCCTGTCGGCCAGGAGCGCCCGCTCCGAAGAAGGAAGCGAGGTCTTCCTGGAGGGACCAGGTAATTCATGATTCCACCTCCCTTCCGAAGTTCGTTTCTGTTCTCAGCTTCTCCAAGTTCTGTTCTCCAGCTTCTCCTGGACTTCAGGAGAGGTTTGAGTGGGACCCAGGACATCCAGAAATAGTCTGGGTGGATGTCCGGTGAGGAGGACCGGCGACATGGTTCAGCATGTAAAGGCTCTTGGCATCAAGCCTGACAGCCTGAGGAACCCACGTGGTGGAAGAAGAGAATCAATTCCCTCGGGCCCCTCCTTATACTACATAAATGTAATTTAAATCAGAAAAAGAAAAAGCACCGGCATAGTGGCGCACACCTTTCATTCCAGAGCTGAGGAGGCAGAGGCAGAGGCAGTTTGAGTTTCAGGTCAACCAGGGCTACATAGTAACTGTCTCTTATACACATCTAGATGTGTATAAGAGACAGGTATATGACTAGGGTAGGAGCGTAGGGTTTCTCAGTCTTGTGTACACTGGTTTGGGTCAGTTCTCAGTTGAAGGGCTGGAAAGGTGGGAAGCTGGTGGGAAAGATTGAAGGGGTGGGTAGGTCAGGCTTGGGGCTTGGTGCCAGGCTGAGGTATCCAAGAAGAAGGAAGGGTCCATTCTGGGTGTAGGAGGTCCTTGGAGACTTTGTAGGGAGATGAGCGGGAGACCGGATAAAGGTTCTGCGGGATGGGATGAAAACATGAGCCCAAATGACAATTGGAGAGAGGGAGGGGCACGAAGAAGAGAGGCCACCCACTGAAGGCCAAGACTTTCTCTAGTCCCAGGTTCCAGAGACCAGAAGGCCGCTCAGGAACATCCTCAAGCCAGAATGGATTAGGAAAATAAGGGAGGTCAGTTTNGCTGGGAGACACAGGGGCTGAGATGGAGTCCCAAAGGATGCCAGGACTGGGACTGCAGTAGAGTTGCTGTTTGCAAGGCCGTAAGGGAACCAGAATTCTTAGGTTCTGGGGATGACTGGCAGTCCTGATCCCCTTTGAGTCTTTTGCCTGGTCACCCACAGTGGATTGGGAGCTCAACCGCCTGCAAAGACAATGCAAAGTGATGGAGGTAGAACGGCGGGCGCACAGCAAAGAGGTTCATCAGCGCATCGGCAAGCAACTGTGAGCTGGGGAGAAGAACGGAAAAGGGACTTCTGTGCCTAGGAGAAGGGAAGAGGAGTAGGGGAAGTGCAGGGGCGGGGGAAGAGCTGGGGCAGGGGAGTGGTGGTCAAAGGGACAGGATAGAGGGTAGGACAGGAGGAGGTACAGGGTCCCAGAGTTGCAAGATCTCGGGAAAGTCAGGTGCTGGGGAAGGAAAAAAGTAGGGGAGGAGCAGGGGGAGGAATGAGAGGAGAGAAGGGGTTGGGAGAAGCACAGGGTCAGAGGGAGGGTTGGGGCTCAGTGAGAGGCAGCGGGCAGGAGCCGGTTGTTGAGCGCTGCCGGCTTGCTGGCGTGGCCCCTCTTCCCTGCTGCTCCCGGACAGCGAGGAGATTCGGCAGCTGGAGATGTTGAGAGCCAACCTCCAGATGCAGATCAGCGTGGCGCAGACCCAGGTCAAGCGACTGAGAGACACCAAGCATTTGGGGGACATGGAACGCCTACTCAAGTGCAGGGCCCAGGTACAGGTTGAAGCCCAGGCGCTGCAAGAGGAGACCCGGGCCCTGGACAAGCAGGTGGGTTCTTCTAGTCGGCTGTCATCCCTTCAGACCTTGTAGTAAGGGTTCTATGCCGCAGTGACCTTATCTGACAGATGGGGCCATCAAAACCCTCCACCCAGCGCTAAGGATGGTTTTTACTTCTGTAAAACCAGCACCTAAGAAACTGAGGCAGGAAGGTTGCTGTAAGTTCGAGGCCAGTCTGGGCTACAGGAGAATCCCACCTGTAATGTAATGTGCCAAGCATAATAAAATATCTCTCAAACTCTAAATTTTAGCTGGAAAAAGCAACTTTGAATACCTTTAACCATTGGAAAAGACTGCTTTCTAACTTTGGGAAGTTTATTTGTTTTGTTTTGTTTTTTGTTTTTGTTTTTTGGTCTCAAGACAGGGTTTCTCTGTGTAGCCCTGGCTGTCCTGGAACTCACTCTGTAGACCAGGCTGGCCTCGAACTCAGAGATGTTCCTGCCTCTGCCTCCTGA
>LZPO01107902.1:686929-704000 GCA_001675575.1 Neotoma lepida
TTTTTTTGAGGGGGGGGCTTGAGACAGGGTTTCTCTCTGTGTAACAGTCCTGGCTGTCCTGGAACTTGCTTTGTAGACCAAGCTGGGCTCGAACTCATAGAGATCCACCTGATTCTGCCTCCCATGTGCCACCACATCTGGCTGTTTTCCTTAGTTTTATGTGTGGGTTTACATGTGTGTGCACAGGCACAAGTGTGTGTGTTAGAGTATGTGTATATGTGTGTCCCTCTCAGCTTTATAATGTCACTTGTCCTCTTGTGTTAGGAGCTACCTTGCTCCCAGTGGCCTTGTCTCATCCTAATGGATTCCTTTCTGCAGCACATGCGAATCTAGAGGACACAGTTCACCTGTGGTAGTCTGGCTGCTGCAGAGTCGTCCTCTCTCTGCAGAGGAACCGTTAGGTGATTTCTGGTGGTTTGCTGTTATTAGCAGAGGAGCCGAGACCCCTTTAGGAAGTTAAACACAAAACAGAAATCAAGATAGAGGTTTAAAGAATATCCAGAGATGGCATGAAGCTTCTAAGGAGAGCAAAAGGAGCGACAGGCTCACGGCTCACCCGTGGGGGAAGCAGGACTCAGCTGTGGGGCTTCTGTCTGTTAGCCAGAGGGCCTAGGGTGAGGGGCCAGTGTGGGTGTCTTCTGGGATATATGTGTTCCAGGTGCGATCTGAGCCCAGGCATTATTGGGTTGGTAGAAAATAAGTTTGTTTCCAGCCAATGTGTGCCACCAAGGCAGTGTCTTGTCAGATCTCCTTTACCCTCTTGAGCGCTGAGGCTAGGTGGCGTGGTGCCTGGCTGTCCAGGCCAGGCAGACCCAATCAGTCTGTCAGCCTTGCCTTTCTAGAGAGGCTGTCGTTCCTGAGTGACCTGATGGTATGTTCCTCTCTGATCCCAGATATCCAGCTTCTCTTCGACAAGGCTCAATGTGACAGCAGTGTCATCAAGGATCTCCTAGGGGTCAAGACCTACATTCGGGATAGGGACATGGGCCTCTTCCTGAGTACCATCGAGAAGCGGCTGGTGCAGCTCCTCATAGTGCAGGCTTTCCTTGAGGTCCAGGTGGGTGGCAGGGCCTTGGGTATGTGGCCCAGCTTGGCCAGGCCTGCACTAACTCCAGGCTCCCACATTCTCAGAACCATATCCCTCTGGCTGATGCTGCCCTTCTGGTGCTGGGCCAGAGCCAAGAGGACCTTCCAAAGAAGACTACCCCACTCCAGCCTCCTGACATCCTGTGAGGCTTGGGCAGAGCAGGGAAGGGCTGACTCCAAGGGGCAGACAAAAGGGATGGGCTGGAGGGCTTACGTATGGCTTGTGGGTATGGCCTTCTGGGGCACAGGGGGTAAAGTGGGAGCTTGGAGGGAGGTAGGAGANTGGGGAGATGGGGTGCTGGGGCCCCAAGGGGTGGGGACAGGCACAGGACAACTGGGATCTGTGTATGAGGCAGAGCTCTGAAACTGGACTTTCTTCCTTTTTCCCACCCGAGGGAGGACTCCCCAGGTTCCGTAGTCAAAGAGGATTACCCTATGAGCAAGGAGGAGCTGCTGAGCCAAGTAGTGAAGTCGGTGAGAGGGGGGACCAGGGCTGGGACAAGGACGCATTCTGCCTTGTTGGAACCCTAATGTTGCCCACCCGCAGGTGGAGCTCCAAAACCTGGAGGAGACCCAAAGGAAGCTGGAGAGCAGCCCAAGCTTGACTTTCTCCAGTACTCAGATATCCCTGGCAGGCCCTGCCCTGGGGGTCCCCCAGAGGACCAGCATAGTCCCTGAATCCATTCTGAGCCACAAGACCAGCCGAGGCCGTGGCACTGGCTCCGTAAGCCATGTCACCTTTGGTGACTCAGGCTCGGTCGCAGGCCCTGTGACCTTGGCTTCTACCAGTGCCAGTGGAGCACTGGCGTCTAGCCGGGTCTCTGTGGCAGGCCGTGGGGGCTTCAAACACACCAGCTCCAGCAGCTACCTGGGGTCCACTGGCTACCCAGAGACCAGCCGAGGCCAGGAGAGCATAGGAGGTGGCATGCAGAGCCAAAGCATGGGATCGGAGTTGAGCAGAGTTCCCGGCTCCAGCAGCGGCCAGGCATCTGGTGCCCTCCCTACCTCCAGGCCCAGCTCCTCTACTAGCAAGGACTCGAGAGGCTACCACTAGGGCTGCAGGTCCCTTCCTGCCTCAGCTCCTGGCAGGTTTTCTAATGTTTGCATCCTTCTTCCCCAGAGACTCTCCAATCCCTCCTCCGCCATCTCTTCCCTATCTCCCACTCATTGTTAGGCCCTCTGTCTTGGCTTTGACTCTCTGTTGTCCCTCTTCTCCATGCTTCCTGTCTCTACCCTCCTAATCTCTCTCCCAAGCTTCCCTGCGTCTGATGCCGCTGTCTCCTAACTGGACACCCCTCCGTTGACTAGATGAACTGTAACAATAGGAAATAAAGGTCAGAGCCCAGCTTTTTCCCCAGACTGGTTCCTATCTGTGTGTTCAGACATGGCTTCATCTGTTCCTAGCTCAGGGAAAAATATTTGTGAGTCCATTCCTGTATCTGCCTATGCCTGTATCCATCCATCCCTGCACCCACCCGTCCACCCATCCATCTTCTGACTTTCCCCTATTTCTGGCTCTACTGGAAGCTGTATCAGTCAGGACAGACTGGGTTATGCTGCCGTAGCCAACATCCCCTGCATCTGGCTCTTGTGTATCCAGAATTTCTTGTGGTGATAATTTATCTGTGTTTCCTAATAAAATTTATCTGAGGGTCAGAGGAAAAACAGGGCTGCCAGCCACTAGTAGAAAAACAATAGCCATGCAAGTTAGCACACGCCCTTAATCCATTTGGTTCTCTGTGACTCCAAGNTCACATGGGGAACTAGCAGTAGGAGGTGGTGGCACACGCCTTTAATCCCAGCATCANCCTTAGAGTTCTGAAGNTCCATGCAGACAAGNCAGGAAGTGATGTAGCTTGGTGAGGATAGCAGATGGACAGGCATAAAAAGCCAGGTTAGACCGGAAGTCNCTCTCTTTCCTCCGCTTCGCTCCTTGGAAGTAGAGGCAGCGTTGGTGAGGTGAGGCTAGTGGTGGCTTGCTCCTAATTCCTCTGACCCTCAGATAAATTTTATTAGGGAAGACAGATAAAATATCACCACAATTTCTCTTCTCCAATATTCTTGCTTCTTTGTGGGTGAGTTAAGACCTCTCTTCCACATCCTGCTCTTGTCCCAGGCTGACAGAACAACTTCAGTCTGGAGTTGTGGTCCTGGGAAAGAAAAAATGGCAAAGCAGATGGCAACTCTTGGAGGTTAACATGGACCCAATGGTGCCATCATGCACATCTACTAGCAGAGCAGGCCTTGGCAGGGGACGGGGCATGGAGGATGGGGGATGAGACTTTACAGACAACCCTGACTGGCCCCACAGTGGGCCACAGTGAGCTGAGTTTTGAACTGAGGGGCATTAGGACACACTGAATGACTCCTGTCTGTAGTGGAGCCATGCCTAAATGCTCTGCCAAAATTTAACCTAGCCAAATCCAGATGAAATTCATCATTTACCCTCTAGGCCTCCCTCTCTCCAAATGGGTGAAAACAACCTGTACTTCAAGGGATTTTTGTGAGAATAGAACACCTTGATGCATGTGAAGCACCTACCACAGCCTGGCCTGACCAACATAGATCTCAGCGGAGCCAGAAATGGGGAACACGTAGAAAGTGGTGCCACAGGCTGCAAAAAATATATAAAGTAAGAATTCATCTGATTATGACAAAGCTAGACCTGGAGGAGTTAAGAACTCTTCCAGAGGATGAGGCCAAGGCTCAAGGAGTCTTGGTGATATTGGCTTTTGATTATTAGCCGTTTCCTGCTATGAATTTCTTGTGTGCTTTTCCATCATTCTTTGGGCACAATTTCCCCTATACAATTAAAGTATTTGTACAACTTTCTTCAACTGTGCTAACAACAGACACAGTCAAAATCCCTAATTTCAGGGCTTTCTGTGATTATCACCATTAGCAGCATCTGGCCAGGACCCTCCCCGGACTGACGAATGAAAGTATCTATCTGAGGTATCTCCCAGGCTTTCTAAGAACAGACTTTAAGAAGGCCTGGCAGATGTGCTAATTAAGTTTAACTTTCTCCTTTCCAAAGTCTTATCTCTAGTTTTAGATCTACTCTTAACTATTAACTCAGATCTAAAGGGTTTCTACTTACAGGTACATCTAGCTGTGACACAGGTTGCCCAGCCACTGAGTGCACTCCCCCACCCTGCCAAAAAAAAATGGTGGCAGTCGAGATGGCTTGGNCAGATGAGGCAGTTTTATTTTCACTCGTCACTGATAGACTCCTAACACTTTAACTTACCACTTCTAAGAATATAGTTGAGCACATAAATTCCCTTTTCTTAGATATTAACTGAATTTGGCCCTCAGTTGATTCTATTCCCCATTAGTCACTTCCCTNTGGGGCTGCAGATGGTGGCTGACAATTACTGCTCTTTTGTGTGGGTCTTANGGCCTCTCCTTTCGACCCTGAGGGAATTCAAGCCCGGTGATCTTGCCTTAGCCAGAGCATTGCTATTGCGTGGGTATATAAATGTAAACCTCAGAGACTGGAAGAGAACTAGATTGGAGGACTAGAAGAGAGAACTAGAGGAATGAGATGGAAGATGAGGAAGAGTCAGATGGGGAAGAACAAGATGAGGAAGAAAGAGATGAGAGAGAAGCTAAGATGGGAAGGAACTAGATGGATGAGAACCTAGACAAGGCAGAATTAGATGGAGGAATTAAGATAGCACTTAGAGGGAACAGCCAAAAATGTAGAGAGAAATCAGGCAAGAAAGGAGCTAAGTAAAAGCAAAATAGAAGCTGTGTAGAGAGAGAACTGACTNTGAAGAATAAAGTGAATGGACTAAAGAGTTTCGTGTACATAGATTTATTAGAGAATCCCTCAGATGAATCTGCCACTGGTAGCGTCTCTTCTGGAACTCTGGGAGAAGGCTGTTGAGGGGCTGGACCCCAATAGTCTTCATTAAGTGGATGATGGACGGATGGGTGCAGGTTGTATGGATGCATGCATGCAAAACGGACACCAGTGACTAAGTACATTACCCGGCACACTGTCAGTGCTGCACACTGTCATTGCTGCACACATGGCTGTTATACTGTCGTTTGTAGAATGAGAAAAAGTCTGTACATTTTCAGTTCAGATACTCTTATAAAAGTATTCCCAGTGTGTGGTTCGTTAAGTCTTCATAAAGAGAGGCAAGGCTGTGGAGAGTGCTGAGTGCTTGAGCATGCTGGGAGGCAGAAGCTGGGAGCGGCCTGGGATCTGTGGGAAATGTCTCCTCACCCAGGCAAGGTCATGGGGCAGCAAGAAGGCCCTTGTCAGATGTGCATCTTGGACTTTCAAGCCTCCAGACTGTAAGAAGTTTTTGTATTTTATTTTATAGTAGGATCTCACGTGGTTCAGGTTGGCCTTGAATTCAACATGTAACAGAAAATGACCTTGAAGTTATGATTATTGTCCTGCTTCCATCTTCCGAGTGCTGGGGTTACAGACAGACACCACCATGTCTGGTGTACACAGTGCTGGGGATCTGACCCAGCCCTTCATGCACACTAGGCAAGCACCCTACCAGCTGAGATACAGGACTGTTGATTTTGTTCTGCAGTAGTGGTTTGGATCTGTAGTGTCTCAGAGGCCTATATGTTGAAGGTTTGGTTATCAGCCTATGGCTTTCTTAAGAGAAGCTGAGACATTGGGGAGGTGTAGCTAAGTAGAAGTAAGATCACTTGGGGGTGTGCCTTTGAAGGAGATATTGGGGCTCCAGAAATTTCTCCTTTTTATGCTTTCTAGACTCTGTGAGCCGCCTTGTTCCTTACGGGCTCCCTCTGTGTTCTGCCTCATAAATCCAAAGGCAATGCTGTCAGGTGACTGCAAGCTGACACCATGGATTAAAGCAAACATTTCCTTCTTATAAATTGATAGTCGTAGAGGTACTTGGGTGGCTCAGGCTGTTAAGTTCACCCCTCACTAGACACCTATCTTCCCTAGTATTTTGAGTTTTAATCTTAACTATATTTCAATAGAATAAGAATAAAACAAAACCAAAAGGAAGTATCCAAACCTGTGTGCTTCTAATATTGTCTACAGATACATTATGATTAGAAAATATAAATGTACTGGTTGGTTTTTGTAAACCTAGACATCTCTGGAAAGAGGAGATCTTGATAGAGAAAATGTCTCTCTAAGACTGTCCTGTAGTCTTGATTAATGGTGATGTGGAAGGCTCAGTACACTGTGGGTGGTGCCACCCCTGGGCAGGTCCTGAACTGTGTAAGAAAGCAGGCTGAGCAAGCCATAGAGCACAAGCCAGTAAGATGAACTTCTCCATGCCCATGGCTTTTGCTTCAGTTCCTGCCTCTAGGTTCCTGTCTTGAGTTCCTGCCCTGACTTCTCACAGTGATGGAGTGTGACCTAAGTGTTATAAGACAATTAAAGCCTTTCCTTCCCTAGTTGCTTTTGGTTATGGCCTTTATCACAGCAATAGAAAACTAAGAATAAATGTTTGATAATCCACCTGTAGAGTGGTTTTATTGTAAACTTGCTCACGAAGAGGCAAAAAGCCAAACGTGTGTGTGTGTGTGTGTGTGTGTGTGTGTGTGTGTGTGTGAGTGACCTGTTGGAATTCCTGGCTACTCCCCCAGCTACATGACCGCACATGCACAGTTCAGTAGCCAAGCAAGGGGCCTTACGTCCTATGTAATCCTCCGTGCGCTGCATGATCACGTAATTCATGCGCAGTATGATCACACAATCCATGCACATGCATGGCATAGCTCCGTAAGCCCATATGTGCATATGCAAGGGAATCTTTAAAAAGCCAGTCACAGACTCCCCCACCCCCACCCCCGGCCTCCCCGCACATCTTCCATAGGCCTAAGAGCACATTATCTTCTGTCATCCCCCACTTCCCCTAATAAAACTCTGATACTGGATTTTATCGTGCCTTGTGACTTTTCTCGCACAGTAACAGCACCACTTAACGAATAACACAGCATTAAAACCAACAAGACCGTTTGAACATGTGCTGAATCTGAAACCATCAATGCAGAAGAAAGCAGTTTTGAACACACAGGAAACAATTATAAAAAGCCCCAAGCACATATTAGATTCATCCCTTGGTGCTTATTTGCTGCTCACAGAAATGTTTATTTCCCTAAGGAGNGGTTTATCTTATATAACAAGTACAGAAATACAAACTGTGGCAGCACAGACTCAGTGTCATAGTCACTGTTCTATTGCTGTGAAGAGACACCATGATCAAGGTAACTCTTATGAAAGAAAGCATTTAATCGGTGTTTGCTTAGTTTCNGGGGTGAGTCCATTGTCATCATGGTGGGGAGCATGGCAGCAAGTAGGCAGGCATGGTGCTGGAGAAGTAACTGAGAGTTGTACATCCTGGTCTGAAGGCCAGGGAGAGAGGGTGTGAACAAGAGTGACACTGGGGGCTGGAGAGGTGGCTCAGAGGTTAAGAGCACTGACTGTTCTTCCAGAGGTCCTGAGTTCAATTCCCAGCAACCACATGGTGGCTCACAACCATCTGTAATGAGATCTGGCGCCCTCTTCTGTATACATAATAAAAAAATCTTAAAAAAAAAAGTGACACTGGGCCTGGCTTGGGCCTTTGAAACCTCAAAGCCCACCCTCAGTGACACACTAATCCAACAAGGCCACACCTCCCAATCCTTCTCAGGGAGTGTCACTCCCTGATGACTAAGCATTCAAATATATGTGACTGTGGGGCCATTCTTATTCAAACCATCAAATTCAGGGAGCAAAAATTCTGTGTTTTGAGATGTTAATACCATCTTTCTACCAGTCCCATTGCTCAAATAAGGGTGTTTCATCAATTCCCAGAGAGCAGCAAGGATAGAAGGAAAAAGAAGTGACAGCTATCCCTTTCTGACAGTTCCCAGAGACTTGCAAATTCCATGCTCCTGGTTGGCTGGGTTCACAAGCTCTGCTCACCACTGTTAGGAGACACACTGGGAAATTTGTTTAAAGATGGTAGTCAGTTCTGAGACATCTGCGTGAGTCCATAGGAAATAGATGAGATGAAGGGACAACAGCAGTGCCACAGGAAGGATCAGCCATATCAGTCCAGAAAAAAAGTCAGGGCAAGTACCCCTAGTCGGAGCTGCAGAGACTGGGAGCTCTGACCACAGTGCCATTCAACTGCCCTTTGCACTGAACCGACAAAAATGTATCTGGAGCAAGAGGATGTCACCTGGGAAGGAGGCCACCGTATGCATGGGAGCATTGCAGATTCATATAGCAGAGTTAAAAGGGTCCACTGCAGAACATTTAAGTAGAGAAGAAAGTGGAGAAATAATGAAGAGTGCTATAGCTGCAGCAGTTGTTAGCGGTGTCTCAGCTTCATTGTGCACAGTGATCCAAAGTGTTCTCATAAAAAAAGTCACGGTCTTTCTCCAGTTGTGCCTTACATGTAACTTCAGGGATATGTGTTTACAATGCTCCTTGGTGGTAGATGTGATTTTACAACATGGGAGACTAAAGCAGGAGGATCACATGAGCCCAGGAGTTCTGGGTAGCATGGGCAAGTAGGAGAGCCTATGTTGAAAATAAAATCTTTCCTACGAGCCCTAGTGCCACAGTGAGTCTGCAGTGGGCTCTTCTGTGGTGTCTGGTACAATGGAGGTATTGCATGTTCCTCAGATTCATAACTTCCTCCTCAGTGAGAAGACAGATGTCTTCCCAGAATGATGACCATGAAAGGCTTTAAACCTCTGCTTTCTGAGGCTTCTGTTCCATGCTTGACTTTACTTATCAATAAGATGCTGAGTTCTGATTGGTACCCCAGACATGCTAATTTGCTGAGCTTCCTTCCTGCAGTCCTTCCTCATATGTCTGGAATGAGGAGGCTGTTGTGGAGGGCCTGCTCTCACCCATCTTCCATTTTTAGGAACTCTTATTGGGGAGTCTACAGATGGCACTGAAGTGCTGAGGCCTTGGTGTCACGTTGGTGGGACTTCTCCTGTGCGTGGGTCCTGATATAGGTGTTGAGCTTTGGGGACTTGTGAAGACTGTCCCACACTGCTGGCCCTGTAGGGCTTTCCCGTTGAAGTGATGTGCTTTCCCGTTGAAGTACAGTGTGTTCCTGATGCTTTTGCACACTGCTGGCATGTGTGCATCTTCTCACTCACTTGATCTCCATATGTTTGGGGAGGAACAACTGGCAGACAGAGGCTTTCCCACACTTGTAACACTGGTGGCTCTTCACTGTGGTACTGGCTCTCCGACATGTTGCAGAAGTTTCTGTGCTGGTGTTGTTTCAAGTCTCTGTTTCTACAGCATGAGATGGCAGGTGCAGGATGCAGACAGTATGTGTCCATGGGTCTGAACTCTGAGTTTCTTCCCTAAGGTGAGTCCCAGGTGGTAATGGAGCCTGGTTAGCACAGAAGGCTTTGCTAGATAGATCCCGTTCCTGAAGGCCCACTCAATTCCTTCCTGCCAGTCCATAGGCTACATCGCAGCTCCATCTGAGTTTTCACATGTGGACCCAACAGAGACTTCAGCCACAAGACTGCCATATTCATCATTTTTGTGTGTATTTTGATGGTTGCTTGATGTAGGATATTTCACAGTACTGAAGTTCCATCATGGGGCATGTATTCTTGTGGGAACCTCCTGTGAAGTCATGAGCTTCCAGCTGGATTTGGGGATGTCTCTTATCTGATGTCCACAAGGTCTAGCTGGAGCTGTGGTTCTGATAATGTTAAGTTCAATGCTGACATGTGGGAGAGAGCTGGCAGGACAGGAAAATGAAAGCCATCTGCCCGGCTGCTGGATCACTCAGCACAACACCGGCTGCTTCCATTGGTGGGATTTCCCTTTACCAGCCAGTGTAAACAGTGCCCTGGACCCGTGGGAACAGCCTCTCCATATGTACACGTGCAGGTAAGCACCTGCATGCATAAACATACACATATGCCACACACACATTCTCTTCAGTGGGGAAAAGGGGTGAAGCACCAAAACCGACTATGACATGAGTGTGCCTTGCCAGCTCTGCCCCACGAGAGAGCAAGCACAGAAGGCCATGCAATATCAAGTCCACTCTGTGAAATGGCCAGAGGAGCAAATCCAGGGACAAATTGTTGATTGCCAGAGTCTGGGTACTTGCCAGGTGTGGTATCTCCTGTGGGGTACTGAGAAGGTTCTGGAACTGGACAAAGAGGCTGAACAAAACTGAATGAAGCACAGGCTGCAGGTGGTTAAAGTGGTAACTGTTGTGCTCTATGTCCATTAGCAAAACCTCCAGCCAGGGGATGCAGTGTGGGGCAGGTTTAGGGGCCAATGAACTAAATGATTGTTATCCAAAGAAATGATCAATTGTAGTTTGAGGTTACCATGGCTACTGCCCATAGCCACAGAGGAAGCCATTTTATTCTCAGGGGTCTTAAACTTCTTTCAAACATTCTTCTTGAACTTTGTTACAAAAGTCACTCTTTTGAGGATACCTTTCTACAAGGGTTTTGTTTAGTTTCTTCTTTCTTTTTTTTTTTTTTTTTTCTTCTTTTTTCCCAGTTAGAGGACTGGGAATGGCACTCAGTGTGGTGGTTTGAATGAGAATGGTCTGCATAGGCTCACACATTTGAATGTTTAGTCCCTGTCTTAGGGTTTCTATCACTGTAAAGAGACACCATGACCACGGCAACTCTTATAAAGGAAAACATTTAATTGAGGTGGTAAGAAAGCAAGCTGAGGAAGCCAGTAAGCAGCACCCCTCCATGGCCTCTGCATCAGCTCCCGCCTCCAGGTTCCTATGCTGCGTGAGTTTCCACCCTCACTGCTTTTGATAATGAATTGTTATATGGAACTTTGAGTGAATAAACCCTTTCCTCCCCTAGTTGCTTTTGGTAACAGCAATAGTAACCCCAACTAAGACACCCTGGCTGTCCTGGAACTCACTTTGTAGACCAGCGGTGTCTGCCTCTGACTGCTGGGATTAAAGGCATGTGCCACCACTCCCAGCACAGATCCACTATATTAATGTTAATCTTTTTTCATATAAAAAGTGAGGATTGGATGATCACAAAGCTGCTAGTCACACAGCAGGCTGGACCTCAAGATCTGAACTGAGCTGTGCTCTGCACAGACACACAGCTATCCAGAAGAGCACAGACATTCTGGGTAGACATCCCCCTTGTACGCCTTCGGGAAAGTTTCTGAACCTGCATGTGCCTGCTGCTTATTTCTCTGACAACGAGAGTACAATCACCTCTAAGGGTGATTATGAGAAACAAGTAGATTACTGCATGGAGAACGTTATGATGGTGCCTGGAGCACAGAATCCACCTCTGAATGACAGCAATGACTGTCAGTATCACCACCATAGGAGCAGAATCAATGATGAAGCATGAGTGCAATATTTGCGAGCCCACTGCAGTCATACATCACTTAACAACAAGGACACGCCTTCATCACGGTGCAGAAGTCACTGAGTGTATTTACACTAAGAAAGAAGCTTCAGTGTTATAGGAAGTGTAATCTTATCATCGCATATATATTAAGCTGTGGACTGTAAGTATGAGTGTGCAGGTGGCTGTGTGGCTGCATAATTGTACACTATGTGACCTCGTGATTGTGAAAGTGTCCTGTATGACTGTGAGTGAGTGTGGCTACATGACATGTTCACTGTGTGACTATGTATCTATGGCACTGTGTGGCTGAGACTGTGTCTACGGTACAGTGTGCCTGTGTGAGTATGGCATTGTGTGACTGTGACTGTGTGAGTATGGTACTGTGTGGCTGTGACTGTGTGACTATGGTACTGTGTGGCTGTGACTGTGTGACTATGGTACTGTGTGACTGTGACTGTGTGAGTATGACACTGTGTGACTGTGACTGTGTGAGTATGACACTGTGTGACTGTGACTGTGTGAGTATGGTACTGTGTGACTGTGACTGTGTGAGTATGGCACCGTGTGAACTGTGACTGTGTGTCTATGGCACTGTGTGACTGTGACTGTGTGAGTATGGTATTGTGTGACTGTGACTGTGTGAGTATGGTACTGTCTAGCTGTGACTAGACACACTGTTTGACTGTCAGTGTGTGTCTTAGTTAAGGTTTCTACTGCTATGAAGAGACACTATGACCATGGCAACTCTTATAAAGGAAAACATTTAATTGGGACTGGCTTACAGTTCAGAGGTTTAGTCCATTATCATCACGGCAGGAACCATGGCAGCATGCATGCAGACATGGTGCTAGAGAAGGAGCTGAGAATTCTACATCTGGATCTGCAGGCAGCAGGAAGAGATTGTCATAGTAGGCATAACTTGAGCATCTGAGACCACAAAGCGTGCCCCTAGTGAACATTTCCTCCAACAAGTTCACACCTACTCCAATAAGGCCACACCTTCCAATAATGGGGCCATTTTTATTCAAACCACCACATTCCATTCCCAGGCCTACATCGGCTCCTGTCTCCAGGTTCCTACCGTTTGAGTTCCTGTCCTGACTCCTTCCAATGATGAACAGTGATGTGGAAGTGTAAGCTGAATACACCCTTTCCTGCCCAAGTTGCTTTGGTCATGGTGTTTCCTCACAGCAATGGAAACTTTGATTAAGACACCTCCCGCAAGCTGCTTCTGCAGGAATGACATAGCACACCCCCCCAGACAGTCTGCAGAGTAATGATAAGTGATCTAGTAAAGCAGCAATCACAGATATTCAAGTACAGATGTACACAGATGGATTATTATAAAAACACATGAAATGTAATACTACGGCAGGACTAATGAGTATAAGACATCTGCATTCATGGAAGTACTAGCCAGGAGCACACAAAGATACTCTAGTATGGCTGTTCTCAACCCATGGGTCACGACCCTTTGGGGGGATCGAACAACCCTTTCACAGGGGTTGCCTAAGACCATGGGAAAATATAGATATTATGATCTATAACAGTAGCAAAATTACAATTATGAAATAGCAACGAAATAATTTTTTGTTTTTTCCGAGACAGGGTTTCTCTGTGGGACTGTCCTGGCTGTCCTAGAACTCGCTTTGTAAACCAGGCTGGCCTCGAACTCACTGAGATCCACCTGCCTCTGCCTCCCAAGTGCTGGGATTAAAGGTGTGCGCCACCACTGCCCGGCCTTTTTTTTTTTTTTTTTTTTTTTTTCGAGACAGGGTTTCTCTGTGTAGCTCTGGAGCCTTTCTTGGAACTCACTCTGTAGACCAGCCTGGCCTCGAACTCACTGAGATCCGCCTGCCTCTGCTTCCCGAGTGCTGGGATTAAAGGCGTGCGCCACTGCCTGGTGATGCAACGAAATAATGGTGGGAGGCACTGTAACATGAGGAACTGTGTTAAAGGGTTGCAGCACTAGGAAGGCTGAGAACCACTGCTCTAATACATCCTGCACATGAATGTACTAGTAGAGTGGCACAAGCTCAAGTATTCCTAGGGCACTACACAATGGTGCAATTGCAAATATCGATGGATTGCTATTGCAGTGTAAACAGTGCATTTACAGCAGCTGGATGTATTTTGTATGGGTCTGCACGTGCTGAATTTGAACAGCAGCAAACGTGTTTTTAGGAGTAGAACAGTACACCAGGATGGACAAGTGCACAGTGCAAATAGAATTAATGGTACAGCAAAAAGAATGGATGTATCATAACACACCACACACAGATGTACTGTACCAGAAGGGATCATAGGTTTGCTATGTAACAGTGCACATGAGAGTATTATTATAGCGGTACATCTGGACATCNAAGGACTTGTCCAGAAACAGAGCAATGCAAACTGATGTCCTACTATCTGTATGTCCGTGTATTTACTAGCACATCAGAATAAACGGGCTTCTGTGAAAAGTAGCACACCTTGGAGTACTAGTTCAGGAGCACACATGGGATTCAATATCACAGGATTGGTCACACAAGTTCCCATAAAGCAGCACACATGGATGTCTCAGTACAGCCCTACACAGATGTACTGTTACAGAGATACACAAATGGAGTACCGCAGCAGGACTTATGGATGTACACTTTCAGTGCTCAGAAGTACAAAACAGGAGCACACAGGATGTACGAGGACATCACTACCCATGGATGTACTAGTAGAGCACCACACACACTTCTGTTACTAAAGCTCTACACTCGGCATGTTTGCAAAAAAGTGTACTACTACAGCAAGCTACAAACTGGTGTGCATTTACAACGAAGCTGATGGATGTACTCTACAGCTCTGCGCATGCTTGAACAGGAAGAGCTGCGCACATGTCTTTAGGCAGAGGGCAGTGCATGGGGTGAAGAAGTGCCCAGTGGAAACAGAAGTAATGGTACATCCACAAGAGCAGTTGTGCTCCTAATGGAAGGCTCACAGATGGAATGCAACAGAAATGATCACATGGGAATGTCACTGCAATGCACGTGGACATTGGAGTAGTAGCTCAGAAGCAGAGCAATGAACACAGGTGATCTAGTAGCAGCGTGTCCATGCATTTACTAGTAATCAGAGCACACAGTTGTCTGTAAAGCAGCATTCGTGGAAATACAAGTAAAGGAGTGCACACGGACTCAGCAGTGATCACTTGTGTTCTCCTAAAGCAGCACACATGGAATAACGACACAGCTGTACACAGATGCATTATTACAGAGAAGCACATGGTTGAACTACTAGGAAGTACTAGGCAGGAGCCCAAAGGATTTGCTATTACATCACTGTACATTAATGGCCAGTAGAACACTGTACATGCATCTAATACTAACATGCTATACAATGGTGCCTTTGCAAATACCAGTGTACTGCTGCTGCAGTGTCAACTCATGTATTTACAACAAAGCAGACAGATGCACAGCTCTGCACATGTCTGAACTAGAGCAACAGTGCACATTTTTGGAGGAGGAGAGCAGTGCAACTAGACGGACAAGTACACAATGCAAATGGAAATAAAGGTACAGCAGCAAGGGCAGCTGTCTACCAATACACCGCACAGAGACATGCTGTACCAGAAGTGATCACGGATTCGCAAGCGGGCAGCACACATGGGATATTATTATAGCAGTGTGACTGTTCACTGGAGTTCTAGTGCACGAGCGGAGCAGTCGATGCTGATGCCCTAGTATCAGTGTGTCTAGGTATTTCCCGGCACATCAGGACATACAGTAGTCCACACTGGAGTCCAAGNANAGCAGCACGTGGAAACACCCTAAAGGAGTGAACATGGATTCAATGTTACAGAAGTGATCACACATATTTTATAAAAGGACAGCCATGGATGTCCAAGTACAGCTATACACAGATGTACTATTACTGAAACACACATGAATGTAATACATCAGCACTCTCAGAAGTAATAGGAGCACATAAGGATACGAACACTGCACATGAACGCCTCAGTAGAGCACCGTGTGTGCATATATTACTAAAGCACCACACAATGGTCTCTTTAGGAAAACCAGTTTATTACTGCTGCTGCCTAAACTGATGTGCATTGAAAACAGAGCAGACAGATGTGCAGCTCTGCACTGTGTGAACTACAACAGCAGCACAAACATTTTAGAAGCTAGAGCGGTGCACCGGGATGGACAAGTACAGCCATACACAGATGTACTATTACAGAAATGTACCCAAATGCAATACAACAGCAGGACTCACGGACACATGAAATCAGCACTTGCGAAAACACTAGACAGGAGCACAGGAGATATATTAGTCCATCGCTGCACATGAATGCTCTTGTAGAGACTGCAGACACATCTATTACTAAAATACTACACAATGGCCTCTCTGCAAAATCAATGGACTACTACTGCAGCATACACTGACATGTATCGACAGCAAAGCAGATGGATGTACTTGTTTAGTTCTGAACTCTAACAAGTAGAACAGCAGCGCACAAGTTTTTAGCAATAAAGCAGTGCACCATAACATATGAGACTATAGTGCAAATGGAAGCAGCACTCCAGCAAGAACCATTCACTAGTAATGCACCGTGCCCAGAAGCGCTGTAACAGAAGCGACCATAAACTCACTATAATGCAGTATGCATGGGAATGTTCTTAGAGCAGAGCACTTGGACACCCAACTAGTGCAGAAGCAGACAAATGCACACTGATGTCCTAGAATCAGTGTGTAAATGTATTTACTAGCACATCAGAACACATGAGTGTTTGTGTACATTGCTCGAACATGAGTGTACTAGTACAGCCATGCACATGAAAATACAAGTAAAGTAGTGTACATGGATTTTAAATTGTAGGCGTGATCATGCATTATAGTGATATATTGTGTATCAAATAAAGCTTGCCTGAGGATCAGAGGACAGAGCCAGCNACTAGATTAAACATAGAGACCGGGCAGTGGTGGCACACACCCTTAATCTTAGCACTTGGGAGACAGAGATAGTCTGGATCTCTGTGAGTTCAAAGCCATCCTGGACTACATGAGATTGATTCAGTCTAGAAGAGAAATAGAGCCAGGCAGTGGTGGCCCACACCTTTAATCNGAGCACTTAAGATCTCATGCCTTTGCTACCAAGTATTTGGGAAGCACACACTCCATTAATCCCAACACTAGGAAGGAAGTGATGTGGCTGGGCGGAGAAAGGCATATAAGGCCTGAGGAGACAGGAACTCGAGAGCTTTTTGGCTGAGGCCTTTTCGGCTGAGGACTCGGAGGCATTCAGTCAGAGGATTCGTGGAGTTGGCGAGGTAAGAAGTGGCTGTGGCTTGTTCCTTTGTCTCTCTGATCTTTCAGTATTTACCCCAATATCTGAATCTGGGTTTTTATTAAGACCAATTAGGTTTCATGCAACAATGTACATTCTCATAAAGCAGCACACATGGATGTCCAAGTACAGGTGAACACAGACATACTGTTAAAACACACACACGTAAAACTACAGCAGGAATCATGGATCTACAACCTCAGCACTCATGAAAGTGCTACACATTAGCATTCAAGGGTATCCTAGAACACTACTGCAAATGAGTAAGTATGCTAATAGAGCATTGCACGCATCTATTTCTTTCTCCTTCCTCCGTCCCTCCGTCCCTCC
>LZPO01107902.1:740724-754610 GCA_001675575.1 Neotoma lepida
TAAATAAATTTTTAAATGAGGCTGGAGAGGTGGCTCAGAGGTTAAGAGCACTGGCTGTTCTTCCAGAGGTCCCGAGTTCAATTCCCAGCAACCACATGGTGGCTCACAACCATCTGTAATGAGATCTGGTGCCCTCTTCTAACATGCAGGCAGAACACTGTATACATAATAAATAAATAAATCTTTAAAAAAATAATGTCCTACACAATATTGGAGATGTAGTTATACTGAGCAATTATTCAGTTTATTTGAAANTCACATTTAACTGGACATCTGTTTTGTTTGTTACTCCCATCCACCAGCTTTGGAACTCTTAGATGTAGTGGTGGGGATAGAATAAATGATTTTATAAAGTTTTTATAAAGTTTTATTGTGCTTTTTGAGATTTTCTCCACCCCAACTCCAGTCTGTTTTTTCTCTCGGAACAAAGGAACTCTAGCCTCTAATTCCGGGACTGAAGCGGGCCTGCTTGCTTTATTCATGCAACAATTCCACCACCTAGTGGCTCAATGGAGAACTGCCTTGAAAGCAACTAACAGCATGAAAAACCACTCATTCGGAAAGCCAGGTCGACCCCCACCTCTCTCATCATCTCAAACGCTTTCTTTAACATTTAGCAATAGCATCTACAATGCCCACCATCTTAGTATGACTAAGGATGTAAGGACCGAATGGCGGTCCTCTGGGGCCAGTGCAGAGGTGGCGTGCAGGGTGTTATCTGTGGATTCTGTGGCCTCTGACCACTATCAACCTCATTTTGCTCAATACCCCGATTTCTTCACAGCTCCTTCCTCCTTCCCTGGCTCTCCTACAGTAACAACCAGATACTGCACACAGGCACTGCTTGAATGCCTGTGTATGCTTGCTGAACACCTACTATGTGTAAGTCTTGGGATAGTTAAATGTCAGTGCTCATAAATAGAATTTTATCTGGGCATGACAGCTCATGTCAGTACTCCCGAGGCTGAGGCTGGAGACTCACAGATTCCAGCCTTTCTATACAGCAAGGTCAAGGGCAGCTTTTAGTGAGACTTGTCTCAAATTTTTTAAAAAAATATTTTTTTAAGGACTGGAAATGCAGCTCAGTGGAAAATTGCTTGTGTGGCATTCTCAAGGTACCACAGAGATAAATAAGGAAACACCCAATGGTCCTCAGTGATCATGGTAATGCCTCCCCCTCATACATCAGACAGCTAACAACACTGCAGCAGGTGAGTGCCAGATGCTCTTCAAAGCACCTTGCATCCTCAGCCTGAGCATCCTAATCCAAAAATTGAAATTGAAGTGCTCCAAAATCTGAAAGGTTTTGAGCACTAACATGTCACAGTGGGAAATTCCATACCTCATCTCTCAGTAGGCCACAGTCAAAGCACAGGGCTGTTAAAGACATTGTTCAAAATGACACTTGGGCTATGTCAATAAGGCGCCCACAAAACACATACAATTTTCTTGTTAAACTTGAGTTTTAGTCTCAAGACCTCAAATGCATTTCTAACATTCCCGAATCGGAAATCAGAACCACCCCTGGACCTAAGCGCTTCAGACAGAGGCTGCTCAACTGCTGTCAGCTTTTCTGTCTTACCCATGTAGGACCAGGAGCCTCTTTCTAATTAGCATCTGTTTTTAGAGCTGAGGAATTGGAGCACAGAGAAGGTGAGTTACTAGTGTGAAGTTCTAACAGCAAGCAAATGCTAAGAGCAAGATTTGAACCCAGGCAGTTCCCACACAGTCAGAGCCTATCATCATCATCATATCATCATCATCATCATCATCATCATCATCATCATCACCATCATCATCATCACCATCATCATTATCATCATCATCATCACCATCATCACCATCATCATCACCATCATCACCATCACCATCATCATCACCATCATCATCATCATCACCATCATCACCATCATCATCACCATCATCACCATCATTATCGCCATCATCATCACCATCATCATCACCATCATCATCATCATCACCATCATCACCATCATCATCACCATCATCATCATCACCATCATCATCATCATCACCATCATCATCACCATCATCACCATCATCATCATCACCATCATCATCACCATCATCATCACCATCATCACCATCATCATCATCACCATCATCATCATCACCATCATCACCATCATCATCACCATCACCAAGCAGATGCTTTTGTACCATAAAGCAAAAGGAAGAAAGTCAAAAAAGGTTCCACAGTTGATGCCGTGGCACTCTGTGCTTTCTGCACATGGTGGCAATTCCTTTCCCTGGCATTATGTTTCATCCTTTTTTTGGTGACCATGCTTCTGTGGCACCAATTACTCCAAAAACACAATGGATTCACTTACTGAGTGCCTTGCAAACCCACCGAGAACTGGTAATGGTAAGGATCACATCTGGATGGGTGTGGTGGCACACTCCCGTAATCAGCACTTGGAAGGTGTTCAAGGCCAGCCTCAGCTATGTAGGAGTTTGAGGCTAGCCAGGGTTACACAAGGTCTTGCCTCAAAAACAAAAACAAAACCCAAAACCCAAATGGAACCAAACTAAAACTCCAAAGTGGGGGATGAATTCATCAATATAACCAGCAGCATTTCGTGACAGAGGGGACTGAGTCCCAGAAAGGGTTAGCCTCTACTCTAAGTCAAGCCAAGGCCACTCTGTCCGAGACTCTTCCCATTGTGTTAGCTTGCATTGTGCAGAGGGAGACTAGGCTAGAGGAAGAGGAGGAAGAACCAGAAGGAAGAGGAGGCTATGGAAGCTCAAACCCACTTTCCCTGCTCCGTTCGCACCTGCCACAGGTAGACAAAGCAGACGATAATCCAGAGGAAGAGCAGCCACAGCGCGTTGAGGTAGAGGACGCTCTCCGTCAGCCGCTGTATGTCCACTGACACCAGGTTGACCACATCCCCTGCTGCGCTGGACTTTCTGGAACCACTGGACAGAACCAGGACCTGGGCATAGAGAAGAGGGTATGAGAAGGGAAGGATGGGAGTGGGCACTGAGTGCAGGTCCAGCCTCAGTTTACCATCTGTGCAGTGAACCTGTAAACTCCAAGCCAACCTCGCAAGGTGGCGGAGCACATTAATGAAAATAAAAAAGCTAGACATGTGGTGATCTTGGCTCATTTGCCTTGTGCTAGAGATGCCAGTGCCCGTGAGAGCAGCCTCCTTTCCCCAGATGCCAGGGCCAGATGCGGGCTGCACTGCACTCATCTCTCTCTCTCCCAGACTCCAGAGTCGCTTTGGTGAATGCAACTAGGCCTGTTGCATTGCACCTCAAGGGTCGTTAAAAAGTAAAAAGCGATCCCGAATCAATGTGGTCCCTATTTTACAGCTAAGGAGACTGAGGTCCAGAGATGCAGAGCAACTTGCCCAGAATCAGAGACCTGAGGCATGACACAGGTAGCACAGGGTGTCGGATTCTCCCTGAGCCTCTCTGGCTCCAACACCTTTCTCTGGGGCCTTCTGATCTATCTGATCCTGGGGTCCTGGGACCCCTCAGCGTAATGAACGCTGTTTCTTCCTGCCTGTGATCCATGCAGTGTAGAGCTCTCCACTCAGCAAGTCTTTACAGAGGGCTGGCTGTAGCCCCACCCACCGTGACTCAGCACTGAAGCTCCTACCCCTGACTCCCCGCCCCTGTGGCCTCCAGAGAATTTCAGTGGAGACAGGCTTGCAGGCACAGCTGGAAGCAGAGCTCGAAGGTGTTTATAGTTCATTTCAATGGCAGTTATGCCAAGTGCCAGGAAGGTGTCTCCCTGAAGGTCAGGGCAGGTCATGTCTCTGAGGATCAAAGGCTGCCTTGCTGTGGTAGGCAGTAGTTCCTCTTGAGGTCAAGGGAAGTCAGACATGGAGACTTAACATGTAAGCATCCTCACAGGAATGCACCTAACCGCTATTGAAACAATGGACCCCTTGAACTGGCATTTCCCCAGGAGTCTCATGCTGGGAGAATGAAAAGACAGAAGCCTGGTACCTGAGGGGAACTTGTCTTTGGGAGAGATTTCACAGGGTCCTGATAACTTGCCTGAGCCCTTGACAGAAAAGACAAGATGGGTGAGACCACACCCAACCAGAACTGCTTAGCTATATGTACCTCTTACCCTCTATTTAAATCTAAACCTCACAGTCAGGATCCCAAAGATGGACTCCAGGGGAGTTGCCCACCGGGTGTCTTTGCTTCTCTTCTCAACGTGGCCACATTGGGTAAACCTCCTTTCTCTACCTTTCTTTGTCACTTGTCTGTTTAATTGGCCTATTGGGAAAGGTGCCCCACCCAGCTTGTTGGGGCTGCAGGCCCAGGCTCTGACCCCAATTCTAGTAACAGTTTGTTCTCCCTGGTTGAGATGCTTCAAGCCTGAGGAGCCACTGTCTTTGCAGCAGTCCCCAAAAAGCCAGGGAAGCGGATAAGAGACAGAAGAGATATGGTTGGGGAAGTCTCAGGGCCGGATCACACAGAGCATTAACTGAGCAGGTAAGAGTGCAGGAGAAAGGTTGTGTGTGGGTCTGAGCACGCAGTGTGGATGTTGCACACTTGCTCCTGGGGCTCACCTTTCTGTACACCAGACCAGTGATGGCTGTTCGAAGCCTCATCTGTAGGACCTTGACCCTGTACATGTGCTGTTGTTCAAACAAGGTCTGTAGACAGGCTGACAAGAACATCAGCACAGCCAGGAGCCAGCCCGTCCACGCCGGGGAGTCTCGGTCGCCCATGAACTCCAGAAACAGGCTAGGGTGCNGGAAGAGGCACAGGCTGTGAGGCCAGGCTGTACCACCTGGGTGCAGAGTCAGTCAGTGGTGATCGATGCAACTAATGACCACAATTATTTCCACCCTGTCCATGCTTCTTTTCAATGTGACTTTTTTTTTTCTTTTTTGAAACAGGGTAGGGATGAGAGTCATGTAGCCCAGGCTGGCTTCAAACTCACTATGTACACCATGACCTTGAGTTTCTGAGCCTGTTGTCTCTACTTCCTGAGTGCTGGGATACAGGTATGTACCATCACTCCTGGTTTGTGTGGTGNTAAGGATCAAACCCAGGGCTTGGCACATGCCAGGCAAACGCTTTACCACCTGAGCTGTAAACCAAACTGAAGCCCTGTTTTGGTTTTTGTTGGGGACAGGATGTCATTCTGTGGGTCAGGTTTCAAGCTTGTGGTCCTGCTGCCTCAGGCTTTTGAGTGTTGTGATCACAAATCTGGACCACCAGGCCTGCCTGGCCTTACTTTCCATTTTAAGACAAAATTTCAATAAGTGACCTGGCCTGGGCTGGCCTAGAGTCCATGGTGTAATCCAGGCTGGCCTAGAACTTGCAACTTTTCTCCTTTAACCTCTTGAGTAGGAATGACAGCCCTTCACCACCAGGCCTGGCTCAACAATCCACCTCTTAAATCTGGACCAGGTACCAGCTTTGGTTATTCAGACACGGGGAGGTAGTATTGTGCCAACACCAGGCTTTGCCTTGGGTGTGTGTGGCTTTTGTCCTTCCCAGGGCCGTATCCAATAGCACTGGTAGGCCTGCGCTGGCCTCTTAGAGGATAGAAATTGCATGGAGCAGGGACATGTAGCCTAGGTGAGACCACCTCAGACAAAGCTCATCTGTGGCCTACTCAACCACTAGCCACAAACACATGAGTGAGCCCACTCAGTGGGAGCCAGTCCAAACTGTCCATCCACACATCCTGACCTGTGACTTTAAGTGAGTATCTGTGACTTTAAGCCTCTCATCTTGGGGATGATCATTTAGCAACAAAAGCTAACTGATACCAGCCAGGTGACAGGTTCCGTCCTTTGTCCATCTGGGGATCAGTCACTTTCTCCTCCATGTGTTCTCCACTCCTGCAGCCTTACTGTCCATGCTCTGGGGTCCTGAGTCCCAGATNTACACACAGAGGCAGAAAGAGCCCAAATTCTTCATCCCAGAGGATGTCCTCACCTGAGGAGCTTGGGGACAGCGAACCTGAAGGCATCACTGATGACCAGGCTGAGGGTTGCCAGCAGGAAAGTGGACCGGAACACATGCCAGATAGCCCTGAGCAGCGGGCCCCGCTGGCTCCTCTCTGGCTGCAGGAAGGCCTCTGTCTCGGGGGATCCCACGCCACTGTTCCCTTTGCTTATAAACACCTTGGAGTGCCTGGCAGAGAGGAGACATGGGTGTGGGGCCCACATTATACTCAGTGGCTGCAGTAGGCCAAGAAACTCTGGTTGTTTTATTACTGTTATTGTTGTTTGAGACAATGTCATTCTGTAGCCCTGCTCGCCTTGAACACAGAGCACTGCTGGGGGCCCGGATAGGACTTAGAGGCCCTGGATACCAGGTGAGCACTGCAGGGTCTCTGGGTCTCAGATGGGCACTGCTTAGGGCCTTTCCACCATGATGCCCAGTTTTAGGGTATTGAAGAGGACCCCCATTTAGAATCTCTGTTTAGTTCACACATAGCACTCTGGGAAGAAGTGCACCTTGAGTCCAGTCAGTGATCAACTGGTGCTTGGTGGGAACAGCTGACAGGCTGGGCGTGTGCTGGGGGAGCTGAAGCAGGATTGGGTGGTACTAGAAGTCATTTGATGAGTGCTCCCTGCCAGGCTCCTGCTTGGGCCCTGGCTCACCACCACTCACCCCGGCAGCGCACTGCAGTTCTGCCTCCATTCCCTTTCCAGCTGGGAAACAAGTTCCTCTGAAGAGTTTTCTCTTCCAAGTGACCAGAGGTCTTTTGGTCCCAGCAGTTTCCTGTAGCCCTTCCACAGGAGCCTGTGAAAGAGGGGTCACGGAGCAAGCTCCCCCAGGCAGCACTGGACAAGAGCTTCCCCTTCGTGTTGTTGGAAAGATCAAAGATCCGAAACAAGGTGTGGACCCTGGGCTTCTGCCTCCCAGAGAGGATCTGCAAATGGTTAGTTGTTTGGGGAGTCCTGGGGTAAGCGATTTGACATAGACTCTGGGTGACACTCCAGCATGGCACAGAACAAAGCATGACTGGTGAATGTTATGTTTGGGAAGCAGGGTTTGAGGCCCCTAGGGGAGCTATTGGAAAACCCCTGTGCGTCCAGAGTGCTGAGTCCTTCATCTGCTGGTGACGACCAGGGGCAAGGCCCTGGGCAAGTGCTTTACGTACTGTAGTTCATTCAGATCAACCTGCTCTGCTTCCCCTGAGGACTGGCTGGAGTGAGAGCAGGATGGGCCCTGAGGGGTGGCTGTGGCCTTGGTACAAGGGAGACCAGCACGAGTTGCTTTCTCCTCTACCCTGGGGTTAGAGACTTGGCCTTTTTACTCTCACTCCTGGTGCTCAGCATGCAGTACGTGCTTATTAAACACAGTGGAGTGATGAACGCTAAGTAATAGACGTGATTTTATTCAGCACCTGCTATGTGCAAACAGAGTATATTCTGCTTGATGGAGGTAGAGTTGTCCCCATCTTACAGAAGGTAAGACTGAGGCTCTGGTGTTTCAAGCTCAGAGGCCAGGTAAAGAAGGCCTGGGTAAGCCTGGGAGGAAACTCTGGGGGATGAGCAGTGCTGGCAAGTGAGAGCGGTAACACAGGTCGGGGCACCACTCTAGCCCCATACCTCACTCACCCAGAAGCCCACCAGAACATGGCCTTGGAGGGAAATGAGGCCTCAGTCTCTGGACATGGATTCTGGAAAAGACAAAAGGCAGGGGAGGAACCAGTGATGGTGTCCACCTGTTGTCCCAGCACTCAGGAACCTGAGGCAGGAGGAAAGAGAGCTCAGGTCCACCCTGGGTTACATAGCAAGGCCCTATCTCAAAAAAGGACAGGCTAGCCTTGGTCTCACAGCCCGTAGTGAGCAGGTGGCCAAGGTCAGGGAGACAGGGTGAACTGACCATGAGCGTAGCGCCAAAAGTGGTGAAATCCGTTGTCTCTTTACTACAGAGAGGTATCAGTAAGCAATCAAGGCAAAAAGGGCTGGAAGGCCAGGCATGGTGCCTCATACCTTTGATTCTAGCAGTAGCAGCAGGCAGATCTCTATGAGTTCAAGGTCAACCTGGCTTACATATCAAGTTCCAGGCCAGCCAAGGCTACATAGTGAGACCAAAATGGCTAATGGAGTCAGCAATGCGGAACAAGAGGCGCTCAGAAGAATCGCTGTTACTTTACTGAGACCAGAAAGTTCTCAAATAGCCTGGGGTGGTAGCTCATGGAAGTAGGAAGATTGCTGTGGGTTCAAGGCTAGCCTGGGCTACCTAGTGAATTCCAGGCCACCCTGGGCTTCAGTGTGAGAGCCTGACTTAAAAACAACAACAACAACAACAACAAAACAACAAAAACCCTCAAAGCAGGGACCATGTTATGAATATGAAATTATGGGGCCCAGTGACAGAGTGTGTGTGATGGTGTGTGTATTGGGGAGAGGAAGTGTTGAGGGCTACAGCTTCCAGTCCCATCACTGCTTCCTGCCCCCCTTTGGTGTGAGGAGTTCCCTCCACATAATTCCACCACCCCAAACTGAGCTGCTCTCATCACCGTGATGGACTGAAAACCTCTACAACTGTGAGCCAAGATAAGCTCCTCCTTCAGTAGTTCCTTCAGGTATCTGTCACAGTGATGAGACAGCAACTAATATACCATTCATAAGAAAGATGTGTCCTGTCACTTTGCAATCCTCCTGCTTTCCCAGATGCCTCCATGATGGGCCATGCGGTTCACATTTTGCTAAATGGCTGGACAAATAACAACAGGAAAACACAACTTGTGTTCTAGGCCAACTGCCTCTGACCACATGGGGTTGTTGACACCAGAAGGGACCCAGAGATAAAGGAGTTGCTGAATTCAGTACATGGAGACTGACTTACCAAGGTCTGGGAGTCTTCCAAGAAGAAGGGTGGCCGGTCCACCAGACAAGACAGCATGAACTCTGCCACCACCAGGAACAAGCACAGGTAGGTGGCCAAGTGGTGGAGGGGATCATGGTGGAAGCTCTGTGGGGACAGAGAAGCCCCACTGAGCCCAGGAGTGGCAGTCAGAAACAGTGAAGGGGTTCTAGAGGTCTAGGTTGAGACTGAACATGGGTCCTGAGGCCTGGAGCAATTTCTAGATAGGAACCAAGCCCTGGTGCATGAAAGCATGGACCTGGCATTCCTAGTCATCCTGGCTCACAAACATGTGGCTTAATGTGGGAGTGAGTCACAGCCTCTGGGACAATAATAGGAGGGGCACTGGGTTTCTTCCTTTCCCCTTTCAAGCCCTGTGGTGGTTGAATGTGAATGGCCCCCATGGACTCATATATTTGAATGCATAGTCACCAGGGAATGACACTATTTGAAAGGATTAGAAGGATTAAAAGGTGTGACCTTATTGGAGAAAGTGTGTCACTGGGGTGGGCTTTGAGGTTTAATAAGCCCTTGTCAAGCCCTGAGTCTCTCTCTCTGCACATTGATCGGGATGAACTCTCAGTTACTTCTCCAGCACTGTGTCTGACTAGCTGCCGCCATGCTCCCCACCATGATGATAATGGACTAACCTCTGAAACTGTAAGCCCGTTCCCAATTAAATGCTCTCTTTTGTAAGAGTTGCCTTGATCTCTTCACAGCAGTATGATGGTGGCTAAGACAAGCTCCAACCTCTCGTTTAGCTGATTTTATTAGCATCTATTCGGCACTGGGTTCTCTACAATCTTACCATGTCCAGCCTGCCCTGATCACTGAAGCACCAGCTCTGGATGTGATGCTACACACCTGAACTTCCTACATGCAGGAGGAGGATCAGGAGTTTGAGGCTAGCCGGACTACAGTGTGAGACCAATCTCAAAAACAAAACAAAACAACAACAACAAAAGAGAGAATAAGGCAGAGAGTGTAGATCTCAGCACATGCTTCCTGGCCTCTGCACACATATGCACATACCATATCCTCAGGCACGTCCACATACGCACATAGCACACTGCACCCTACAGATGGTATAATAATCATCTATCAGTTCAAAACAAAATAAAATACATTGGATGGGAGGTGCTTGTGGGGGAGGCTGTCATGTGTGGAAAAAGGGACAGGAAAGAGGTCTGATACCACCATATGGGTTTCCCCAGGGCCCTACTCACCCCTGCAGAGGCCTGCTGGGCAGCGTTGATAGCTGGCAAGAGACAGCAAAGCAGCCAGTATCCAAATAACACCCCAGATGCCCGGACTCCCTTCTTCCTCTCCATGTGAATCAGGAAGGTGGCAAAGCTCTAGACAAGAAAGGGGGGAGGGCAGAAAGGGAAGCTCCCAAGGTTCCCACCTTCTTCACGCTCCCCATACCACAGGAAAGCAGCAGTTGGGGGGGCTGGGCTCCTGCATGGCGGTGATTACCATGGTGGTAAGCCACACGGTAGGGTGAATGAGAAGCTCTGGTGCCTGGGGCGTCCCCTGGTGGATCCTCCACAGAGGCATGGCCACACTGAAGGTGCAGAGAAGTATGAGGGCAAAGCCAAGCACCTGGAGAAACAGACTCATAAGACTGTCTGGAAAAAGGAAAACGGGGGGCGGGGGGGGGGCAGACCGGAGAAGCCTGATGGGGCTCTGTCAATGACATCATTGATGTGTCATCCCTGCTTGGGAGGCATGGACCCATCCTGACCTTCAACTCATGTCAAAATGCTCAGCAATCACTTGTGCCTATCTGGTGTTTCCCAAGCCACAGAAGAAGCTGAAAGGGTGCGTGTTGGGGTGACATAGGGTGTGAAGTGAGGGTTATTTGCTAGGTGAAAAATTATGTCTTCTATGGATGCCGCTTTAGGATGAATGGTCCTGCTGGGCTGTTTCTGACTTGAGGCAGAGATCAACACTGCCTAAATGCCAGACCGTTGCTAACCGTGAGCCACAACTTCAATTGCTCTTGGGAAGGTGATGTTGAAACACGCCTGACTGCCCAGTGGATCCTCACCCATGAGAGCCATCCCCTGGAAAGCCTCTCTGTGATACTTTCCAGGGCTGGCCAGCTGCAGCTGTGCTGCGGTAGAGCTAATGAACCCCCTACTTCTGCCTTTTGGTCCTGGTGATTCCTTTACCACCCACATCTTTATTATCATCCTAATACAGTGTTTTGGTGGCCTGTATTGGGACCTCTCTCCACTCTTGGCTTGGCCTCCTTTCTCTTATATTTGTGGTGGCGAGCTGATCAACCCACTAGCAACTGCAGGTCTCTGGCTGTTGGCCTGCGGGCTGTGACTGGAGGGCACCATCACCTGTCATGGTACAAACTAAGAAGTTCCTTCCAGCTCCTGTGGAAAGCCTTCACTTCCTGTTTGCAATGGATGGACCCTGGACAAGGGTACACTTTGGTGGAAACAGGAGGTGACAGAAAAAGGGGGGTGGCCACTGGAAACTGTGCCGGTGGTGTTCACCCTTCCTCCTGGGAACTTCCTCAGCTCTTTCCAGGCTCATCTGCACACACTCTCTCCCATTCAGTAAGTGAAATCTCTCCTGTATGAACCNGACTGGTCATCAGAATAATTTGGCCTCGAGCTGTAGATTGGCCTGGTGCCTGTAGACAGTTTGGTCATGTGTCAATGTCCCTGTGTAGGCGATGTCCCTGTAGAGAGGTGCCTCAGGTCCTCTATGGGTGACCAGAGTGGTGTATTGACCAAAAAGGAACCTCATAGGAACCTCAGACCTGTCATGGGACAGTCATCGCTGTCCCTCCCAACTCCCACTGTGTGTATTCTTAACAACTGCCACAGATTTTACCCTTAGCCCCTTCAGAAAAGACATTAAACCTTCCTGTGTAATGTCACCTGGCCACAAAATGGGTATCAGCAGACCTGAGCTCTTTGTGGCACTCGAGACCATCTCACATTCTGAGGCTTGAGCTGTTCTCTCAGGATCTTTTAAAGTAAAGATATTGTAAAGAAGACAGGTGTTCGGGGTCCAACATGCCGTTGCTGGACCCAACAGCCGGTGCCCTATCTAGGCTGCACCACAGGGCTATCCCTTCCCTTCCTCCCAAAACTGGAGCCATTTGCTAGCACTTCCAGTCCTCCATGGGAGCAGAGGCCCTTTGTAGCCTAAACTATAGCCTCAGGGTTAACATGCAAAATTTTTTAGCTGTCTATTGTTTTCTCTTGCTCTCTGCTTATACTGACATAACTCACTGTCCAAGGTCATCTGTTATCTTTACTAATTTTTGCAAAAATGCAACACTCTGAAACTCTCAGACTCTTGTAAGGTGAAGGACAAAAGGTGTTTAAGAAAAAGCCTTTAAGGCTGGAGAGATGGCTCAGCGGTTAAGAGCACTGGCTGCTCTTCCAGAGGTCCTGAGTTCAATTCCCAGCAACCACATGGTGGCTCACAACCATCTATAATGAGATCTGGCAACTTCTTCTGGCATGCAGGGACACATGCAGGCAGAACACTGTATACATAATAAATAAATAAATATTAAAAAGAAAAAGTCAACACTTAAAAAAAAAAGAAAAGAAAGAAGCTTTTAAAAAAATCCACACAACAATAAAGTCCTCCTGAGACCCACAACAAGCAAGAGCCCCAGAGTCTAGCAATGTGGAACTAGGAGTAGGATTGGAGGAGATATAATATATATCTATAATATATATATCTATATACACCTATAATATCAGCCCTGGGGAGGTGGAGGTGGACAGAGCAGAAGCTAATGTCAGCTTGAGCTACCTAGCAACTTCCAGGTTGCTACATGAGACCCTACCTTAAAAAAGCAAAGCAGAAAGTATAAAAAGTGTCTTAGCTAGGGCTTCTATTGCTGTGAGAGATGCTATGACCACGGCAGCTCCTGTAAAAAAAACATTTAATTGGTGTCTCCCACAGCAATAGAAGCCCCAACTAAGACAGTAAGTATGAGGATATATTTTTGGTAAGGAAAGTTAAAGAAAGAATATTAGCTTGGGATGAGCAAGGGTTTTGTATGATAAAATTAGAATTTGCTCTAAGGTAAAAATGATTGGCTGCATCCAAACTAAAAAGGGAAAGCTGGAGGATAAAACCGAAAAGCTTAAGCGTGCTGCATGAGGGCAGAGTAAGTCACAAGTGATGAACCTTCAAGATGGCCTAAGTATGTTGATTAAAAATACTGTCAAATTCTGGTTCACTGATAGACAGCTGAAACAGGCCTCTCGTCAAAGCTGCGAGGGTCTCTTCAGACACTGATCTGCTCTTGGTGACCTTACAAAAAACCAACTCAAGGAACAAGCATTTTATGTTTGATCAGGAATATTACTTAGGTTTTTCTACTAACTTTCTTACCCGGCTTTTAACTACTTGAAAAACAGTCTTCTGATAAAAGTTTACCAGAAAAAGTTTACCAGAAATCTGTTTGCTTTCATGTACATGGCATTTAAATATTACATGAACATTAAAACTAAAATCTATTGCCTCCTTTACAAACCTGGCTAAGTCTCTTTCTGAGGGTCAGCAACCAGAGTTGAGACAAACAAGGGTAAAGACAGAGGAGAATCAATGCAAGATCAGCCAGGGGATGACAAACCCTCCTCTACGAAGGCCCTGGGACCCTGGAAGCCACTTTGTCGTCTGGATTAGACAGGCCACAGATGCAAGAGGTCAGGCTCGGACCAGGGTATGCAAAGAAGAAAATGATTACAGGGAGAGATGCCCCTGTATGCTTAAGGGAAGGGGAGCTCACACGGTGAGCAAAACTGTGTTCCATCCTGAGGTGACATAAGTATGGAGAAAAGGTAAAGAAAGGGGCAAGGGGCTCCCAAGTCCCTAAGAGTAAGCCTACTGAGCCTTTGGCTGACCTCACAGCAAAAAGAAAAGGGTTAATGTTTGGTCCCTATCATTAATAACATTATAAAACAAAATGTCACCAGATCCTGACCAGATATATACATATATCAAAACCCAGTTTAGTTAGGCATGTGGTACTCTCACGGCTTTTAAAATAGAGCCACCGGCATTTTTTT
>LZPO01107902.1:762454-773607 GCA_001675575.1 Neotoma lepida
GAGGAAGGAGCCGGCGGCGTGCGGTGTGAGGGGCGGGACCGGGCGGGCTGCGGAGGGTAGGCACGCGGAGGCCGGGCCATGCGTGCGAGCCGGGGTGCCGCGGCGCTGCTGCTGCTGCTGCTGCTGCTGCTGAGCGGCGCGGGCGCGGCGGTCGGCTCCGAGGACATCGTGGTCGGCTGCGGAGGCTTCGTGAAGTCGGACGTGGAGATCAACTACTCGCTCATCGAGGTGAGCCGCCGCGCGTGGCCGGGCGGGTTGTGTGACCCCGGGCCAGGCTCTCGGTGGCTCTGCACCCTTCCCCAGCCGCGCTGAGGGGCGGGGACGGAGAGGGCCTGCTAGACCCCGGCTCCCGCAGACCAAGACCCCTGAACTTCAGATCTGCCCAACCCATATTGTAGAACCTGGAAACCACACGTGTCACTCTCCGTACTCCAAACCCCAAGGTTCGGACCCATCGTTCCTCCATCCTTTCCGGGGTGCATTTAAAGAGGATCGATTCCCATCGCTAAGTCCTGACATGGAGCAGTATAGCAACCTCTGGGGCTGTAAAGCCGCCTCCCCCTCCCCACCACTCCTTTCTTTTTCAAAGTGCAGAGTTGCCAGCCACCCTGCATAGTTGCTGGAATTACACCAGAGATTTGTGAAGCTATTTTTNACTGAGTCGAAAGTTCTGTGAAATGGTTATCAGCCCAGTGGGCTTTCTGACCGAGAAAGCCCATGAGAAGAAGAGAGGTGGGCAGAAGTAGACACAGGGGACCGGAGAGAGAGCCAGGCCTGGTTTTCCCAAGGAGGCTGGTAGTGGGGCCAGAGAAGGGAAGGAGAGGGAAGGAGGTAGATAGTGCCCATTTCTCCAGGAGGAGAGATGAGGGGGTGCCAAGAAAGAAGGGTATCCGAGGCCCCTTTGAGCTGCCCAGTGCTGGCAGTGGCCACCTTTAACATGTCACTTAGGACTGGGGGAAAAGGTGAGAAGCCGTCCCCACCCTGACTTCCCTTTGGCCTATCTCCAAACCCCAGTCTGTGTAAGATGGTGTTAGAAGTGGTAGAACCTAGAAGCATGATTTCCTAAGGCAGAGACTCAGTTGTCATCTTCCAGGCTTTCTGTGTGTGCCCCTCGAGTTGGTTGGCTGATTTATATTTTATTTTCTAATCTTTTTGAGACAAGGTTCTCATGGAGCCCAGGCTGGCCCCGAGTTCAATATACCCAAGGCTGGCTTTGAACTCTGGACTCTCTTGCTTCCAAAGGGCTGGATTACAGGAGTATGCCCTGGGTCTTCTACCCAGGGCTCCTGGGAACTGCTGGTGACATGTTACCAGGTGTCAATGCCACCTCCTGGCTTTGCGGCATTGGGCATCTCAGAAGCTGCCTTGGAAAGGCTTTTCAGTTTGAGCTTCCTACAGCTTTGGGAGGGAGGAGAAGGCAGTCGGGTGCCCTCACCCCTATGCACTAACAGGGATTTAGAGAGCAGAAAGTGGGTTTTGTGGCCCATTGTGAACTGTGTTTCTCGAGCCCTAGGGTTCCTTGTCCACATGTCTTGAGCAAACATCCTTTTGTAATCTCTGCTTACGACATCAGACATTTCATGTATGTAATCCCCACGTAGATGTATGTTGCCCTTTTCTGATCTATACTTTACAAAAGATGTACTTATGGTCCAGAGAGTGAAGTATGGCAGTCATACTTTTGATTTTGAATGAATGGGCTTCTTAAATACATAGCAACTAGCAACTAGCAGATGCACAGATAGCAGTGCATCCATCATTAAACTGAGCACTCAAAACATTTGGCAGAAATTGACTGAGGAAGTCAGCTGGAGTCCTCAATAGAGTAAAAAAAATTACACTATATAGAGATGACACCATCAAATCAAGTGCTTATAGCAGCCATCATAAACGGACTGGGGAAGTTGAGGCATCAGCTGGAGTCCTGCTTGAGCTTTCTCTCCGTGTTTGAGCTTCCCATGGCTGAACTTGTGGCTTCCCCAGGCAAGTTTATAGCATGGGATGGACAGTAGTGACATCTGTTAGGAATGGTTCACCTTCCAGCTGCTCTCAGTGATGTGATGTTTTACTCCTGGGGTGTTTTGCTGTTCTCTTCCCTCCCTGTCACAGGGATGGGACCAGTCCTTGGAAGACACTTTTAGACAAACATGCTTAGATCTGAAATGGAGATGGGACAACACTGCTCCCAGAGCCAGCATCTCAGTGAGCTCAAACCGCATGTGACAATTTACCAATACAATGTATTTTATAACATGTAAATAATCTGGGTTTTTCATCTCCCCCTTCCCCTCCTCCCCTTATCTCTTCTTTTTTTTCTTTTTCTTTTGAGACATGCCCAGGTGGTCTGGAACTCCTGATCCTCCTGCCCTGGCCTCCCGATGCTGGGCCTGCAGGAGTTGTGCAGCCACACCTGGCTGCTCTCCCATCATTCTTTTCAGCCTTCTTTCCTCTGTTTCTGCCCGAGGTGCCTTCCTTCAAAAAAACTATGTACTGAGCACATACTGAAGACTTGTCTCAGATGGGGGAATCTCAGTGCAGGGAAAGGACCAGACAAAGCTCTGGACTTGGACATTCTGTCCTTTAATAGTAGCCTCTACAGCTAAAAAGAATTACAGGGGCTGTAGAGATGGCTTGGTGGTTGAAAGTACTTGCTGCTCTTGCAGAAGACCAGGGTCAGTTGTCAGCATTCACACGATGGTCTACAACCATCTGTAACTCCAGTCCCAGGGGATCCAACTCCCTCTCTGGCCTCTGTGGGTATCAGGCACCCACGTGGTGCACAGACATCTATGCAAAACACTCATACATAGAAGTAAATAAATCTTTAAAAAAATGATAGGTGGTTTAACAGCCAGAACTCACATCAACACTGGGTTCTTAGACTTGAGGTGGAAGGTTCAGTCAGTGAAGTGCTTGCTGTGCAGCATGAGGACCCGAGTTCCACCCCCAAAACCCATGCGGTTAAAAAAAAAGGCCAGCCTAGCCTACTTGGTGAGTTCCAGGGCCTTTGAGAGACTTGTCTCAACAACCAAGGTGGACAGCTCCTAAGGAGTGGTAGCTGAAGTTACCCTTTGGTAACACACACACACACACACACACACACACACACACACACACAGAGTTTTCTCCTGATAAGTAGCCATCTTCAAGTTGCAGGGCGTGGCTTAGGTGGAGCAGGGAGCCAGTGACTCCCTTGGGTGCTGCCTCCTGGTCTTCTAGGCTAGTGTACATGCAGTGCATGCATCTGAATTTCTTTATGGCCTAGAGCAAATTCGTTTTTTACACTTAACTGACTGGCTAGACTCTCAAGTAAATAAGTTGCTGTCTGGGCTGTGTGGCGTGTAAGCCATGATTATTGCCCGTGAGCACTACGTCCATCCCCTACTTCACACTGCCTCTTCCAAAGTGTGCTGCTTATATGTTTTCTAAGACTCCACGGATATTATCTGTATTTTTGCTACAAAATATTCTTTTTTAAAAAATGTGTTTATGTGTATGTGGTTATGTGCACATGAGTGCAGTGCCCTTAGAGGCTGGAAGAGGGCATTGGATCCTCTAGAGCTGGAAGTGANCTCTGGTCCTCTGCAAGAGCTGCAAGTGCACCTAATTGCTGAGCTACTCTCTAGCCCGGACATTCATATTTTAGCGGTCAGGCTCTTTGATGTCATCGGACCCGAACGTGTCTTTACAGATTGGGACACTGAGGTTCAGCGTCATTGAGCCTCGCAGGCCGGCTTAGGGCGTTTGCCCTCTGGTGTGTCTCCCTGACGGTGCTGAGTGAGTGGCTTTCCTTCAGAGAGGTGTTACCTAGAACGCTCTTCTTTTTGAGTGTGTACTCCATGCCTGCTGCTTATCACACCACTGTGAGTAAGTGCAGCCATCCTGAAGCATGGTATCTCTATTTTTACCACGAAGAAGCTCGGCCTCTGGAGGTACCATGACTTTTTCAAGGTCACCCAGTGTAGGGGAGACCCTGATATGGCTTTGTGCCCTTCAGCTGAGAGGTTTGTGTCTGCAGAGGCTTAGGGTGTAGCAGCTGTAGCGGGCCTTGAGGAGAGCGAATGCACTGGATGTCTTCGACATCAGTCTTTGTTCTGATGATGGCAGTGGAGGGTTTTAGGTGAATATTCCTTCAAGCATCTAGAATCATTTGGGGCTAACAGTGTGGGCCCCAGTGGTCATCCTAGACCTTCTGGGTGAAGTCTTTGGGGGGCAGCTCAGGCATCAGCCTCCTGACTTGCCTTTGTGTCTAAACTGCAGTGCTGGGGGAACCGAGGGGCAGGCAGTCATGGGTTTAAACACATATTATTGTGTGTGTCCACGCATGCTGTGTGAGGTCAGAGGACAACATTGTGGAGTTGATTCTCTTCTTCAACCTAGATGTGGGTTCCGGGACTTGGGCACAGGTCTCCAGGCTTGTGCAGTAGGGACTCAGCCTGTTGAGCATCCTGCTTGCCTGGGAATCTGGATTTTTACTGGTGCCTTGCTAACAGCAAAATTAGAAAGTTTTAGATTCAGAAATTTACATAAACAAAAGCTGCTACAGCTACTTAAGCAAACTGAAAAGCTTCAGACAAGACTTTGAGGGTAGGCTGAGATGGTTTCAATAAAAGGATCATAAATAACATTATTTTGGAGTGCTTTGTCTTCTTTNCCTCTGTCCCCAAAGCTGTTTTAGCAGCTAGCGTGTAGCAGGCACTCAGCTAACACGAGCTGATAGACTGCATGCAGGCGTCACATGCTAACAATTCTCTAAGACAGTGTTAGGACTTTACCTTTCTTTCCTTGCTTTCCAGATAAAGTTGTACACTAAGCATGGGACTTTGAAGTATCAGACGGACTGTGCTCCTAACAATGGCTACTTTATGATCCCCTTGTATGATAAGGTAAGAGGAAGAGGGACTTCAGTCTCCATCGAGTGGCTCTTATGACAGGAAGTAATTAATTAACATTCCCAAATGACTATGGTGGCCAGGAACATGGCCTTCCCCTCACATGCAAACACTTTCTTGTATTGTAATGGTCAGCGGAATGCAGATTTCCCACAGTTGAGTGGATTCAGTGGGGCACATTTGACAGTATCTCCAGACATTCCAGCCCTCACAGCCTCACAGGGGATGCTGCGGGCAACTTAGCAAGAGGAGGGCAGGAGTGAGCTGGACAGCTCTCCNCGCTGAAGTGCACGCCAACGTCACATGGGCCAGGATTAAAAGACTTGGATCTCATAGAATCTTGTGTTTACTTTTAAACATATTTCAAAAATATTTATTTATTTTCTGTATAGGGGGTGGGAGTGGGTACTGGGCTGCCTGCCATGGTGTGTGTGTGTGGCAGGACAACCTTTGGGAATCAGCTCCCTCCTTCTACCTTTTTGTGGGTCCCAGGAGTCAGGCTTGCATAGCAAGCTCTTTATCCACTGAGATATCTTGCCAGCCCAAGTCTTTACAACTCACAAATGAGCTTCCACATGGCAGTCTCCTTGTTGCTAGATGGAAATTTCTGGGTGTCCAGCTTCAGCCGGCTGCCCTTGGGAGGGAATCCAGCTGCCACTGTTTAGAAGACCCTGGTGTAGGATTTTATTTCAGATAAATTATTTCACTGTTTGGAGTGAAATAATCACAGTACACTCCATCCACCCAGGCCCTTCCAGTCTCCTGCCTTCACCTTTCATGGTTTTCCTTGTAGGGGGATTTTATCCTGAAGATTGAGCCTCCCTTGGGCTGGAGTTTTGGTAAGTGAGCTGAGTAACAGAGCACTTTGCAGGGGAAGGGGACCACCCTGCACGCTGACTGTCATTTTCTTTAAAAAGCATCCTTTGTGGTCTGTACCTCTTTCTGGAAAAACTTCCTTGGCAGCTTCAGTTCATTACACAGTCTAGACACGAACTGGGGACTTCTTCCTGTCCCAGGACCAGGGCTATTTATGTTTTTGGGTCTCACTGTGCAGCCCAAGCTAGCCTCAGACTCAGCATCTTCCTGTGTCAGCCTCCTGCAATTGAGGTTACAGATGTGTGCTACAGTGTCTGGCTCTCCTTCCTCCCTCTAAAATAAGGGAAGTATTTAAACATTGTAAGATTTGCCATCAGAATCCAGATGTACATGGGACTAGAGATGATGGCTCTGTGGAGGGGAGACTTATCCTGCAGGGGGCAGTGGATGATCCTGTCTGTAGCCTGGGCACAAGAGTAGCACCTGAGGGATTCCTTACCATGACAAAAGGGCACCTGCAGCTCATTTTTCCAGGGAAGCCCTATTTCAGTAAAGTTGGGGCATCTATAGCTGCATCCCAGCAAACTGGAGAGGGCCAGCCAGCCAGATGATGGGAGCAGAGGTCACTTTCCTGGCCTCTGAGGCTTGTTTCTACTCCCTCCTGTCTGGGCTTCTTATTGAACTATACTTCCAGATATGGGCAGGGACTATAACAGAGTCACTCAAATTTTCTTCTCTCTCTGTTCTTTTTTTTTTTGAGACAAGTTTTCTCTGTGTAGTCCTGGCTGTCCTGAAGCTCTCTCTGTAGACCAGGCTGGCCTCGAACTCACAGAGATCCACCTGCCTCTGCCTCTCGAGTGCTGGGATTAAAGGCATGCCAGGTCTTCTCTCTTTTTTTAATGGAGGGAATTTTTACAAAGTGCACATACCTGCCTAGTTACCAGATAATACGATAGAACTGTCAGACCCAGAAACCTGCCACAGTGTCCACTAACCTCCTGCAGCACTCACAGGTGACCCTGTCCTCACCTTTCAGAATGACAGGTGCTCTATTTTCTTTCTGTGTTAAGGATTGAACCCAGGGGTCTTGTGTATGTGATGTCTGCAGCCCTTTCAACAGTTTTGCTGTGTGTGTGTGTTTTCAATGTACTATGGGGTGATATAACTTTTCCAGGCTGGCTTTGAACTCTTTGTTGCCCAGGCAGGCCTTGATCTTATAATCTTTCTGCTTCAGCCTCCCAAGTATCTGGGGTTAGCACCTGAGCCCCCACGCTCTGTGTAGGTGCGTTTTGTTTTGAACTTGAGCTAAATGAAACCATGCAGGCTGCTTTTCGTGTCTGGTTTCTTCTTGTCTTGTTTACGATACTCATCTCTATTGTGTGTGGCTCTAGGCCATTTCCTTTGCTGTATAGAATTCTTTTTGTGTGTGAACCTGAGTGTCTTAGGTGGGGTTTCTACTGTTGTGATAAACACCATAACCAAAGGCAACTTGGGGAGGAAAGGGTTGATTTCAGCTCACACTCTCAGGTCAATACTCCATCACTGAGGGAAGCTGAGGCAGGAGCTTGGGTCTGGAACTAAAGCAGAGACCACGGAGGAAGTCCACACAAGGGCTTGTTCTCTGTGGCTTATTCAGCCAGCTTTCTTATACACCCCAAGACCACCTGCCCAGGGGTGGCATCACTCACAGTGGGCAGGGTCCTCCCATCAATCATTAATTAAGAAAATGCTCCACGGGGCTGGAGAGATGGCTCAGCGGTTAAGGATCCAGACTGCTCTTCCTGAGGTCCTGAGTTCAATTCCCAGCAACCACATGGTGGCTCACAACCATCTGTAATGAGATCTGGCGCCCTCTTCTGGCCTGCAGGGATACATGCAGATAAAACACTGTATACATAATAAATAAACAAATCTTTAAAAAAAAGAAAAAAGAAAAAAAAAAGAAAATGCCCCACAGACTTGTCCATAGGCCATTTTGATGGAGGCATTATCTCAAGATTCCCTCTTCCCAGATATGGCTAGGTTTCTGTCAAGTTAACAAAAAACAACCAGCCCCCCTGTGGGGTGTGTGTGTGTGTGTGTGTGTGTGTGTGTGAGAGAGAGAGATAGAGACAGAGACAGAGACAGAGACAGAAAGAGAGAAACAGAAGTCTAGATGTTGACGTCAGGCATCTTCTTCAGACACTTCCCACCTTAGTTTTTGAGGCAGGGTCTCCCACTGACCTGAAACTCACTGATTTTGCTAAGCAGGCTGGCCAGTGAACCCCAGGAACCCCATCTCTGTCTCTTCATCTCTGGAGTACAGGTGCATGCTGCTGTGCTGCTGTTCTGTGGGTGCTGGGGATCAGACTCCGGTCCTCATGTGTATGTGGCAGGCGCTTCACTGACCTAGCCATCTCCCCAGCCCTTTAAAGCTCAACTTTAATTTCTATTGTGGTGAGCCTTTCGATTTTCCAAAGAACATGCATTGGGCTGATATTGAAGGACCAGATAGTCTCCCTCAACATCCATATTTGTGAGGGGTTGGAAGCTTGGTCAGGCAGGTTGGTGGTGTGGTGGTGTGGCAACAGGCAGTAGAACTGAATCAGGGCTGCCTTTTCCACTTGTCATTGTCCCCTTAGCCTGCAATGCTCATGTCCTCCCTGTGAGGTTCCTGTTGCCAGGGAGTTGATGGTCCTCTTTAGATCTGGAGCCAGTGTTTAAGACTGGAGTTGTGTCACACTCTGTGAAAAGAGCCTTTAACCTTTTCATGACTCAGTTTACTTCTTGGTACATTCTGGTATCTCATGAAGAATGCATTGGACTTGGTGCCTGGTCCATGGTGAATTCTTTGGGGCTGGGGAATGACTCAGTTGGTAAAGTGCTTCTTGTGTAAGCCTGAAGATCTGAGTTCAGATTCATGTCAAAGCCAAGCATGGTGGCATGTGTCTGTAACCGTAGAGCTGGGGGTTAGAGACAAGATCCCTGGGCTGCTGTTCAGTCAGCCAAGACAAATTGATAAGTCCACATTCAGTGAGAGACCCTGCCTCAAAAGTAAGATAGGGAGCCATAGAGGAAGACAGCCAAGGTTGACAGCTAGCTTCCACATGCATGTGCACATAACCACAGGAACATGTACCACCAACACACACGTACACCAACACCTCTGCACTGTGGGACGCAGTGAATCCTCAATGCACTCTGGATGCCAGGGGTGGGGTGGGAGGAGACTTGTCTCTTTATTTTAGTTCTGATCCTGTAAGGGCATTACATGTAGAAATGCCTTTGACGGGGAAGTGTGTTCCCAGCCCTCATGTCCCTATCTCTCCTTTCCCAATTTTCCCCCAGAGCCAACCAGTGTGGAGCTGCATGTAGATGGTGTGAGCGACATCTGCACGAAGGGTGGAGACATCAACTTTGTATTCACTGGCTTCTCTGTGAACGGAAAGGTTTGGCTCCAGGCTCTGTCTGCTGTTTTCTACATTGCTCTGTTGTGTGCCACCTCCTCTCTGGGGCTCTTGCGCTCTTAGGTCTCTCACAGTGAGCTTCAGGGGTCTGTGCTGTGTGGCAGCCTGGGGTCAGCTTGCTTGTGGGGAATGGCCTGTGGTGGGGGCAGGAAGGGAAGGGCATGTGCCCAGGACCTGAGTTGTTGCCTTGCTGTGTGAGAGCTAGGTGCAGTCCCTCCAGGGAGGCTCCTGCCAGAGGTGCCTCCTCCTGCGTCTTTGTTGTCNTCTACCTCCTCTAGGAACTGCTCTCTCTGGGGAGGTACTGAGGGACTGGGTGGTGAGTGTGATGTTGATGTATGAGTGCCTGCTCCCAGCTCCGTTCTCATTAGAGCCCTCATTCTTCCCTCCATCTAGCCCCCGAGCAGAGATGAGGTCCCTGTGCTGGGGGGGTTCAAGTGTGTGGACTTACAAGTGCTCTCTTATGCTGAGAGTGAGGCCCTCAGCTGCTTCATGTGTGGGTTTCTTATTGGAAGAGGGGATCTTGGGTAAAATATTAATAACTTTTTAAAAAGATTTATTTTATTTTTAATTATACATGGATATATACATTTGAGTGTGGGTGTCCTTGGAGGCCAGAGGCATTGGATCTCCTCTGGACCTGGAGTTAAAACAATTACAAATTGCCTGATGTGGGTGCTGGGAACTTAACTCCAGGCCTCTGCAAGAGCGGTGTGTGCTCTTAATTAACCAACCACTGAGCAGCCTCCATCCCCATTGAGATACATGTTTTGTCGTAGATTTAGTGGTGCAGTATTTGACTGTCATTGTCCCTTCTCCATCCACTGGTGCCCCCCCACCAAAGGTTTCATGACTACATCCTCTTCAAAGAGGCCCTGACCCAAAGAAAAATGCTTTAGGTGTCATTTGTGGGACAGAAGCATGAATAAAAACCTGCCTGAGCTGCCCATTGGGTCCTAACGTCCTCCTTCTCACAGGTCCTCAGCAAAGGGCAGCCCCTGGGTCCCGCAGGAGTTCAGGTGTCCCTGAGAAGCACAGGCACCGATACGAAGATCCAGTCCACAGTCACGCAGCCTGGTGGAAAGTGAGTACCATCCTGGAGCCCAGGCTGTGTGGGCATGGGGAGCTTGGGTTGAGGGGGCTGGGCTCAGATCCTGATCTGACCTCTTAAGCAAGTTCATGCTTTCAGAACCCATATTCCTCTTGAAGTGGGAGTCATCTGATGCACTGTGCAGGAGGTGGATGATTAATTTCTAGTTGCTGGCTGTGAAGGTAGTGCTCCAGGCCTGGGTTGGGGCAGGTTACTTTACCCGTCTGCTTTGACTTTCCAATTTACAGATGAAGGTAATTAGAGGTCACTGGGAAGATCAGAGAGTNTTTGCTGACTACAGGCTAACACGGTTAGGATTTAAAGATAGCGTTTTATCATTGACATGGAAACCATTTAGTAATTAGAGCTGATGGTTATTTAGTTAACCTTGTGGAATGAAATTTAAAGGGCTGTTTAATTGAACTGTGCAGTGGGGAGAGCTCAGCTGTAACTGTTAACATATATATTGGGATTAATACCGGAATAATTGGAGCTGATACTTTTGAAAACATTTAAAACGTAACCAAAGTGGTAACTGAAGTTGATAGTCAGCTTCTAGTGTGTTATCCAACTTAAAAATTACTGCTGTTGATTGTTTGTCCTTGATCGATGCCTGGACCTGGTCTGGAGGAGCACAGGGTTGTGCTTCTTTCTGGCCCAGCCCAGGCTGAGTCCTTCAGCCAAATCTGTGGGACCAGAAGGGCCTCGGATGTGGGATTTTCCAGAATTTGGAATGTTTTTATACATGCAGTGTGTTAGCCTTCGTGTTTCTTGGCCCCCTACCCGAGTGAGGCACTTCCTGCAGTGAGGCCTCCTGCATCTGCCCCAGTGACACACTTCCTCCTGTGAGACCTCCTACATCTGCCCCAGTGACACACTTCCTCCTGTGAGGTCTCCTACATCTGCCCCAGT
>LZPO01107902.1:773967-785709 GCA_001675575.1 Neotoma lepida
CTCCTACATCTGCCCCAGTGACACACTTCCTCCTGTGAGACCTCCTACATCTGCCCCAGTGAGGCACTTCCTCCTGTGAGACCTCCTACATCTGCCCCAGTGAGGCACTTCCTGCAGTGAGACCTCCTGCATCTGCCCCAGTGACACACTTCCTGCAGTGAGACCTCCTGCATCTGCCTCAGTGAGGCACTTCCTGCAGTGAGGCCCCACCCCCTATCCCAGTGACACACTTCCTGCAGTGAGGCTCCTCCCTCCATGTTCCCCACTATCTCCCAGTAGTTCATCCTGTCCTGAATCCATCAACAGGCTGATCTGTTGGTTAGGCCAAAGCCCTCCTGACCCAATCACTTCCCAGAGCTCCACCTCTGAACACTGTTGCATGGAACCAAGACTTCAACACATGTGCCTTCAGGGATGGGACTCACATCTGAACATGAATTTCATTTATGTCTGCTGCATATCTTAAGCATGCAGGCTGAAAGTACTCATACAGAATTTTAAATAATTATTACACTAAACAGTTTCATGGTGTAGAATTTTCCACTTTTGTGGCATAATATTGGTACTCAGAAAGTTCTGGATCTTGGAATTCTTACGTTCACATGAAGGATGCCCCGGCTGTAGTTTGTTGCAGACCTCACCAGGAACCACCTTAATCCTTCTGAGCTTCTTTGCCCTGCACTATCTTAAGCAGTGATCAGAGCACATGCGGGGACCCAGGGAGTAGAAAGACTAAATTAACAATGCCAGAAAGCCAATGGTCCCTTCAGCTTTGTTGTTGGAAAATGCTTCTCAAGTGCTGTTCAGACAGCATTTGATAGACCACGGGAGAATGCACATACTGCTCCTAATAAGTTCCTTGTGGCAAAATTAGCTTCTGATTGGCAGGTGCCTTGTTCAGGTTGAGCCTGGTAGGACTCTGGCTGTAGTGTTTGCAGCCGCAGCTCAGCTGGCAGTGGCCTTAGCTGGAGTATCTAGAATCCTGTATATGTATGAATGCCTTGCTTACATGTCTGCCTGTGCAGCACATGCATGCTTGGTGCACATGGAAAGCAGATGAGGGCATTGGATCCCCCGGAACTGGAGTTATCTGTAGTTATGGAACCAAACCTGGGTTCTTTGGAAGAGCAGTCAGTACTCTTAGCTCTTGAGACATCTCTAGTGCCTACCTTGAATTTTCAGCTCTCCTGTCTTAGGCTCCTGAATACAGGAATTACAGGTGTATGTCACCATGCCTGGCTTTAGGGTCATTCTGTATTGGCCATCTGCCCCAGCCTGGGGGTTTGCTCTCTTCTTCCACACAACTCCTCCCTTCCCACCTCTTAGCTTTTAGCTGTCTTTTTCTCTCCTCCCCTCTTCTTCCTGTTCATGCCAATCAAACCTGCTGATTGTGAGCTTATGCCAGGACTCCTGGAAAGTATTGGCCCTCTGTTTGCCAGCAGTGTGCACAGTGGCTTTCCTTCCTTCCTGGCACATGGGGAGTGTTCAGTGAGTGGGTTTGGACAGAACTGGATTGGGTAGCTATTGGAAGTCTACAATAATTCCCACGTAATTCCTGTCTAAAACTTGGGTTAAGTGATGTGCTATTTTGTATTATTTCTCAGGTTTGCATTTTTTAAAGTTCTTCCTGGAGATTATGAAATCCTTGCGACTCATCCGACCTGGGCTCTGACGGAGGTAAGCTTTGGCCCATGTCTGCGTGTGCTATGGTTTGGAAACAAATGTGGGGATGAATTTAGGATGTGAAATGAAGTCACAGTTTCTCCAGACACCTTGGGAGAATTGGGGTGCTGAAGATGTAGGTGTTACTAGGGAGAACTCCCTTGCCACAGCAGATGCCTCTGCTGCTAGTTTNTTCTTTAGGTGACGGTTGTGAAGTCCTCTGCCATCCACTGTCACTGTATTGAGCTAAGTCAACACCAGAAATTCCCAGTGAATTTGTTCTTTTTCTGTCCAGAACAGAGAACTATAAATATGCTAAATGTTCTAGAGGCCTGTTGTCCACGCTCCCTGGGAGAGGGAGAGCTCAAACAGCCTTATGATTATTAAGGGAGAATGGGCTGTATACCATCACATCTGAGTGTCAGGAGCAGCAGTGAGGTGGCTATGCGAGCCAGAGAAAAACTCCTTGATTCAAAGAAAGAAAAAGCAGTGATTTCCTTTTTGGTTTAAATTTCAACTTTATTCTGCTTTGTATTTGAAAATTTAATCAAACGTGGTTGAGTAGTAGCAGTGTTCATTGAAAGAGTGTCTAAGCAAGGGGTGATGATTTGTACCTGTGATTCTAGTACTTGGGATGCTGAAACAGGAGGATTGCTGAGAGTTTTGGCCACCCTGGGCTCCATAGTGAGTTCTATGGCTATAGAGTGAGGCCTTATCTCAAAATAAAAAGACAACAACCAAAAAGTCTAAAGACTATCTAAAAGGTTATAAATGTTTCAAATGTCATAGAAAGGGTGGATTATAAAATATTATAGTAATGAAATATTTTTGAATAAAAATTAACAGTAAAGCAAAGCATGGGTAGTAAGTGAGGCTAACAGTCATTTGGGCAGGGGTCAGTGCCTGTGTCCCTGGCTCTCTTTTGTCATCGTGGGATATTGGTTACCCTGAGGGAGCAGGGGTTCAGGCCCTGGCTTTGTCTCTGTTAGGTTTTGGTTAGCAGGGGCATTGCTCGGTTTCTGGGAATTGCATTCTGTATGAAGCCGNACTGCAACAAAAAGGGGAAAACCATTGGAGGGGCCAGAAAGATGGCTCAGGGTAAAGGTACTTGCTGCCAAACCTAAAGACCTGAGTTCAATTCCTGGGACCCACGTAGTGGAAGGAGAGATTCCTAGTTGCCCTCCAACCTGCCATGCGAGCTATGGCATGCCCACCCTCAACAAATAACTATTTCAAATTTAAAAAGAAGTTGGACTATAAGAAGAACATGAAGGTAGGGAACTGTCAGTGCAGAGTCACCACACATACAGGTGGTTACTTCCATTTTACCACACTTCTTTTCTTCCATTTTGCATAGAAAGAAGAATTACAGGGTGGGGAGCTGGCTCAGTGGGTAAAGTGCTCGCCAGGCAAACCTGACATCTTGAGTTTGGATCACAAAGCCCATGTAAAAGATGGCTGGTGGTATATCTGTAATCCCAGTGCCTCATAGGGAGATGGGAGGCCAAGGAGCATCCCTCACAGCTCCTGGGCACCAGTCTGGTGTACCCAGCTGAAACCACAAGCANCTCTGCCTCAGACAAGGTGGAAGGCTGGGACTGACACCTGGGGTCACTGGACCTCCACATGCATTCCGTGACATGCCTATCTGCACTCAACATAGCAGGTCCATCGTTCTCTGCAGCCAGTCCTCCTTGGCTGGGGGTTCTATATTCATTGCTTCAACCAATCTCAGATTCAGCCAGCTATGGATTGGACATACGTGTAGGCATTTTTTTTTATTCTTGATTCCTAAATGGTAAATATTGCTTGTTTAGCTTTGACCTTGTGTTGGGCATGGTAACTAATGGAGGTTTAGTACTCAGGGGATATGCATAGCCTCCGCACACACAGTATGCCACTACATAAAAGGGACATGGGCCCCTGAGGCTGTCTCAGTCTGGAAGTTCCAGGGTCAGTTCCTGTAGCTCTGGAGGGATGCCTGTGTCTATAATTTTATTGTGTAATTTTATTATGAATCATGTGTTCATACTGCTTTTTTAGTTAAAAATTTAAGTATGTCCTTGTACTGTTGGATATTCTGAAAGGATTTATTTATTTATTTGTTTATTTATTATCTATTTCTTTTTGAGACTGTCACGTTGTAGCCCAGACTGGCCTCAAATTAACAATCGTGTTCCTACTCTAGCTTTCTGATGCTGGGATTCTGGTGTAAGCCACTGTGTCGGGCTGTCAGGGTTTAGTGCTATTGAAGCTTAAGACCTCTTCCTTTTTCTAGGCAAGTACCACTGTGCGGGTGACGAACTCCAATGCTAACGCAGCTGGTCCCCTTGTAGTGGCTGGCTATAATGTGTCTGGCTCTGTCCGCAGTGATGGGGAGCCCATGAAAGGGGTGAAATTTCTTCTCTTTTCTTCTTTAGTGAACAAAGAGGTAAGCACAGAAAAATAAAGAACCAAGATGGGGGCAGGATGGGGGGCAGGATGACAGGCGGGGCTTGCTGTTGGCTTGTGACCTGGATGTTTAAGAACACAGTCTCATGGACTGCCTTCACCACGAGGCTGTGGACTGGGGAGATGCTTGGGCTTTGACCAGGTTCACACAGTATCAGGTTCTAACACCTGTTGCTCTGTGGTATCCTGGGTGTGTCACTTCTCTTCCTTGGCCAGTTTTCTTATTGTTGGGGAGGAGCCTCACCATTTTCCCTAAGAAGAGTGCCCATTTTCAACTCTGAGGCTGGATGGAGAGATTTGTGTCCATTTGCCTTCATTGATCCCCTGCATTGACCTTGCAAGAAACCCATGCATTGACCTTCAAGTGGGCCTGGCCTTGTTTGTGGCTCTTGGGTAATCAGAACATGGAAATTTCTTCTTCCCCTGACATAGGACGTCCTGGGCTGCAATGTGTCCCCAGTGTCTGGGTTCCAGCCTCCAGATGAGAGCCTGATTTATCTGTGCTATGCGATCTCCAAAGAAGATGGCTCATTTTCATTCTATTCCTTGCCAAGTGGGGGCTACACTGTGGTGAGTGAGTGGGTTTCTATCTGTACAAGACACTATGGTGTGAGAAGAGCCTGTGCCCTTTGGGCGTTGGGTGAGTCAGCTTTCCATATGATGACACACTACTTGAGTAAACCAACCTAAAGGAATGAAGGTTTCTCTTGGATCATGGTTTCAGTTTCTGGCTGATTACCCTCTTGCTTTTGGGACTGAGGCGAAGACAGTGGCTGTGGTTGAAGCCTGTGGTAGAGGAAATCTATTCACTTCCTGGAGGCTAGGGTGACAGAACTGGGGAGAGCAGAAGAGCTGGGATTCTGACACACCTTCAAGGGCACACTGCCAATGACCTGACTGACTTCCTTCCGTCAGGCCCTGGTTCCTACAGGTGCTACCACCTCCCAGTGGTGCTGACAAGTGTGCCTCTTAACACAGGAGTTGACATTGCAATATGACCCTGTTATCTCCAGATGTGTTGGGCCACATCTGTAGCTATCCTGGGACACATGTGGCACATGGGCTGCATGTTGGACATGCCTGCTCGCACATGGGCTTTTGGGGGCATTTAAATCCAAATCAATAGTAGATATTGAATGGCCAAATGGTGGGCCTGTCATTCATGAACACTCGGCCTAATAAGGATAGATTGAGTGTCCCTAAGACTAAAAACCCCGTATCTAACACTCCAAAATCTAAATACACTACTGAGTTTGCCATCAGCCTTTGTCTGTCTGTCTGCAAGGTGTGTGTGGAATGTAGTGGATCTCAGGTTCAGACTTGGACCTGTCCACAAGGTNATTTATGATGCACATGTGGGCATTCCCGCATCTGAACAGTTCTGCAATGAAGAACATCTACGGTTGCAAGCATGTTTGCCCTGGGGATCACAGCCTGTACTGAAGATGAGACTTGGGCTCCTCTGTCACAGCAGAGTGCAGGGCTTCCCCTTAGACCAGCAGCTGGGAGTCCCATTCCTCTGGGTTGTTTTGGCTGTTAGACTTGGGTGAATACTGACTTAGGGTTGTGCTGTGCATTCCTCATAATCACTTGATGCCTTCTAGGTGCCGTTCTACAGAGGGGAGAGGATCACCTTTGACGTGGCACCTTCCAGGTTGGACTTCACAGTGGAGCACGACAGCCTGAGAATTGAGGTGAAGCCACGCAGTGCTCTGGAGGCAGGCGTGCAGTTCCCAGCCCTGGGCACAGATGTTGCAAACATGTCCACATCAACACCCTGTCCAGAATGGCTAGTGGAGGAAGTGGGACTCTGTGGCTTAGCCTGCGGTACACTAGATACACCACCTCTCCTACACAGCATCTTCATCCTGCAGAGCTAGCTAGAGTCCCAGTCAGTGCTGCTCCTTCAGTGAGCCCACAGAGTGCCCGTGGCTTGTGCTTTGAGTTCTGTTCCACATTGGCTGTTCAGTTGGGGCTTAGTGAGTCAACAGTCTTTCTGGAAGTTGCATTTTAGTGATGGGAAGAGCCAGTGCCTGTTTAGATAAGCAAGTTAGTGTGTTAGAAGGTGGTAAGTGCTCTCTGGAACAGACGAAGGGGCTGTGCAGGACACATGTCAAGAGTCCTCTCTCACACTGAACAACTGTCCAAAGGGGAGCAGCAGGTATTATACCTAAAATTTGAGGTGAATGCAAAGGTCTCAAGGCAGGAGTGTGCCTGGAGAGTCTGAGGCACCCTGAGGAGGACAGGGAAGCTGGAGTGGAGGGGAGGAGGGGAGCTTGGAGAGGTGATGGCATAGAGCTTGGCCGGCCACTTTCCTCTTCGCTGCCGGGAGGGGGTACTGCTGAGGAGAGGTGTGACGAGGAAAGCTGGCCTGGGCAGTAACCATGTGAGCTCAGGAGAGCATGGCCCATGTGGTAGGAGAGGATGGTGAGATGTTCAGAAGATAAGTGTGTTTTCATCCTTCTCCTGCGTCTTTAATTACAGAAATAGAAGTCCCTGCTGGCAGCTTGCAATGGAGAGGAAGCGCCCAAGGGTACCTGGTCGTAGTGCTAGTGAAAAGTTATGCTCTGGTTTTTATAACCCACTGAAAAGCAATCCACTAAAATAGTGCAGTCAAGGGACCTGGCCCCGCCTTCTAAGGTTGCGTAGGACACCTAAATGTAGGCCAGAAGGCCAGGAAAATGAGCAGTGAGCCTTTATTACCTGCACGACCTTGCAGGAAGGGTGTGGCAGGTACTTGGCAAAGTACCCAGACGGTGGTCAAAAGCAAGTTTTAACCCGCAGTGTGTGGAGTTTCAAGTGAGGGTCTAGAACATTCAGTNACACCAGGGAAGCTTCCCCACTTCACCTGTGTGCTTCAGCACCTGACACATAGTAAGTGTTGAAAACATTGGTTGGATATGTGAGTTAGTAAGTGGATAAATAGCTAGTTCACTACTTATTTTCAGAAGGATTATCCCTGAATAAAAAGGAAGCCATTTTTCTTATTCCTCCTCTCCCTTTCCCTGCACTTTCCCTTTTTTGTTTTGAGGCAGTACCACTGGCCTTAAACTTATGATCCTCCTGACTTAGCCGCCTGAGTGCTTAGATCGCAGGTATATGCCACCCAAGTGCTGAGATCGCAGGTGTGTGCCACCATGCCCTGTACAGTTACACCTGGTGCTTGTATTACAAGGGTGTGTTGTCATGCAAGGCTAAAGTTTTGCCACTTTCAAGCTCTCTTTCAAATAATGCCTGCATTCATTCATCCAGGAGACACCAATGAGTGCCTGTTTTGTAGCAGGTAGCTGAGGCAGGACAGGCTCCATGGAGCCTGTAAAGTCACATTTTAATGAGAAGGGGATGAGATGTAGGGAATCAGGCATTTCAGACCCTGAGGAGTTTGATGAAGATATAAAATTAGGTTGGTGATGTCTCACCCAGATAGCTCACCTGAGAAGCCAAAGGTCAGGAGCTTGGAGCTCAGTGCCTCCCAGGAGAGCCCAGGCTTGGTGCTTGGAGCAAACAGGGCACACACAGACAAGGCACAGGGCTGTGTGGTGAGTGACTTTCCAGGGGAAGGGTGGATTGGAAGGAATCTGTCTGGCCTGGGCTCTTAGGTGAGGGCTCTTGGACTTTGAAAGGTGAGGGTAGGTCATTGGTCTGAGGTGGTAATGGTGGAATAAGTTGGGGGTTTCAGGTGACACTGAAGGGACATGCTGCAAGTGAAGGGGAAATCCCTGGGTCCCAGGTAATGTTGTGGGTGACAGGTCTGGGGTCCCAGGAGATGCTGTGGGACAGGCTGGGGTCCCAGGTAATGTGGTTTGTGTTTGCGAGGCTGGAGACAGGTGGGATTCACTAAAGTGAGGACATATGGATGGGGCCAGGGAGGGGCCAGGAGAGGGTAAGGCTGGGGAAACCCACAAGCCAGAAGCAGCGACCTGTGAGTTGAGGAGTGAGTCTGCAGACTGTTTTTATTCAACTCTGGTGATCATTCCTGCATTGGAAATGCAGCTGAGAAGATAGAGGCTGTGAGAGGGAGAGGGGCCCGGCTGGACTAGAGCTGTGGGGGGCCACCACGTAGAGCCATGGTGCTGGGCAGGAAGGAGTCTTGGTGACATGAGCATGTGAACACCTTCTGTTCTTCACTTTGCAGCCTGTGTTCCATGTCATGGGCTTCTCTGTCACTGGGAGGGTCTTGAATGGACCTGAAGGAGAAGGTGTTCCAGAGGCTGTGGTCACCCTGAACAACCAGATTAAAGGTGGGCAGGCATGGTGGTCCCGAGCCTCCTCAAAGGGCTTGTTTTGGATCATGGAATGATATAGACACAAGTGACAAAACCTCAGTGACCTTATAAAACACTGTATTCTCATGTGTCTGTTGGGCTGTAAGCTTTGCAGCTCATCTTTTGTTCACATGCTTTGGTTTCACAGTCAAAACGAAAGCTGACGGCTCCTTCCGCCTAGAGAACATAACGACAGGGACATACACCATCCATGCTCAGAAGGAGCATCTCTACTTTGAGGTGGTTACCATCAAAATTGCACCCAACACCCCACAGCTGGCTGACCTCATTGCTACAGGGTAAGTGTGCTGTCTGGTCAGAGTAACTATTGACCATGACCAAAAGCAACTTGAGGAGGAAAGGGTTTATCGGCTAATACTTCCCCCTCACAGTCCATCACTGAGTGAAGTCAGGTAGGGATCTGGAGGCAGGAGGCCACTGAAGCAGAGGCCATGAAGGGCTGCTTACTGTCTCGCTCAGCCTCCTCTCTTATATAAATAACCCAGGATCACCTGTCTAATGGTGGTACTGTCCTCAGTGAGCTGGGCCCTTCCACATCAGTTATCAGTCAAGAAAATGCACCACAGGCTTGCCCACAGGCCAGTCTGGTGGGAGCATTTTCTCAGTTGAGATCCCTTTTCCCAGATGACTGCAGCATGTATCAAATAGACATAAAACTAGCTAGCCCATGGGCTGTGTGCAGTCTTGGGTGCATCCCAGCTCCTCTGAGCAGCAGTGGAGAAGAAAATGAGCTCTGACCTGACTCTATTTCTGTCCAGGATTCACATCCAGTTCTACTAGCTGTCAAGAGTCAAACTGGCTTTCCTTTGGAAAGATGAGTACTGAATCTTTTTTTTTTCCTTTTTCCTTTTTTATTTAAAAGTTTTTTTAAAGCTGGGCGGTGGTGGCGCACACCTTTAATCCCAGCACTCGAGAGACAGAGGCAGGCGGATCACTGTGAGTTCGAGACCTGTCTCTTATACACATCTAGATGTGTATAAGAGACAGGGGTTGTGAATCCCATGAGGGGTCAGCAAAGCCTGGTACATTCAGTTGAGGCAGGACCAAGCCCCTCCCCCTGGCATCAAGGGTGAGCTGGGCTTCCCACCATAGGTAATGGGCTCCAGAAAGCCACCTCATGAGTGCTGAATCTGTCTCTTATACACATCTAGATGTGTATAAGAGACAGGCCTGGTACATTCAGTTGAGGCAGGACCAAGCCCCTCCCCCTGGCATCAAGGGTGAGCTGGGCTTCCCACCATAGGTAATGGGCTCCAGAAAGCCACCTCATGAGTGCTGAATCTTAACAGCTGAAGGCACTTACATGTTGGACACTTAAGATAGAGTGTTTTCTTTCGCTTTCAAGTTAAGTTGGATTTGTTAAAGTAGAAAAGAAGATGATGGTAAATGTGCTTTCTGCCAAACCTAACAACTTGAGTTTGATCCCTGAGAGCCACATGGTGGAAAAAGGGAATAAACTTGTACAAGTTGTCCCTGACTTGTACAGGTATACAAACACAATAAATAACCATGTCTCTGTCTGTCTGTCTGTCTGTCTATCTACTATCTATCTATCTATCTATCTATCTATCTATCTATCTATCTATCTATCTATCTATCTATCTATCTATCTATCTAAATTAGAAAAAGATCTTTGAGGTTAGCCCTCCCCTGTGAGCATTTTCCTTGTCTGATCCTAGAGGGCTTTGTTAGGTTCTCTGATGGTGTGGAGGTGTGCTTGGAGATGCTTCCGGTCATTGGCAGAGTTAATCATGTAGTCACTGATTGTATGCATGTCAAGGACNGAATGAAAAGATATTTAGGGGTTCGCAGCCTACTAGAGGTGCTGCTGTGGACAGGTGATGAGGGCTCAGGTTTGGCGTCACATGACCATTAGGTGGCACACTCTCCTAGATGTCTGGATCTGTGTACATCCTGATTGGCGTCCTAGGTGGCTAGCCAACTGGAGGTGGAATGCCAGCATTGTAGGGATGGGCTGGGGAGCCTAAGTGGTGAGGTCACAAGAGCTAAGAAAGTGGTAGGGACAAAGGTGGTTGCTGACACCAAAGCTAGGGAGTGGAGCCCAGCAGACAGCCCATCAGCCTAGTCACCAAGTCACCTAGTCACCTTTCAGCTTTGAGAGACGAGGACGTCAATCATCCTTAGAAAATAATTCTTGGGTTCAAGTCCTGTTCCTCTCCCCTCTGCTTTTGTGCTGGAGCATCCATGCTAGGTAAGCAGCTGCAAGCTCCTGTGAACGTTCCTGTGCAGCTGCTTCAGGTGAGGCTCTGTGCAAGGGCTGCACTTGGAACAAGTGGTAAGGACAGGGTTGTCAGCTCCCAGCTCCCTGGGGAGATGGCCAAAGAGAGGCCTGCAGTTTTGAATTGTGCCAGGAAGAGATTGAGAAGAAGACCTTGGGGAGGTTGGGGTGGGGTGGTAGCTCTGAGGCCTTAGGAGGACAAGGGAAGAAGGTGCAGGACTTCCCAGGCAGGAAGGCAGCATGTTCCGAGGGGAGGGAACTGAATGGAAGGGGCTGAGCCAGTGTGTTCAGAGGGCAGTGATGAGGTCAGAAAGCCTTTGACCATGTACCTGAGGGGCAGGGACAGCCTTGCCCACTGAGACCATTGGGTCAGCAAGGGCGTGATAGAGATGTGGCTCTCTGCCTGCTGGTGGGTAGGGATTGGTGGGAAGCCAGGGTGTTGGTAGACGGTGCAGATAGGAGCCTGTGCTAGGTATCTGGAGGAGATGGTGGCTGAGGGTGCCTTAGCGCTGGGTGCTGGCAGGAGAGGAAATGAGAAACAGATGGATTTGATAAATGATCGGATGCAGAAAGTCANTAGGCACATACTGCCAGGCCCCAGCTTCTTATTTGAACAGCTGATGTGTATGTGTGTATCTGATAATTTTCCTGTTTAAGGTAAAGTATTTAAACCAAAGCAAAAAAAAAATGACATTTGAGCATCTTTGGAAAACTCATTACTTTTTGGAGGGGCCCAGGGACCAACCAAGCACATTTATTTTTGAATGGTGTTGGGGATCAAATCTAGAACTTTGTGCACACAGGCAAATGTACTGCCACTGAGCTTCACCCTAACCTGCATCCGCCTCTTTAATGCATTGGTGTTTCTTACCTTTCTTTTTTTTTTAATTTTTAAAGTATTTATAAAAATATATTTTTAATTTTTTTAGAGTTATTTATATTTATTTTATATGTATGAGTGTGTCTTGCCTGCATGCATGTCTGTATACCATGTCCATTCCATGCCCTTGGAGGGCAGAAGAGGGTGTCAGAGACCCTGGAACTAGACTTGCAAACAGTTGTGAGCTGCCATGTGGGTGCTGGCAATCAAACCCAGGTCCTCTG
>LZPO01107902.1:785786-804821 GCA_001675575.1 Neotoma lepida
CGCAACCCAGCTCCCAAATAAATCACACACGGAGGCTTATTATTACTTAGGAATGCCCGGCCTTAGCTTGGCTTAGTTTCTAGCCAGCTTTCCTTCACTTAACTTATCCCGTCTACCTTTTGCCTCTGGGCTTTTCCCGTTCTCTTACTTCTGTATCTTACTCTTACTCCATGGCTTGTTGTGTGTGTAGCTGGGTGGCTGGCCCTGGAGTCTTTCTTCTTTCCTTCCAGATTTCTCTCTCTATATCTTCTCTCTGCCTGCCAGCCCCACCCATCCTTTCTCCTGCCTTGCTATTGCCCAGTTCTTTATTAGACTATCAGGTGTTTTACACAGGCACAGTAACACAGCTTCACAGAGTTAAACAAATGCAACATAAACAAAAGTAACACACCTTCAAATACTATCCTACTACATTACACTTACTTATTTATATGAATCAGTCTCTTTCCCTCTCTTTCTCTGTGCGTGTGTCTATGTATGTCTCGTGGCATTCATGTGGAGACAGCTCTCTCCCTCCACTACATGGGTCTTGGGGATTGAACTCAGGTTCGTCAGGTTTGGCAGCGAGTGCCTTTACTCACTGAACCATTTTGCTGACCCAAGATTTATTTCTTTTCCTTTTAAGTTAATTTTTATTTTTGGTGTGTGTGTGTGCATGTGTGTGTGCACGCACACACACAAATGAGTGCCCAGGGAGGCCAGAAAAAGGTATCAGATCTCCTGGAGTTGAATGAAAATGAGGACATGACTGCTTCTAGGTATGGCTAAGGAGAAGGTTTTATTGTAGATATGAGGGAGAGAACGGTCTGAGGCATCTGGAAAGGNCCGGACTGAACATGGCCAGAGGAATAGACCAGGCCATGAGGAGAGAGAGCAGAGTGGGGTGGGGGAGAGGTNGAGAGTAGGAGAAAAGAGAGCAGAGAGGCAACCAAGAGAGCGAATGGCCAGAGAAGCTGGGGCAATGGAGTCGAAGCTCAGGGGCTAGAGAGATTGGGGCAGGGTGGGGGTGGGGGATTGGAGTGGTGGTTGTGAGAAGTGTGGGAGGAGCCAGAACTCTGGAACTCTGCTCTGAGAACCTGTGTGGAGAGCCTGGTGGCTAGCGTCTACTTTGATATGTTAGTAGGCACCTCAGCCATTTGTTCTGAAGTTCTTTGGGACCTGACAGGAATTTCAGATGGTTGTGGAGCCTCTGAGGTGGGTTCTGGGAATTGAACCCAGGTCCTCTGGAGAATACTGTGTGCTCTTAACCACTGAGCATCTCCAGCCCTGATCCTTTTTTAAAACCTTGTTACCAGTTAAGAATGTAGAAACCTCCCTTGGATGACAGAAGCAGGTGGTGAGCCTGGGGTGGCCTGTAGGTGTTAGGAGATGACTGCGACTTCACTCGCTCCTGAATGACACAGCCATCCTCAAGCATTCCTTGGTCTTGTCTCTGATTGTCCAGTTGGGGCAATGGACATGTTTCTCCAGCATTTTATTTGACCCATGATTGTCAGAGGCAGAAAGTTCTTTAGTATAGTTTGTCTGAAGCAGCAGCTGACGTTTATCCCCTGTGATTGTTTAAGATGAGAAGAGTGGACCTTTAGTGAGTTGGAGAGATGGGTGGCCTCCAGATGGTGTCTTAGCTGCACCCACCTCAGATGGAATGGGTGCTCTTGTTGGTCTCCTGGGAGCGGCTGAGCCTATTGTGTGTTTCTTGAAGGGACCTGTTCATCTGGAAGCTGGAGTTTGGGTCATTCCCATCCATAGGGTTCTGCCTTTATGAGAGGCGTTTGTGGTTCTCAGCTCCTAAGGAGTTTGGTTTCAACTTTGCGTTTGCTCTTACCCACACATGGCATCTAACCACAAATGAGGAAGACTCTGGTAGTTTTATGGCCTGGTTAATGGTACTTTTTTTTTTTTTTTTTTTTTTTATGCAGGCAGCTGACAGCTCTTCCTTTTTTAGGGTTAGTCCAAGTTATATCAGCAACCCAATTACCTGAAATGTTTTTATTAGCTGCAGATTTACTGCAAATGGCTTCTGTGGGGGTGGGGCGGAGGATAGTATGTTACCTAGAGAACACACAACCCCGGCCTGGGCCCAGCTGCAGACTTTTGCAGGTGGGTCTCTAAAGTCGCAAAGTCTGCTCGATAGACAGCATTGTCTCGGTTGCTGGGAGCCTGCGCTGCTGCACTGAGTCGCTCGAGTGACCAGGCTTCTCATTGCAGGTTCAGCGTCTGTGGCCAGGTCTCCATCACCCGCTCCCCTGATACTGTCAAGCAGATGAGTAAATACAAAGTGGTTCTGTCCTCCCAAGACAAGGACAAGTCTTTGGTCACCGTGGAGACGGATGCTCATGGATCATTCTGCTTTAAAGCGAAACCAGGGACCTATAAAGTCCAGGTGCATGAGTTGTGTTTGTCTTAAACTATATGGGGAGGGTGGCTCTGTGAGGAGTGTTTGCCTTGCAAGCATCAGGACCTTTGACCCCCAGAGTCTATATCACAAGGCAGGTGTGCTGGCATGAGCTTGTCATTCCAGTGCTGGGAGGCAGAGACAGGCAGATCCCTGGGGCTCACTGGCTGGCCGGACTTGCCTGCTAGGTAAGCTCCAGGCCACTGAGAGATTTCATTTCAAGAGAACAAGAAAGACAGCCCCTGAGGAAGTAACACCCAAGGTGACCTCTGGCCTCCACACACTCACATCCCCCAACTCGAGAAAAAGCAAGAGTTTTCCAGAGTGTTATGGGTCACAGTGGGACACAGGGAGGGGCCTTTCAGGTCCTGGTCCCCAACTTTGAGCACTCTCGTCCCTCCACGTGAGTGTTGTGAATAGACACGGGCCTGTCTTTTCTCATTGGATGTGTGTGCAGGTTAGAGGCAAGCTTGTGCCCTCGTGTACCTTCCTTGCTTCTGACTGCTCTAGGGCATCCGTGAGGCCAAAGCCAAGTAGAGCTAGTTCTTTAAGCAGTCCAAAACCTCATGGTACTGGCTTCTGAGAGCCCAGACCAGGGAGGAACTTCCCCACCCTGACTCCAGGACAACCAGCAGGCCCCAGGGAGCCTGCGCATTCAGGCACAGAAGCGGGGCAGCCCCTGCTTGGAGTTGCTTGGAGTGTGGGATTACAGCTGGGCTAGTGACAAGACAAGCAGAGGTCTGCNCGCTTGGGAAAGACCATGTCCCTGTAGCTGGCAGGGCATGCCAATCAAATCAGCTCTGCTCCCAGCTTTAGTGACGGAGGACTGGGAGTGTCCACTAAGCCTGGGTCTTCTAGGGTGAGTCCTTCCTTCTGTAGGGACAAGTGGAGGTATTTGATAGGTGACAGGTTAGCCACCTGCCCAGCTTATCTGAAGATGGCCACATCGACAGCTCCTGAAGTTCTGTTGGAAGCTCAGAGTTGGGCAGTTCCTTACTGGGAATAAAATAGGGGACCTCTGCCCCCTTCCCCATCCTTATCTGAGCTTGGGAAAGACACACAGAAAAGGAGCCAAGTGTGATAGCACATGCCTGTAATCCCAGCACTGGGGAGTTGAAGCAGGAGGAGTATGAATTTCAGGTTAGCCTGAGCTATACAGTCTCTGTCTTAAAATAACACACAAGAAAATAAGTACTTGGAAAAATAAAATGACCTAATTCTACAGGTACCTCTGGGGAGGCATCAGACAGTCTCTCTTTCTCTCTCTTTGAGACTTGGTTTCGCAACAGCCCAGGCTGACTTGGACCTTGAGGTATTCTTTCTGCCTCAGCTTCCTGAGTGCGGGATTACAGGCTGGTGCTGCCGTGCCTTGCTTAGTTATTATACTATTACTGTGTTAGTATAAAAGTGTCACTTCTGGCAGGGCATGGTAGTGTACGCCTTTAATCCCAGCACGCAGAGGCAGGTGGATTTCTGTGAGTTTGAGGCCAGCCTAGTCTACATAGTGAGTTCCAGGACAGCTAGGGCTACACAGAGAAACCCTGTCTTGAAAACAAACAAACACAATTACTTCTTATATTTGTTGTGATTACACATCTGGGCTCAAAGTGAACCTTCACCCTTCACTATCTGCGTAGCTTGAGGCCCACATGAAGGTTCTAGTGCCTCTTAGGTTGGGGAGAGATGCTCTCTTCAGCCTCTAATGCAGTGGTTCTCAACCTGTGGGTCACAAACCCTGTGGGGGGGTGTCACACATCAGATATCCTGCATATCAGATATTTACATTACAATTCATAACAGTAGCAAAATTACAGTTATGAAGTAGCAATGAAACTAATTTTTTTGGTTGGGGATCACCACTACGTGAGGAACTATTAAAGGGTCACAGCATTAGGAAGGTTGAGAACTACTGCCTTACTGTCTCATGTTCTCATAGGTGGTGGTGCCTGAGGCCGAGACCAGAGCTGGGCTGATGCTGAAACCACAGACGTTCCCTCTCACCGTGACCAACAGGCCTGTGATGGATGTGGCCTTTGTGCAGTTTTTGGCGTCTGTTTCTGGAAAAGTCTCCTGTTTGGGTGAGGTGTCCACTGCATGGGAGAGCCTCTAGTTCAGAGAACTGGACAGTGGGAGGAGCTGGGACCAGGCATTTCTGAATGGGGTGACAGTGAAGGCAGAGCCACTTCTGAGGAGAGGCTGCAGGATTCTGAGGTGCTTTTTTGTGAATGATGATTTCTCAGTAACTGCCAAGCTACCAGGCACCTGGATTGTTTCTATTTTATTTTCCAAAGATTTCTTTTTAGGCTGAAATCAAACCCTGCTTTCAGTATTAGCTCTTGTGTATAGGTAAGGGCACAGTGTGTATGGACATACTTGCACATGTGTACCTGTATGTGGAGGCCAGAGGGTAGTATTGGATGTCTTCCCTTGATCTCTCTGCACTATTTTATATTTGGAGACGGTCCCTCACTGGACCTGAAACTTGTCAGTTCAGCTAGGCTGGCTGGACGAAGAGCTCCCAGGTACCTGCCTGTCTCTGCCTGCTCCCAGTGCTGGGGCTGCAGGCACACACTGCCATGTCAGCCTTTTATGTGCGTTTATGGGAACCAAACTCAGACCCTCGTGTTTGTGTTGCAGGCAGCTCACCAACTGGGCCATCTCCCCAGCCTCCTTTGTGTGCTTTTTGAGACTGGGTCTCATGTAGTTCAGGCTGGCCTCTAACTTGTAGAAGGCTGGGAATGATCTTACCTTTCTTGCTCTCAAGTGCTAGGGTTGTAGGCATGAACCGTGACCCAGCAGGCCTGGGATTTGCACTCTCTAAAATGGGCATACTGTCCCTCTTGGTGTCTGTAAGGGGTTTAAATAGTCTTGTCAGTGTTACTGCTGATTCTGGAACTAGATTCCAAGGGCTGTGTGACCTGGCTCACGTTACTAAGCCTCCCTGTGCTTCATTCTGACAGGGAGATAACAGCGATGTGTACCTCCTTGGGTGAGGGTTGGGTGAATTGCTGTGCATAGGTCTTGGGGCAGACCCTAGAGTACCGGAGGGTGCTGCTTCTGTGTGAGGTCTCTTCAGGCACCACGTGGGTAGTGGCCTTTTCCTATCCTATCTCAGTAGGGGCTCTGCAGGGGCTGAGCAGAGATGTAAAGGGGAGCCTGCTTCCCTGCCAGAGTGTCATTGTCTCCTGGTGACTAGGAGCTGGGTCACTCTACTGGGGTTTCAGAAGTTGAGGAAGTAGGCCAGAACTGCTCTTGGGGGCTCCCAGGCTTTCTTACTGAACTTGCCTCCAGGGCTTATTGCTCAGACTAAGCACTCAGAAGCTTGTCAGGGCTTGTGGTGGCAGTCATGTGAGGTCCTCTGTTCTTTCCTCTACAGATACCTGTGGTGACCTGTTGGTGACCCTGCAATCGCTGAGCCACCAGGGTGAGAAACGCAGCCTCCAGCTCTCTGGCAAAGTCAACTCCATGACCTTCACATTTGACAAAGTGCTGCCTGGGAAATACAAAAGTAAGTTGGAGCATGATACTTCTGTGAGCTATCCCAGGCCTGCTCACCTTTGTGCTTATTGTAGGCCTTTCTGTGGGAACTCTGTCCTGGGACCATGACCTGCAAAGTAAGATGTAGACGAAAGTTTGTCCGGTTTCCCCGCCCGGCTCCCATGGCCCGCTTAGACCCAAATAAACACACAGAGGCTTATATCATTTTTAAACTATGGCCCTGGCAGGCTTCTCGCTACCTAGCTCTTACATCTTAAATTAACTCATTTTATAAATCTCTGTCGCCACGTGTTCCACGTGGCTTTACCTGTGTGCCGTTACATGCTGCTGCTTTCTAGATGGCGGAATGGCGACTGCCCCTGCTCTGCTTTCGGCTTCTCTTCCCCTAGTTCGAATGTCCCGCCTAACCTTATTCTGCCTCACCATTGGCCAAACAGCTTTATTTATCAACCAATCAGAGCAACACATTTTTAGAAAGACATTCCCATCAGTAAGACCTTGTCAAGAAGGTCCCCTCCATGCATCTGCTTTGGGGAGGGTGCCCTGACTAATTCATTTGATTTTTAAATGCCAGAAAGAGCGTGCTAATTCTACTCTCATGTGTGCACCTAGCTCTTGAGTGACCTTGGGCAGTTGTGGGGGCTCACAAAAGTTTCCTAGTGAGATCTGAGCTTGCTTTACACAGCAGGGCTGCATTAGGGGATAGCTTGACCACATGCGAGGTCACCAGGTGTTTGGGATGGCCTGTACTTGGCTGTGCTGGGGGAGGTCTTTTGTTCCACCCCTTGGCATTCCTTTAAAAAACCCTTTAGTAGAGACAGAAGGGGCTGGTGGGTTTGGACCCTGGCCCTCCCGAGGCTATCCTATGTTTTCTATCTGTCTCTCTCTATATACTTCTGTCGACAAATTCCTCATTTCTCCCTGCTCAAGAGTACCCAGGGGAATAAGAGGGAGCAGGTGTCCCTCAGGCAGTCACTCTTTCTCCTCCCCAGACTGTTTCCTCATCTGTGAAATGGTACAATAGCCTTTCTCAAGAAGAGACTAAGCAAAGCACAGAGCCTGGTCAGCCGGGCAGTGGCCCACGCAGGTGCCCTTCCTGTCCTTAACAAGCCAGTTCCTGCCTCCTTTTTGGACTAGACTCTGGCTGGTGGAAAGTAGGCTTCTCTCTCCAGGCTGTGTTCTCTGTCTCAGAAAGAGCTGGCAAATTGCACTTGGAGCTGCCTGCCTATTTTATAGAGTTTCTGTGGAGTCCTGCCACGCCCATGTGTGTGGACTGACTGCTGCTGCTCAGAGTCCAGACCTGCAAGGCTGACAGGAAGCCTGGTGCTGGAGAGGCTGAAGACTTCAAGGTCTGCCAAGGCCACATTCTATATAAACAATCACAAAAATCAGTTCAAAATGTTTACACAATGTCTGGTGACCCCTGGAGATCTTGTAACCTGCTATCTTTTACCTATGTGGATTTCTTTGTTAGTAGCGACAGTGGCCACTGGTGTCAGTTTTTCTTTGGCAATAACCTGTCCTAAACTTGTTGATTACCTAGGTGTTTTTATATAAAGTGTATTTTCTTTTTAGACAGGGTCTCGCTCTAGAGCCCAGGCTGGCTTTGAACTCTTCATCCTCCTGCCTCAGCCTTTGGAGTGCACAGCACCATGTTCAGCACATGTGCACTCTTCTGCAGCTAGTCAGCAGCTCCCCAGTTGCTTGGTGGGACGTGGCACAATCCCCTGGTGTTTGTTTTACAGTAAGCATCATGCACGAGGACTGGTGCTGGAGGAACAAGAGTCTGGAAGTGGAAGTTCTGGAGGACGATGTGTCTTCGGTGGAGTTCAGGCAAACGGGCTACATGCTGCGGTGTGCACTCTCACATGCCATCACTCTGGTATGCACTGCTTCTGAGGGGTCCAAGAGAGAGTGCGTAGTGGGGCCAACAAGATGGATGGCTTAGTGTNTAAGGGCTCTTGCTACCAAGCCAGATAATCTGAATTTTATCCACAGGACCCACACAATGGAAGGAAAGATCCAGATCCTGCAAGTTACCCTCTGACCTACACATATATACAGTTACAGTGCACACATGGCCTTACACACACACATACACACACACACACACACACACACACCCTCTGACCTACACATATATATAGTGCACACATGGCCTTACACACACACACACACACACACACACACACACACACACACACTAAAAGGAATTATAGCAATTGCCAGAGCCTGGCACAGCAAGAATTCATAATGACAGTCAAGCCAAGTTCCTTTTCTGCCCTGAGTTCCCTCCCGCCTGCTAGGGAAGGCATCCTCATGACTGCAGTGTTACAGACCCTCCTCATCCTGTGAGCAGAGGGGCTGCTGTGGTGTGGTGCGTGCTGTGGTGCTTCAGCAAGTTCCCTTGTTTTTCCTGCAGCTTTGGGATCATGTGCCCTCTTTGCAGGCTGTGGGGAGGCTCAGCAAGCTGTGTTGTAGTTAACATTTCCTTGGTGCACCTAGTATGCTGTTTACTAGGTAGCTGCGTTTCTCTAGGCTGTTGCTTCCCACAGTGGGAAGAGCTCAATTACTTCTTCTCTATTGTTTTGTTTTAATTTGCTTTTGTACTTATGGGGACTAAACCAGGGTTTAAAATATACTGAGCAAGCACTTACCATTGAGTTGTAGTGCTGGCCCTTAAAACATTTTTTAAGTTACTATTATTTTATTTGTTTATTGTTTTTTGAGATCTAGTCTCTCTATATAGCCCTGGCTGTTCTGGGACTCACTATGTAGACCAGGCTGGCCTCAAACTCACAGATTCAAATGCCTATGCCTCCCTAGTGCNGGGATTAAAGACTAGCAGTACCACCCCCAGCCTAAATTATTGTTATTTTATGTTGTGTATTGGGTGTTTTGCCTGTGTATGTCTGTACTGCTGCCTGTGTGCAGTGTTCATGGAAGCCAGAAGAGGGTGTTGGAGCGCCTAGGACTGGAGTTGCAGGTGGTTGTGAATCATCCATGTAGGAATCAAATTCTTGGAAGAACAGCAGTGCTCTCCACTGCTTAGCCATCTCTCAGCTCCCTCTTTAGTCTCTGTTTTTGAGCCGGGTTTTGCTGAGTTACCCAGGCTGGTCTTATACTTTGTATCCTCCTGCTTCTCTCCCAGTAGGATGTAGGCCAGCGCTGGTCGACTTGGCTGTGGTCCCAGGGGCTCCAGGGAAAGGATTGTCTCTGTAGTTTCCTCAGGTAGAGTAGCAAATGTCATTGTCAGATCCCAGCAGAGAGGCAAATGACAATGGCATGGCTGCTTGTGACACTTGTGGAGCCTCAGCTGCTAACACTGAAGCACCCACTTTATTCCAGGAGATGGGCTGGGGTACAGTCTAGAGTAAGTCAGTAAGTCAGGACACTCCTCTCGACGCCCTGTAGTGGTTTCTGCTGCCTCGAGATTCAAATTTACATATTGTAGGGAAGATGGGCAAGGAACTTGGGCTTGCCTCACTCCCACCTGACCTCCTTGTCCACTCGTTCCCTGGCCCCCAACAGCACTTGCTTCCCAGTTCACCTGAACTTGTCTCCACTGTTGATGGCCTTTGCCCGGCTTCATCCCTCTGTCCAGAGAGCTGAGCCTTCCCCAGAAATGCAGGTCATTCTTGGTCTCTCACACTGAGGCCTCAGCTAGTTTCTTATTGAGAGGGTGGTGCCGAGGCCCAGGCCTCAAATTCTAGAGCTCTTCTCCATGGTAGGTGGTAAATCTGCTCATTGCATTCTGAGTAAACTTACCAGAAACCACTTACCACACATCTGTGGTACCTGAAACCACTCGTTCATTTGTTGAATCATTGGTTTCCTGTTTCCCAAGTTAAAAGGTCACCCCACCCTCCTCAGAGAGGGGCCACATGATGCCTCCCAGGACCCTGACCTGAGTCTGTCCTGTAAGGAGGTACTCAGTAAATAGGAGCTGACTGAATGCAAATAGCACATTTTGGTAAGTTTTTGAAGGTTTTTGGTTTTTCTGTGGCACCCAACAGCTCAAAATGATTAATGGGCCAAACTGATGACTGGCTCAGAAACAGAAATATCATTAAGCACTGCGCTGTCTCCGTCTCCCAGTCACTGTGTTGGCTTTGGCCCCACAGGAGTTTCATCAAGACGGAAACGGCCCTGAGAATGTGGGGATTTACAACCTATCTCGAGGAGTCAACCGCTTCTGCCTGTCCAAGCCTGGTGAGCCTGGGAGGCGGGAGGGTAGGGCCAGGGTGGGCCTGAAGGGCAGAGACCCTGCGCCCTTTTGCCTTCAGAGATGTTAATGAGGTTGCTGGCCAGTGGCCTGAACTCAAGGCAACATCTGCTTTGTCTCTAGTCCTCCACTGATTCTCTTAGCTCTATTGAGATATAGTTTACACAGCATGAAGTTCACCTGCTTGGGAGCTCAGTGCTGNAGCACCAGCCAGTGTGCTCTTAGGGCCTGGGCTTATCCCCAGTGCCACACAAACCACATAGTTCATTTGCGTGACATGTGTGGTAAGTGGTCTCTGGTAAGTTTACCAGCTTGTTCAGTCATGACTAGAGTTCCCGCCCTGGCAGTGGTTCAGTCACGTTCTGTGCTTTGGCTTCTTTATTTAACATAGTTTTGAAGTTGAGCCACATTGTAGTGTGTCAGTGCTTTGTTCTTTTTTGTTGAATAATGTTGCACATTCTGTGTGTGTAGCCATTTGTCACTTGCGTTTGAGGTGCCCTGAGATTGCTTCCATTTTGGGTATTAGGAATAACATGGCTGTGAGCTGTGTGCATAGTTTTGTGCCTGTGTATTTTAGTTCTTATTTAGGTTCCTAAGAATGGGACCTCTTAATCATATGGTAAATTTATACATAACTTGTAAAAGAAACTACCAGTTGGTTTCCAGAGAGACCTCACATTTGGCATCCACACTACCCTGCTCAAGGCCTATTCGTGATCTTTTGTTGTGTTTTTTGTCTGTTAGGGTTCTTTTCAGCCACCCAATACTCTCTGTAGACCAGGCTAACCTGCTGCCCTCCCCAGTGTGGTGCCCACCCCAATGTGTGCCCACCCAGTGTAGTACTGGGCTGTAGTAGGGGGTCAGTCAGTGTCTGTTGACAAATATGAAGTAGGGGAGCTAATCATGACCCCTGATGCCCACTGCACTGGGCCTGCTCTGTGCAATGAGAACAGAAAGGGGCTTGAGGCTTCTACAAGAGTCTGGTCACGATGTGACTGAATGAGCCTGTGAGGGATTAAATTGTTAGCTTTTCTCATCTTCACCTGGACTGCATCCCTCCAGCAGGTGGTGAGTTGTGCCCTGACCAGCGTGTCACTTTCCTCAGGTTTATGCCGAGAAGTGTGTGCTTTCACAGGCCCCCTCTGCCCCTGTTCCTTTTCAGAACCACATGCCTGGTTACCGTGAGGCTCCTTAACTGAGTCTTCTAAGTTGAAGAATTCTTCTCAGTCTGGTTCACAGGAGAGATTTGCTTTTCAGTCCTTGTTGGATATGTGCATGTTAGCTGCTTGTGAGCAGATGCAGCCACAGAGAGTCATTAAGTTCTGGACAGTGAAGGCACACTCCTGGGCAGCCTGTGAAGGGACGGGGTCTTTGGCACAGGAAAGCAGCCTGCCTGGTGTTTCCAGTTCCGTTATCTCAGGTTGTGATGTGCTTGAGCTTTGAAACGAGGCGTGCTGCCTTTTGAGCACATGTGTTGGCATTGGAATTGCCTAACATAATGCATTCTAAGCAAATTACTTTTGGTTTTCTCTGTGTAGGTGTGTACAAAGTGACGCCTCGCTCCTGCCACAGATTTGAGCAAGCCTTCTACACCTATGACACGTAAGCCTGGAGACAGAGTGCTTTGTGGTAGGGGTGTTCTGGAGGGTAGGGAGGGTATTTACCTTCCTCTTCTCTGTCTCTTTGTGTCATCTTCGTGTGAGCACACAAGCATATTTCTGTTGGGTTTTTGTTCTTTTGGAAGACGTAAGATTAGGCATTAAGGTGAATTTCTAGATAACGGGTTTTATGATATTTGGATGTTACTGAGGAAATGGAGCAGGCTGTCCTTCCTTCTTAAGAATTCTGTAAACTCAAGGGCGACGAGGACTCACTGGGTAAAGATGTTTGCTGAGCCAGACTGGAGACCAGGGTTCAAGTTAAGGTGGAGGAGAGAATAGACCCCACAGAGCTGTCCTCTGATTATACTTGTGAGGCTCCCCGAGTTTTCTTACTCCAGCCTGTGGGTTGTTTCTCAGTGTATCAGGGTGGGGAGGACCCAAGGCAACACCGCCACTGCCTGGAGTCTCTCTGGGGTTGCTGCTAGCAGCTTCTCTGTGCTCTGATTATAGGTCTTCACCCAGCATCCTGACGCTGACAGCCATTCGCCACCATGTCCTGGGAACTATCACCACGGACAAAATGATGGATGTCACAGTGACTATCAAGTAAGATGGATGTCCTGTGTGGGTGGGGGCAGGGCTGGTGGAGAGGCCCTGGGAAACCCTAACAGACTCTAGGATGATTTTGAGCTCTCATCTCTAAGTATGTACACCAATGGCCCCCCTCTCTTACACTCAGGTGACATAGTTGTAATCCCACAGCAGCAGGATCCCAACTGCTTCCTGACAGCTGGGGTCTGCACCTTAAGTCTGTTTGAATTCTTTATACTTTTTGGCTAAGGAAAAAAGCTTACGGGGTTTGTTCATTATAGTTCAAGTGTTTTAGTGACTTTTAAAAATTGCCTCTTTTCTTTAGATCTTTTCTTGGGGGCTTGAGGAATGGAGGTGGCTCCTGTATAGGTTGGAGGAAGTGCTTGGGAGACAGGCCTTGCTGAGGGGTGTGCTGTGCTGGGGTGTGTCTGACATCCCAGCTTTCTCAGGAAGTGACACAGACTTTGGGCAGCATGGCCTCTCCCACAGATGGAATTCTGAGGAACTCGCTCCCTCCCCTCTCCAGTTGAAGTTGGCTTTGTCTCCATCCAGTTCCCATCTTCCTGCCCATCTGCCATGGATGCTGAGAACACTCAAACACACAGACACGTGCACATACACAGATGAGCACACATACACAGAATAATTTATTGGTTGGTTTGTTGTTCCTAGGGATTGACCCCAGAACCCAGGGCTTTGCACATGCCGTGCAGTCACTCTACCACTGAGCTGCACCTCCAGCCCTTCCTTTCATTTTCACTTTGAGACAGAGTATCAGTCAAGTTGTCCAAGCTGGCCTTGAACTTGCTGTGTGATCATTCTCTCTTAGCATTCATAACTGAGATGACCAAACTGTGATATCTTGTCCAGAAAATACTAATGAGAATTGTCAGGGTGCCGCCCTGGGCTTCTAGGCCACTGTAAATATCCCTGTAGTACTGACAGCCTTTGAACATGTGAGAAGGAAGGCTGGCAGGGGCCTGGCCGTGTTGAGTGTTTTTGCCTTTGACCCATACACACCACTGTCATAGTTTATATAGTGTGACTCAAGGCCTGTTGAGTAGAGAATAGACCGAAGAAGCTTAAGAGTGGAGAAGCTTGAGGCCCAGTGAGGGGACAGAGTCTCAGCCAGCTAAAGCAGTTGTATAAAGGGCAGGGGACACAGAGGGTTGGTAAGGAGGCTGGGGGATGGGGAGCAGATAGCTGGACTGGAAGAAAGTGTTCTTGATTTTATGAGTTGGTGGAAACATCTCTTTCTGTTATGGGACCTAGAGCCATGCCACCATCTTCTGGGTTTTCAAAGTCCCATTTATTGGGTACAGTCTTGCTAAATGGAGATACAGCACTAAATGGAATAGGAAGAAAAGAGCCTGTGTCTTTCGGCTGCAGGGCTGGATAGATGGGACCAAGGTTGTATGTGGGGAGGGCCCACTGTTGAGTCTTGGTGTGGTGCAGGCACTGCAGGTGCCCAGTCCTTCATCCTGCTCGGTAAGTGTTCAGCATTGGCAACAGTGACTCAAGGTCACTGATTTGCACCTTCGTTATATTAACTTGTATACCTTGGGGGTGGTGGCTGTCTTCCTGTCATCAGCTTGAGCTGTATTTTGCCTGGACCTTTCTGGGGATCCTGACCCTGCTAGGCTTTACCCATCTGCTGGCTGTTGTATCCATGGACCTGCTCTGTATTGTATCTCTTGTTCAGAAGTGGCAGCTCCCTTCCGTTTCCTGACCCTTCCTCCCACGATCCAGCTGGCCCCTCAACAAACCTTTGCCGTTACAATGAAAGTATGTTCACATCTCTTTCTGGTCTAGTGCTTGACTCTCCACACTCTTCCCACTTGCCATAGTTTTGGGCTTAGGCCTTTGCAGCAGCCTCCTAACCATCCTATCCCAGCTGTGCCTCNTGACTCAGTGGTCTCCACACAGCGGCCAGAGTGATTCTGCTAGTGTGGAGATCAGTCCTTCCTCTACTGAACACTCCGCAGTTTCCCCCCAGACTCATCTAGAGCCCACACAGGACTTTGAAGTATGTGTGACCCCAGCTTCCCCTCTGGCCTCTCTGATCTTTCTGTCCTTCCATGAGTCTTCCGCCCAGGCTTTTTGTTCTTGCCGTCTCTTGGAACACCCAGTGAACTTCCCCCAGAGGACATCGCCCTGCGTCCCCCANAGGACATCACCCTGCGTCCCCCAGAGGACATCGCCCTGCGTCCACTTTCCCAGCTCCCCTCCCCGTGACCTTAGGTCAAGTACTTGCCCTTACTCTTTGCCCAGCGTCACCTTCTCAGGACCTTGACGGTGCACCATGCCCTCTGCTCATTGTGTCCCACGGTTGCTCTGTCTTCTCCGTGCGTTGTGTCTGGTGTGCCTTTTCTGCTGACGTCCTCTCCTGCCTACTAGAGTGTGATTTCTCAGGGTCAGGGAGTGTGGGCTGGTTGTTCAGCCTGGGGTTTCCACTTCTGATTTTCTTTATTTTCTGTTTTGTTTTTGTTTTTTGAGACAGGCTGTACAGCCCTGGCTGTCCTTGAACTCGCTCTGTAGACCAGGCTGGCCTCGAACTCACAGAGATCCACCTGCCTCTGACTCCCGAGTGCTGGGATTAAAGGTGTGCCCCACCATGCCCAGCTCCTCATTTCTTCAGGCTCAAGAAAGGTGTGACTGGGCGGAGGTCTAGAGCACAAATCTAGGTGGAAGCGACAGGTTTTCATCAAGTTGTAGGGTCTTTTATTCCAGCCAGTTCTGCTAGCATCCTCTGTTATGCTGCATCAAAATGTTCAGTTTTTATTTTTTTATTTTATAATTTTGTGTGTGTGCACGCATGTAGATGCAGGTACAAGGTTAGAGGTCACAACAGTCATCTCAGGTGTTGTTCTTCAGAAGCCATCTACCTTTTGTTTGAGACAAGGTCTCTTACTGGCCTGGAGCTTGCTGATCAGTTTAGGCTATCTGACCAGGGAACCCCAGGGGCTCACCTGTCTCAGCCTCCCCGACACTGGGATTATTGGCACATTGCCACCACATCTGGCTCTTTTGAAAATGTGTGTTTGGGGGCCCAAACTCAGATCTTCATGTTTACATATCAAGCAAGCACTTTCCTCAGCCCCATTTTTTATTTTTTGCTAAAATAATTCATGTTTATTATTATTTTAGTTTCTGTATATGGGATGTTACCTGCATGCATGTCTATCATGTGCATGTAGAGGCCAGAGGAGGGCCTGGAGTCAAACCCAGGGCCTCTGGGAAAGCAGCCAACAGCCGAGCCTTCTCTCCAGCCCCTAGTTAATGATTTTAAAATGAAAGATTGTGCTACTGTGGTGTCATTGTAAAGTGTCGGCTTTTACTCATGAGTCCCCAGTTATGGGAATGTGAAGTTCCCAGTCAATGCAGGATGAGCACCATGTCCCATAGCCAACCCTGTCTCTTCTCCAGGTCTTCCATCGACAGTGAACCAGCCTTGGTCTTGGGCCCTCTGAAGTCTACACAAGAGCTGCGGAGGGAACAGCAGCTGGCAGAGATTGAGACCCGCAGGCAGGAGAGGGAGAAGACCGGCAGAGAAGAGGGTGAGGAAGGCAGGGCCAGGCCTCCTGGGCAAGAGATGGTGGACGAATTACAGGGCCCCTTCTCCTACGACTTCTCCTACTGGGCCCGGTAAGTGCTCGTGCTCTCCCTGCATTCTCTCTTCTGTGGGATAGAACCAACCAGCCAACCTGAACTGTTCTGACTCCTTCAGGTCTGGAGAGAAGATCACTGTTACACCCTCATCCAAAGAGCTCCTCTTCTACCCCCCGTCCATGGAAGCCACTGTCAGTGGAGGTACGTGTCACACCATGAGCGAGTGTCATGCCTTTGTTTCTCTTTGTATGTGTTTAAATGGGTTTTGTGTTATATTTGTACAGCCATTTCTGTAAGCCACCAAAAGTCTCTTTGGTACTTGGTGTCACTAGTACATGGACCCATGGATGGATGGTTGGCTGCATGGATAAAGAAATGAATGGTTGCTTTGTGGTGGTGGTGCTGACTTTAATCCCAGCACTCGGGAGGCAGAGGCAGGCGGATCTCTGTGAGTTGGAGGCCAGCCTGGGCTACCAAGTGAGTTCCAGGACAGCCAGGGCTGTTACACAGAGAACCCTGTCTCGAAAAACCAAGAGAAAAAGAAAAAAGAAAAAAAGAAATGAATGGTCTAAGTAAAGCAGCTTCTGTGACTGTAGGCGAGGTGCTTTTTGGAGAAGGACCTGTCTTCTTTTGATTTGATTGATCCAAAAGGTAGAGGAAAACCTGCTTGACCTTGCTGCTTCTGAAGGGTGTGGGTAGTTTGGGTCTTCCTGTTCCCAGGTGTGGAAGGAATGGGTTACCCCAGTGATTGCCTGTGGAACATTTGTGTGATGTGTCTGTAGAGTTGAGTATGCTGGAAGAGTGAGTTTCTGGTATGTCCACAGTACCCCTTGCTGTCTTCACACCGCGTCTGAGGTGAACGGCACCCTCAGAAGATTTTAGGTGTCTTGCTCTGCCTCCACCTTATTCTCTTGAGATAGGGTCACTCACTGAACCTGGAGGTGAGCGGCGGCCAGTATGCCAGCCGTCATCTTGCCCTCATCTTCATCCTCCACCCCCACCCCCTGCCAAGGTTAGCGGCACATGGCTAAACTCGGCTTTTACATGTGTACTGGGGATTCAAGCGCCTGTCCTCACACTGCAGAACTGAACCATCTCCCAGCCAGAGCTTCTCTTCTTGAATGTCTCAGGTCTAGGCTCTCTTTTCTTTCTTCAGAAAACTCCAGCTGGGTGCCTNGCCTCCCTCTGTAGCACCGTCCAGTTCTTTTGTTTCCTCCCTTAGAAAACTGCCCAGGGAAGTTGATTGAGATCCATGGGAAGGCGGGCTTGTTCCTGGAAGGCCAGATCCATCCAGAGCTGGAAGGAGTCGAGATTGTTATCAGTGAGAAGGGGGCAAGTTCACCCTTGATCACTGTCTTCACTGATGATAAAGGTGCCTACAGGTATGTCCCCAAGGAGAAACCCTTGCCTGGCCCCAGCAGGGAGCTTCCTGAGGCAGGTGGGGCTCAGGCTTCCTGGGGAAGGCTATGTCTCCTCTGAAGCTGTAAACAGCCATTTGTAGTGTTTGGCTCTCTTTCCTGCAGTGTTGGCCCCCTGCACAGTGACCTGGAATACACTGTGACCTCACAGAAGGAGGGCTATGTGCTAACTGCCGTGGAAGGAACTGTTGGAGACTTCAAGGCTTATGCCTTGGCCGGCGTGAGCTTCGAGGTAACACGTTTCAAAGGCCATTTTATTGAGGGTAATGCACCTGGTGATAAACCACACAGAAAGTGCACAGTCAGTTTTACACAAGGTCACACATTGCAGACACCACCACTGTCAAAATAGCAAATTTCCTGTCCCCATTGTCCTTCATGCTGATTCTGATGTCACCTATTTCTGTCAGTGAGTTACCATCTTTTGGAGCATTTACATAAGTGGAGTTGTGTACTGTGGCTTCCTTCATGTGGGTATACTGTGGAGAGACATGGACTTTCACATGGTCGTGCATGTTTCAGCTGTCACTTTCTTTTTTGGAGGCAGGGTGTCTAGCCCAGGCCATCCTCTAAGCCTCTAACTCCCTGTGTGGTGGCATGTATCTCCGAACTCCTAATCCTCCTGTCTCTATCTCCCAAGTTATGAGATGACAGGCCTGCACATCCACTGGGGATGGGGCCCAGAGCTTTGTGCATGCTGGGCAGGCACTCAACCAATCAAACTATCTCCCTAGGCCCTAGACTGTCATTCTCACTTGCTCTATGTTCCCATGGTGATGCCTAGTGTCTGTCTCTTGTCCACTAGTCTTTTGTGNAGTGTATTGTACAGCACAGGCTGTGAAATAGTTGAGTGTGACTGTGTAAAGCACATCACACAGAGACTGAAGCACTGTTGCTGAGCGCAGGGTAGACCAGAGTGAGGAGGTAGAGATGTGCAAGAACTGTGTGCACCATAGATGATATCTGTGGCTTATAAGAAACTCCTAGAGTGACTGAGAGCACAGCAACCTCCAAGAAAAAGAAGAACAACACAGATGGGCATTCATGGAAGTAATTCAGTGACTAGAAAAATGGAAGACACACTCTGCTCAGGCAGCCACTGAGGAAGTGCTAGGGAAGTGACCACGGAAACACTCTTTGGGGGATGGACTTGTAATAATTAAAGTCCAGTCTTTATGTATGGGGTGCACCTGTTTTGCCATGAAGAGATGATTTATGTACTGCCATGACAAGGAAGGATTTGTTTAGGTTCATGGTTTGAGGGTGCAGTCCGTGTTGGTGGGGAGGCATGGTGGTGGCAGGGGCAGGAGGCCACTGGCTCACATCCTCACAGACCAGGAAGCAGAGGAAAGGTAGCAAGACCCATCCTCTATCATGACCCACTCCCCCCAGCGAGGCTCCTCCCAAAGTTTGCACATCCTCCTAAAACATCACCTGCCAGCTGGGGACCAACTGTTCAAACATGTGAGCCTGTGGTGACACTCAGACCGGAACAGCAGTCCCTAGTGGTTGATAAACACGTGAGCCTGTGGTGACACTCAGACCGGAACAGCAGTCCCTAGTGGTTGATAAACACGTGAGCCTGTGGTGACACTCAGACCGGAACAGCAGTTCCTAGTGGTTGACAAACACGTGAGCCTGTGGTGACATTCAGACCGGAACAGCAGTCCCTAGTGGTTGACAAACACGTGAGCCTGT
>LZPO01107902.1:804841-827814 GCA_001675575.1 Neotoma lepida
CCTAGTGGTTGACAAACACGTGAGCCTGTGGTGACATTCAGACCGGAACAGCAGTCCCTAGTGGTTGACAAACATGGCAGCCTGTGGTGACACTCAGACCGGAACAACAGTTCCTAGTGGTTGATTGCTTGGGAAAAGGTGTACATCCTGGGGGACATTTTGGTTGTCTCCCCTTTTGTACCACAGAAGTGTGCAGCTAGCCCACTTGCTGTGGATTGCTGGCCTCTGCTCTAGAGTGTTCTGATCAGTTGAACAGCAGCAAGGTGGGACTCACAGAACTGGGTGAGCTGGGAGAGCCAAGTTGCAGAGCTCCATGCACAGCCTGCCATTTCTGCCCCACCCCCCAGCCCAGCATACCCCCAACCCCTCCATATACCAGCATTGTGAGTATGGGCCATAGAAAGAGTTCTGGAAGCTTCCACCGCATCTTAACACTACTTGTGGGAGGAAGAGGAAGAGTCCCCTGTCCTTAACCACTCCCTGCTCACTTGGGAAGCACTACCTTTGTGGTTACTAAGTTTGACCTTGTCCTGTTGTTACTTTCTCCTCAGATAAAAGCTGAAGATGACCAGCCCCTCCCTGGGGTCCTCTTATCCCTCAGTGGTGGTGTGTTTCGTTCCAACCTCCTGACCCAAGACAACGGCATTCTGACGTTCTCAAACCTGGTAAGACTGTGTTCTACAACTCCCCAGTGGGACACAGCACAGGTGTGTGGCTGGACAGTGTAAGAACAGACTGCGATGTGGAGTGGTTTAGGGCTCTAGAGGTGCACCTGCTACAGTCCTGCTTGCTTAGGACTCACTGCTGCTGATTCATGTTGTCTTATACGTGCACTTGTCACCAAGGCCGCATAATCAACTGTCTGACCACAGCAGCTCCTCCCTAGACAGCCCTTTGTTTTGTTTGTTTGTTTTTTGTGGGACAGTGGCTTGCTTGCCTGTGTTTCTTCTTCAAAGTCTACTCCATGTGTAAAGGGGGTGAAGTACCAAGTTTTCATTTGAGGTGGAGTCCAAGGCCCTGGCCAGTGGAGTTCAGGAAGTGCACATGCATTGGCTTCCCTCCTGGGAGTTAAGTGGGGTTAGGGTGGGCCTGCTGCAAGGCACCCAGACGGTCACAGGCTTCACACACCCAGCCTCTGCTCACCCCTCCCCCCCCCACTTGTTTGCTTAGTCCTTTCTGGCTGTTTGTGCCGGTTCTGATTCTTCATAAATTTCAGGCGTGGCTTCTGCTTTGCTGAGGTGCTGAAGGTGGTAGCAGCAACTCCCTGTCCATACATTGCAGGAAAGGGCTGCCATTTCTGTGTGTTGGGAGGCTCTGATGCTCTGTCCTGATTGTAATAATACAGCATGCGGGAGGCCTTGGTGGGTTGGGCCAAGGTGCCCGGTGGGTGCTGGAGACATGCCATGCAGACACGGTGGCAGTCGTCGTCGTGGCACGGTGGAAAGTTACTCACACCCCAGGCACAGCATCCATGTAGAAGTTTATTATAATAGAGAGAGAGAGAGAGAAAAAGAAGGAGGGAGGAAGAGAGAAAGAGGGAGAGAAAGAGGGGAAGCGGAGGCATGCACACCTCATGGCAAGAAAGGGAGGAAGGGGGGAGGAAGAAGAAGGGAGGGGTCTTTCCCCAAAGGAGGCCTCATGTCAGGGTGCAGGGTGGGTGCCCAAGGGGTGTGCCAGAATGCCAACATTCCTCCGTTTTGATTATTGTAAAAAGGTGAGTAAGAGAATAAGGATGCTGAATTCTCGAGACTGCTTCCTGCTGACAAGGAGTTAAGTAAGAGGGGAGAGTTGGGAGTTGGGGTCACACANGGCAGGAGGTGTGAGTGAAGAAGCATTCAGTTGGCTGTCATTGTGAAGATCTCAGGTGCAGAGATCTTCCGCATCTGTTCTTTGAGGGAGCTGAGAAGGCAGATTGCTAGGAGAAAAGGTAGATTGTTATCATTGGCCTCATGAGTGGGCCTAGCCATGGGAAGAGTGACAACTGCCAGAAAGAATGGAACAGAGAAGTACCCTGGTTGTTCAGAAGAGGCAAGGGTGAATGTGTGAGACGCAAGATGTCCCTTTATTGGGACATGTTGGAAAACCAGGTTCTGGTTGCTGGGTAGCTGCCTGCTTGAGCCTGGAGAGGTGGTACCCGCAGTGAATTGAGGGATGATGTGTTCTTTAGGAGTACATGAGACATCATATCTGTTGTTCCTCTGGAGGTGGGGGTGCATCCATCCCATTTGGTGTCCTCAGTTGGTGGTTGGCGTCCTTGGAGCTGGTGCAGGGGCTGGCGTATCTGGAGCACCCTCTGTAAGTTGGCCTTGGCCCAGGCAGGAGGAGTGAAACTGCAAAATATGCTTGAAAATGGGTGAGGTCAAAATGGGCTCTGGAGACTGTTAGTTTTTATCAAACCAGATTTCTTGATACAGTAGCAGAACTTTTCCCAGGAGCCTGAAGGTATCTGTCAGACAGCTGGTACAGATTTACATCCTGGTGTCATAGCAAAAGGGTTAAAAATCCATAGAAATTTAAGGACTTTTAAGAACTGTTTGTAGTCAGTGCTGTATCAGTTTATCAAAACTGCATTTATCAATATGAAAACTTTGAACCTCCGGAGTTATATCTGAANCCAGTCAATCCTGTACCCTGAAGTNTGTGAATGAGGCATACCTGTTTGTATTTTTAACAGGAAACTTATTAATGAGCTGTCAAGATGCTTGTAGTCTTGGGATTGGGGCTGTTAAACTGGTACCCTAGTCATCAGTCATCAAACACCGTCAGATATAGAAGGATAAATTTAAGAAGAAGTGAGACAGCTTTCCAGCTACCTAGCAATCTCAAGTATCTCCGTGGTCATTGNGGGATAGAAGCCCCAAAGGCAGCACTTGTTCAGCTGCTAAGCCCAGAAGCTCTGACAGATCTTTTTTTGTGGAGTAGGAATTTGGGGAGACTGACCCACCTTGACTTTGCAGCATGGGGCAATCGATCCTCCATTGTTCCACGTATTCACAGTCTAGACAGGATCTCAGCTTTTCGATGCCTGGCTGGCCTTGCCTTAAGATTCCAGGTGGAAGTTCTGTGGCCATCCATCTTCTTGGAGAAAATACAGGATGCTGCCAGGAGCTGACATGTTTCTCTATCATAAAAAAACCTTTTACATTAAATACCATATTCTCAGATCTGTAAAGGTGTTTGAGGACTGGGGGAATAAAATCTGGAGAGCATATATAAGTTAAATCTGGATATACAGTTTTCCTAATCAGTGACAGCTTACCAATGGTAGCAAAGACAAGGAGGCTAGACATACATTCTTGTGCTGTTATTTTTTTGTAATTTTGATCTTTTGAGTATAGCCTGATTATAATCCTGAATGATTTATATAGAAATGATAATTTCTTAAGGTCATATAATACCTCTTTGGTTCTGCATAAAGAAGGCCAAGTGTCTTGTCTTACTGCAGAACCATTTCAGTTAATAAATCTATCAATTGACAGCTCTGGGCCCAGTTTTTAGGATATCAATGGGCAGTATAGGTAGACATTTCGTCTCCTATACCAGGGAGTTTTTCTTTGACTTAGCCTTTTAGTCTGTTTTTGGGGGTATGCTTCAAGCTGGGGCACAGATGGTCAGAGCCCAGGGAGGCTGAGAGGCCAGTCAAAGGTAAGGAGGGAATCCAGGCAATGGGTATTTATCAGAAGTATGTGATCATCTGACCTGGCTGTAGAGACAGGGAACAATTACATTTGGCTGAACTGGTCCACATCATATCAGCCTTCAGNAAGTCCAGAGCTNGTGGTTGTTTGGAGCAGATTGCAGTCAGTAATTGGCGCTTGGATGTGTCTGCCAGCCAAGAGGAAACCTGTTGAAGCAGATAGACTAGAGACAAAAGTGAGAATTTATGAACTTATTTGGAACCTTCGGGCCCACAGCCTTAGTGATTGGAAAGGGGAGGCGTGTGAAAACTCAAGCTGTTCTATTTGTACCTGTTTAGAGGCCCCTCTGACCTCTGTGGAGTGGATCCAATGGCTTCTTTTGATCCTCTGAGTCTTATATGAATTCTTATTTTATAAAAGGACTTAAAAGTTTTAGATATATTGGTATTTCCAATCAGTATTGAAATCCAAATCGTAGAAAAGCAGGCAATGGGTATCTAGGCTCATACCTTTGAATCTTAGCAAAATTACAGATGTGGGTTAAAAGGTATGTACATTTTTTGTTTAGAGAGAGCCAGGTACGGATTGGACAGAGATGTCTTTGGCCTGATGAGAAGTTTAAGTTTATATTTAGAAGACAACCAAGAAAAATTTTAAATCCTGAGCTTGTGGCCCAAATAGTGTCAATTCTATTAATGTTAAAGTCTGAAATTTTGAAATCTTAATATAACAATATCATAGAATGGGAAAGTAATCTGAAGCATTTAAATCTCTCAAATGTCTTCCTGCAATATCAAAAATAAAGTATCCTCTTTTATTTTAAAAGGGAGAAAACATGGCACAACCATAATCAAACCATTATCATCTGGGTGACTCTTAAATTATAAAAGCATTGAGGTGCAGCTTTAATATCTTATTAAACAAGCATTGTTTTAATTCCCAGTGTTAATAGTGTAATTTTTTAAAATTTCAACAGATTTTTAATCATATCTAATAAAAAAAAATTTATAAATCTTAAGGTAAGGTAGAACCAGTGTGTGCTGAGCAGGTTGAAACTGACCTCTTCATCTCTGACTCGCACGTTGTAGCAAACCGTAAAGCTACAAGAAAGCAGGTTTGGTACGATGGAGAGGGAGCAGATCTGCTGCATCGGGGCAGATTCTTGGGAGAGGCAGGCCCTGACCACATCAAATATGGTGACTGACCACATGGTCATGTGGGTTTTGTTTTGTTTTGTTTTCCAAGGCAAATTGAACAGATAAGGAACAGAGAACCTCAAGCATTTAAAAATTAGGCAGAAATACAGTCAAATGGCCAGACATTTCTATGGCTCACCTACCATCCCTTTTGCTCGGCAGCTGGAGAGGCCTGGGACCCCCAACGCACCAGCTCCTGGCCCACCTGTGAGCCTGAGGTGGGCCATCATCTGCCAGGAGAGCCCCAGCTCGAGTGCCCCCCCTTTCCCCCCCAGGCTCCCATAGCAAGTTGGGGCATTCCCGGGCTCCATGCCTCAGCCCAACCCTTCCCTGGTCAGCTGGAGCTCGGTTGGGCAAGAGGGACCGGCAGCTGCAGGAAAGTGGCAGTGCCAGGGTCCGAGGGTGGAACAGGTGTATGAGGTCCTGGAAACAGAATTAAGCAAGAGAGAAAAGAGGCTGAGGATGAAATTACAGAGAAGGAGAGGAATTAGAGGCAAGGGACAGGCAAAGAGAACGAGCTCTGCCTGGCAGGCAATTTTAAAGGGTGTACATGTAATGGAAAGGGACCTGGCGACAGGTAATGATGTAACTGCTTTGGCCGAGACTGGAGGAGCATGAGGGAGTGGAGATAGGGAAGGACTCCAGTAGGCTAGAGGTGGGATAGAGGTTCCAACAGACTGACCTCCATTGTCCCAGAGGGTCATCGAGGACCAATGATGGCACAAGATAGCCAGTGGATCGTCATCTAAAGGCTCTGAGTCTTGGAGTGAGTGGGCACAAGCTGTGCCATATAGGGGCTGGAGGGCTGAAAGCCTGAGACAAGTGGTTGCTGGTACTGGAACTTTTGAGAAACTGCGGTTGAGAGACTAGATGAATCCTCACTCGTGGAAAATGGCCAGAAGAGAAGGGAGGAATCTCACTGATAGGGTGAAGAGTCCCAGTGGTCCTCCAGTTGGAAAAGTGATGGTACAGGGTCCCAGTGTTTTTCAGACTGCCGGCGGGTAGGAGAAAATGCCAGGGGGAGCCTGCAGAGTCACACAGCACCAGTGTAATGATATGACACATAGGAGGCCTTGGTGGGTTGGGCCAAGGTGCCCTAGTGGGTGCTGGAGACACGCCATGCAGGCACGGTGGTGGTCAGCGTGGTACAGTGGAAAGTTACTCACACCTCAGGCACAGCATCCATGTAGAAGTTTATTATAATAGAGAAAGAAAGGGAAAGAGAGAGAGGAAGAAAGAAAGGGAGAGAAAGAGGGGAAGCGGAGGCATGCACACCTCATGGCAAGAAAGGGAGGAAGGGGGGAGGAAGAAGAAGGGAGGGGTCTTTCCCCAAAGGAGGCCTCATGTCAGGGTGCCGGGTGGTAGCCACCTTGATGGTGCCTGTCTCTTGGCAGAGCCCGGGCCAGTACTACTTTAAACCCATGATGAAGGAGTTCCGCTTTGAGCCGTCCTCGCAGATGATAGAAGTTCAGGAGGGGCAGAACCTGAGGATCACCATCACTGGCTTCAGAACTGCCTACAGGTGCGTGCCCTCCCCCAGCCTATAGGTGGGCCTCACTCTGATCCAGAAGTGCCCCCCAGGCTTCACATTGACTGAATTTGGGGAGGAATTTGAGGTAAGGTAGAGACCAATGCCCTCCTTCCAGTGTCTTCCACCCCCTGCCCCAACTTCCTGCCCTCCTCCTGGTGTCTCCTCTCCTTCCAGTATTCGCCTGCTGTCCAATCACCAGCTTTGGAAGCCTAGTGCCTTACTAAAAAAATGTATGTTTAAAATCAATGTTTTAACTATGATAACATTTTTAAAGAGGAGGAAATATAACTCAAGTAGAACTTGCAAATGTTGGAAAAGGGTAGACAATGGAAAATTACCTGTCTTGGCTGGGCATGGTGGTATACTCCTTGAATCTGAGACACAGGCCGGTAAATCTCTAAGTTTTGAGGCCAGCCAGTTTTGAGTTCCAGTAACCAAAACAACAACAACAAAAAATCTCACCAAATAAACCAAATAAGCAAGTAAATAAATAAATGACCTTTCTATTCTTGTCTCCTTGATCTCCAGCTCCCTTCCTGGAGACATCGGGAGTTTCCGTTTCTTCTCAGTACTCTCAGAGACAATGTATGCAAATTCTAACTGCAGTTGAGTGGGTAATCACCAACTGTGTATAGATGGACATAGGATAGGTACAGGCTATAAGCATGCGCACCCATACATGCTTACATGTTCACAAAAGCACTTCACATGCAGGATAGTCAGATTAGGTGTAGAAAAATGGACCATTTCAACTAATTATGTGGTATAAAAATCCTCATGAGTTATTTACATTATTGAATGCTGCTTCATAATTTAAATTGAAGACTAGTAAGGATGAAGACAGTTTAGCTCCTATGTTATAACCTCCTGGAGTGGACTTCCAGATGTATAGGAGCAATTGATTACAGCATGTCCTGCTGCTGGCAAGGTCTGCCGGAGGTGACTCAGGTCCCGCTGAAGAGCCTGGCTGTGGAAGTGTCCCCACAGAACAGTTCTGCCCTGTAATCCTTGGTAAACACAGTCGCTTTGTGCTTCAGAGGCCTGAAGGTGCCATGTTCCCTTTCTTCTTTTGTCGCACAGCTGCTATGGCACAGTGTCCTCTTTAAATGGAGACCCAGAGCAGGGTGTTGCGGTGGAAGCTGTGGGGCAGAAGGACTGTAGCATCTACGGAGAAGACACTGTGACAGATGAGGATGGAAGGTTCCGGTTACGTGGCCTGTTGGTGAGGCTGTGTGTTTTGTTGGGTATTTCCCTCTTGCTGTCAGTGGTGTCCCTGTGGGATAGCGTGGGTTGACAGGATGGAGGTGGGACTCTAGAATGCCCTAGCTTAGCTGACAACGGTGTGTCTAGCCAACATGCCTGGTTTGGTCTGTGGGATCTAAAGGGGGGGTGGTATAGCTTTGCCCAGTGCTGAGTGCTGTGGTGTATGCCGGGGCTATGAAACCGAGGGGTACTGTGAGTGAGTGGCTAAGGTGCTGAGAAAACAGGGAGTGGTCAAGACTGTAGGGCATGGCACAGGTAAAGGCCTGTGCCTGTTGCTCAGCTCCAGGTTGCCCTGACTACGAATATAAATGGCATTGCCAAGTGGTTAGAACTTTTAAAGAGAAGCCTCCCCATCGTATTTGTTGAAAAAATTCCTTAACCACCATCTCTACACAGCCCCAATTCCTGATTTTTAGATGTTAGCTAGTTAAGGGGAAAAAAAACCCATAGCTTCACTCTATAGCACAAAGGAGCCACTTGTTCCTGGGGCCACTGAGCCACGACACTTGGCTTTGGGACTGTGGTGCCTTTATTGTGGAGTTTAAGTTGTTTACACATTCCTCTGCTCATTTGGTGTTTGCGGAGTCCCCAACAAGGACTCTGTGCTCTGTGTCTGCTCTGTCATCTGTACAGTGAGGTGAGAATATTGGCCCCGACAGCATGGCTGAGGGCTAAAACGGTGCTGCCTGTCAGCGAATGGTTAATGGTACAGGACTGAGCAGAGCCTTCCTTAGGTGGCCCTCCCTGCACTTTGCTTGCTTCTTGTTCTTGGCTGCCTCACCCCCCGGGTATGCTCTGCTTTCTTCCTTCTCCTGGTTTTAGAGTGAGAATTGTGTATCACCTGTGTTCCTCCAGGGTCCTGCTGGCCTGGTTTGTTCTGAATTCCCAGTTAACACGTTTGATTTAATTAAACTGAATGTAGCCCCTTTCTCGGGGTGGTCATTTCCGCTGCCACTGATGCTCCCCGCTGTCCCCCCACCGTGTTAGCTCATTGGTTCTCCTTTAGTGACGTGCTCATGGAGGCAGTGTGGCTTCCACAGGGAAGGCCTCACTCCATGTGTGAGTCTTCTCCAGAGCAGGGCAAGCTGGAGATGCCTTCTTAGATGAAGGATTTCAACTCGACTTAGGCAGTAAGCACCTGGCTGCATTTGTTCATTTCTCCTCAAAGGCCAGGGTGCCTGTGGAGGCATCTCTGGAAAAAAGCTGCCCCTTTAGACATGGCTGCTGTCTCAGTCAGGGTTGTTTCATGACCACAGTCAAGCTGAAGAGGAAAGCGTTTATTTTGCTTACACTTTCACATGACTAATCATCATCAAAGAAAGTCAGGGCAGGAGCTGATCAGAGGCCATGGAGGAGTGCTGCTTACTGCCTTGCTTCCCTGACGTTTTTCTCTTGACTTAGTGGCTGTACCTGAATGTACTGATATTTCAACTACCGTGTGCGGCCCCACGGTCCCTCCGTCAGAGCCCTGCCAGCCACTCAGGCCCACGGCCTGGAGGGACTTCTAGTCCCGTGGCCCTGGCTCTGCTGCTGTCATGATATATAGGTTTAAACTAAGTCTCTGTTATTCTATTTACCAACAAAGACTCAGAAGTCAGATGTGGGGGTGAAAACCTGCAAGATTAGAGAAGCCGAGAAGCAACCAACTGACCTTCCTTTTTGGATGGAGACCCAGCAAGGGACATGTCTCTCCACTCGTCCCAAACCAAAAAGAAAAATTCAAAACTCCAAGTCCCACCTCACTCTGTCCTGTGCGTCTCTCTATCCATATTTCTGGCTTCTCTGGACTCTCAGTGGCTAGTTCTGGTCAACTAGTTGCTGGCTCTACCCCCTGAACCAAGGTTGATTTTATTTAATTAATGCTAATGCAAATTCAGGGCTCACGGTGTGATTGAATCCTACAATACTTCCCTCTGGCTTGCTCTTCCAGCATCCAGGCCCACCAGCCCAGGGATAGCACTACCCACTAGGGGCTGGGCCCTCCCTATCAGTCATTAAGAAACTGCTCTGCAGAATAGCCTGCTGGCAAATCTTCTGAAGGCATTTTCTCTTCCTGAATGACTCTAGCTTGTGTCAGGTTGACATAGCTGGCCAGCACAGCTGCCAAAGGCTGTAGGCAAATCCTTGGGACAGCTAGCCAAGGGTTGAGAAGGATTGTAGCCTGGCCCTGGCAGTGGCCACTATTTCCAGATTTAATAGTACCATCTCTCCTTTCTTTGAGTCTCTTTCTCTCAAGGTGCCAATAACTGTTTGACTAGAACGCCCAGGCCTAATTGAACATGTGTCTAATTGTGGTCTTACCTTTAACTGGCTTCACAGTGTTTTGTTTTTAATAATGTTTTATTTATTCTTTGAACGTTTCATACAATCTATTTTGATCATATTCTTTCCCCTCCTCCAACTCCTCCCAGATCCTCTCTACCTTCCTAGTCACCCAATTTTATGTTTTTTCTCTCTTCAAAAAAGCCAAAATAAATCATGGGATTCAATTTGTATTGGCTGACTACTCCTGGGCACAGGACCTGACCTGGAGTGTGGTTGATGTACCCAGTGCCACTTGATTGAAGAAAACTGATTTTTCCTTATCCCCAAAACCACCAAATACAAAGAGCTTCTTGGCTGTGGGTCCTTGTGCCCGCTTCTCCATGCTGGGTTTTTGTCTGCCTTACGCTGTGGGTCTTATGCACATTGTCACAGTCTCTGAGTTCATACATATGAACATATGAACATACATATAGATATACATATATCTGCACTATTGTGTCCAGAAAATGCTGTTTCCTTGAAGTCATATACTACCTCTGGCTCTTAGAGTCTTCCTACCCCCTTTTCTTACAGGCCTGGGCACTGAGGGGAGGGTTGTGATATAGACAGCCCATTTAGGGCCAAGCACTCCAAAGTCTCTCACTCTGCAATTGTGCAGTTGTGAATTTCCATGTTAATTGCCATCTGCGGCAAGAAGCAGCTTCTCAGGCGAGGGCCCATGACCTGTCTACTCTCATGTTCTTAGCTGTTTTAGCAGTGTCAGGTATGGGTTCCATGTTTTGGAGCAGGCCTTAAATACACAAATAATGAAATAAAAAGGTGATTGGTTACTCCTGCTTGCAGGGCTTGGGGTTAGGTGAGACTGGTGATTACTTTTCTCCTCTGGTATTGTGCACAGCACCTTCCAGCCCTAATGCTAGTCAGTAGGGGTGAGGCTTCCAGGTGAGTACCCACTAGATTTCTCCATGTTCTGTGACATAAGTAGGTGTCTTAGCAGTAGGTTCTTAGCATCAAGTTGGGGAAGGTAACCAATAGCATTGGGATTGTGTTTGGGGGTCTGTGGGACATCTTTGGCATAGTTTTTTTTATTTTTTTAAGTAAGAGATTTCTTGTCTTTGTAAGATCTCATGTGCTCTTTGTAGAATTCAAGCAACACATAAAAAACATGACCCTAAAAGGGGAAATGGCCTAGGGGCTGCTGTATGGGCTTGAGGCTCCTCTCTCTGCCTCCTGTGCACACAGCAATGCTCAGAGCTGCAGAGCTCTGCTAGCCAGTCTGTGCTGGCTTAGAAATAACTGTCCACCCTGGGTTTTTCTCCTCCTAGAGGCACAGACACCTGAGACCTTAACCCAGTGCTTCAGGACTTGACCCTAGGGCTGTGCTGTTGGTGACTGGAAGTTGATACCAGAGCTTTTCCAATATTTTGGTCCTGTAAAATTGAGTCATAAAACAGACGTAAATAAGAACATTTATTTTATTTTTATTTTTTATTTTTCTAAGAAAAGAAAGCTTCAAATCCTGCTTGCCTGAGAGCTTGTCTATTGTAAGGATTGGCAGTGTGGTTCCAGTTGTCACTGGCTGCATGTACAGGTCGAGGATGGGTGAGCACAGAGGGAGAAAGTGTCTAGAAGAGTAAAGATAAATGCTTGAAATCAGGAAACAAGCCACATTTAATCTCTGTGAGTCAGGAAGTGTGTGAACTGAGCGGGAAGGGATTACAGCACTAATGGTGTCTAAAAGGGTCTCCTCAGAAAGTGGATGGGTGCAGATTGGGAAATGGGGGGCAGAGATGTACTGTGTGGTGACCACTTGTAGTAAAGTCACTTTCAGATCATGTGTGACAGGCTTTATAGAGAAGTAACATCTGGTGTCTTCATAGCCAGGGTGCATGTACCACGTGCAGCTGAAAGCAGAAGGCAATGACCACATCGAGCGGGCACTGCCCCACCATCGGGTAATTGAGGTAAGTACCTCTCCTGCCAAGACTGGACCTTGGCTTCCCGGAACAGAGACCCATCAGTGCTCCTCTGGGGTAGGGTTGTAAATCCCAATTCAGGCAGCATCGTTATGAGTAAGGGGCTCTTTTTTGTGTTTGTGTGTGGTATGCACATGTGTGTGTGTACACATGTGAAGATGTATGGGGAAGGCACAGGTTGATGTTGGGCATCGTCCTTGATTGCTCTCTGTTTACTGAGGTAGAGTCTCTTGCAGAACCTGGAACTCATGGATTCAGCTAGCTTGGCCAGCCAGCTTGCCCTGGGGGTCCCCTGTGTCCCCTTCCTGAGTGTTGGGATTACAGGTTGGCCACCACATCTACCTGTCTTTTACATGGATTCTAGGAATCCAAACTTCAGTCCCCACATTTATACAGCAAGTGTTATCTCCACAACCCTTAGGAGAGGTCCTTTTTAAAAAACTGTTTAATATTTTTTATTTATTTTTTGAGCATTTCATGCATATGTACAATGTATTTTAATTATATCTGCCCCCCCTCCTTCTCTCCTAATAATTCCCTCCAAATTCTCCTCAACACCCCCTCCCAAATCCTGTCTTTTTATTTCAATGGCCCACTGAGTCAGTGCTGTCCACACACATACATGGCTATGTGGCCATCCCCTGGAGCAGCGCTGCCTGTCACTGGCCATACTCCCAAAGGAAAATGACTCTTCCTTCCCAGGAGCCCTCAGCTGCCCACAACTCCTGAGCTGGGTCTTGGACTTTATAGTTCTGTCCTCGAATCTCTGCTACAGTTGGACTGGCTTGTCATGTGCAGCTGACTACAGCTGCCGCCAGTTCATCAGTGCACTGGCCATCTCATGCCGGAAGATAGCACTTCACGGCTGTCCTTCCCATCTTCTTACATTCTTCCCACAGAGTTGATGCAGATGTCCCATTTATGCATGAGCACTCACGGTNGCTGGTTCTCAGGACTTTGATCAGTTGTGAGTCTGTGCGTTAGCCGCTGTCCACTACAAAAATAAGTTTCTCTGGCCAAGGTTGAGAGCGGCATAAACATAGGTGTTTAGAGGGCAGTTTGGCAGCATGACCACGTGGTAAAACAATAGTCGGGCCTCTCAGCTATGGGCTTGTGACCTAGGTCATTCACAGGAAGCAGCTCAGACACCATTAAAGTGCTGTTCTGCCCTCTGGCTAGACTGGAGGGCTTCTGGACACAGAGCTGCCTATAGAGGCCTGAAGACATTTGGCATAGAGTGGTGGACCCTGTAGGCCTTGCTGACCTGGGAACTGGGTTGATGGCTTCCGCCATTTTAAACAACCGGGCAATTGCTGCTCACNCCAGAGTGCTTCATGGTTTGACTTTTCATGTTCTGGTGGCTCAGGCCAGGCTCTCGGGCAGCAGTGTAGACTATAGTCAAGCAGGTCTGAAAGAAAGGTGAGCTCTCTGGTCACCACATGGGAGTTGGCACGGACAGCCAGACAAGCTTTTAAAATACGTTGTTGGGTAGTGAAAACTTAGAAAATAAACACCATACTCGTGTAGTGCTGTGTCTGTTGGCCCGGCAGAGGCTGCTGCTGTGTGTGACCTTGGACAGACCCATTCCCTTCCTAGGATGGGAAGAAGCGCCTGTAGGTGTTCAATGCCGCCCTCTCTCCTCAGGTTGGGAACAATGACGTGGATGACGTGAACATCATAGTTTTCCGGCAGATCAACCAGTTTGACTTGAGTGGAAATGTGATTACTTCTTCTGAGTATCTTTCCACTTTGTGGGTAAGACCAACACCTTCAGAAGCAGAGTTTGTGCTTTCAGATTCAGGGGGAGACATGTTTGTCTCAGGTGACTCTGGCTTTAGTTTGCTGGCCAGACAGCTGCCACATCTGGATTTGGAGCTGATTATCAAGTGATGGGGGACAGTACAGTTTAGGGTGGCAAAATGTCAGTCATCAGTCTGGCAGATTGCAGTAAAGCCCCATGAAGGCTCAGCACAGTGGAGTGCCCACTGAAGGATAATTTTAGACAATGTACCTCATACAGTTCATTCTCTTAGTCTGGATGCTGAGCATGGCCTGAGTCAGGCAGTCTGGGAGCTGCTCATCTTGCTGTCTTGGCTACACATACAGTCCCATGTCCCTCAGTTCTTTCCTTAAAAACTGGAACCTTGGACACGGTGACCTGAACCTTTCTCCCAGCTCTGACAAAACCCATGGGAAATGTAGAACTTTTATGAAAAGGCCTATGATCTCTGGGAGAGGTTAACGGTTTGTCTCTGGGTCTGGGCAGTACACTTAGAATGCAGTGAAAGATTTGGCCTCTTGGCACCCTTAGTGGGGACTGTATGGCATCTGTGTGGGGGTGGGGGTAGGTAGTGTCAGAATGCCCTGAAGGTGAGTGTGAGCTCAATGGTCATACTCCTGCCGGGGAGGGGCTGGTGCAGGGGTGAGGATGGCACCACAGCCTAATGCTACCTGGTTGTTAGCATGCTAGAATTTTGGCTCAGGGTTTAAATCACTTTTCAGTTTTTTTAGAAAAGCTAGAAATCAGAGTCAGCTGAAATCACCTAAATTTTTAATGTAGCCAATGAATTAAAATTTACATGTGATACTGAATGCAGCCAGAGAGCACCGACATGTTCTTAAGCATGGCCTGGAGAAGGCAAGGATGGAGTCCTTATAGCCTCTGCTGTGGGCCAGGACTGTGGCTCCCTTCTGCACCCTAGTCATGNTAGAGAGGCTGGCCACTGTACCTGCAGATCAGTGCAGAACTGGAGCCTGTCGAGCAGTAGCTGCAGAACCAAAGGTCCCAGTGGGTTAGGTCACATGGTGAGATATGCTGGGTGAGGCTGACACTGCCTCAGCATAAGTCTGGGTGACCCTAGGTGCCTTCAGCTCTTTGGAGCTCTGTGGAGGGATGGTCTTCTGTCCTCAGGACTGGCAACATTGTTTATTAAGTGCTTGTTGCACACTCAGCACATGGAAGCTGTTCTCACTCTTTGCCGTGATGGCTTTAATGACTGTTTAAAATCTGCTGAACTTGCCATTTCTGCATTGCTCACACTGGAGTCTTGGGGTTCGGAGGGATTGGTCACATGAGCCACATTTTCCCATCGTGCCTGTGAGAGGCTGTCCTCGTGTGAATGACACCACATCAGGGTCATAAGCACTTGCCCTCTCCCTTTCTGCCCCCAGGTGAAACTGTACAGAAGTGAGAATCTTGACAACCCCATCCAGACGGTGTCATTGGGCCAGTCACTCTTCTTCCATTTCCCACCGCTGCTCCGAGATGGCGAGGTATTGCCAGGCCTGGGCACGCAGTCTAAATACCACTGTCCACCTCTCAGGCAAAGGAGGGTGGGCTCTGCAGGGAAGGGTCTCTCAATTCTGTGTTTTTCTATTTATAAAAGTAATACATATTTCTAGCAGGAGATTCTGGAAAGAAATTAGAACCATCAGACATAATCCCAGCATCCAGAAATAAGGAGTGAGAGGGTGTTGATTGGTCTCCTTTGGGTCTTTTTCAGTATGTGTGTGTGTGTGCGTGTGCGTGTGCATGTTAAAAAGTACAGTTGTGCCAATTCAAAGCTGCCACTGTTGTGTATGTTGTTTGTAGTCTGTGCTTTTCAGGGAAGAATCTGTCATACATCTGCCCCCTGTCATCAGCTCTTTCATTATGTGCTGCCCAATTGTTGCTCATGGCTCCGCTGTTGGGAAGTATTGTAATTGAACCAAGGCAGCCTTTACTCTTAGCACTCTGGACCCACTGCCCAGCTTTCTCTTGGACTTCCTTGGTCTCATGGTGGCGATTTTTTTCTCTCCGGTGTGGCAAGTCTCTTGCTGCTCTCAGGTTTCCCCTATTGCTAAGGATCATATGAGGGCCTCACACATGTCTGGCAAACTCTGTCCCACGGAGCGGCATCCCATTCTCTGTGTGTGGCAGTTACAGTGTGTCTCTGTTCTACCCATTTGGCATTTCCTGAGCTTTAGCCTGGGGGTCTATCCTCCACCTCAGAGTTGTCACTTACTGTCAGCTCACTTGACTGGCTTTGCAGAGAGCTTGCTTTCCACGGTTTTAGCTTGAGGCTATTCTCTGTGAGCCTAGGTGTGGTGCTCTATCCTGTGGTTCTTACTACCTGGTGGGGCTGCTACACAGTGCCCCTTTGTTCTACACTAATGGCGGCTGTCATGGAACTCAGGGTTGGTGTCCACTTTCTCCACACACTGTTATTCCCTACCTGTGAAATAGGGGTGCTCACCCCAATCTTCTCATGTCATGGTCAGGGTGCCAGAGTTTGACACAGGCCTTGGTTTTTCACCACGACCATTGTAGAGATGCCACTTTTCTAGAACTTGCCAGTTAGGAGCCAATTAGATGACATCTTGAGCACTCAGCCTGGTTTTATGTTCCTGCTGGCTTTCATGGCTCCACCACACCCCTCTTTGATCAGAATCACCTGTAAGAACTTGTGTGTGTCTTGAAGCTAGTCCTTGAAGGACTGTAATTACCCAGGTTGAATATGCTCATAAAGAAATACCGAGGCCCAGACAGTCATAGAAGAAGTAGGCTCAGAGGCATTGGGGGCCCACGGCTGTTATAGCCTGAAAGTTAGTGACCTTGGGTTGGATGCAGACTTGGGGCTTCTTTACAAAACATGAAGTGCTGTGCATGGCTGCATGCATTTTACCTGAGCTGTCTGTCCTACGCCAACAGAACTACGTTGTGCTTCTGGACTCCACGCTCCCCAGATCCCAGTATGACTACGTCCTGCCTCAAGTATCCTTCACTGCAGTGGGCTACCACAAACACATCACTCTGATTTTCAGTCCCACNGTAAGTAAAAGTGTGGAGTTTAAAAAAAAAAAAAATTCCGTAGCTGGAGGGTATGAGCAGAGCCATTCCTCGACTCCCCACTAGGGCATTTTTCCCATCTTGGATCTCCCTGGACACCTTCCATTCCCTGCTCTGATGCCTGTTATGAGAAACTAGTCATGGGAGGGCAGAGTTGCTCTGATCAGTGTCTTGGGATTTGAGGGAGAGGGATACCATTTCTCTATGACCAATGGCATTGCATTCCTTCATTTGGACACTCCAGTCTGTAGCAGCAACTGCAGCTTCACAGGCAGTGCTGAGGACAGAGTTTGTAAATGTCAGTAGGCATGGATATAGTACAGCCTGAATAATTTGACCAGTACATTGCAAGGGAAAACAGCAAACAGGTTGACAAGATACCCACGGGTGAAGAACCTGGTCAATTTTGCAGCCGCTATAGTAGGCGGCTTCACCAACAAAGCTGGTGTGTGTGTTCTACATTCAGGAGATCATTTGGGATGGTTTTGGGAGCTTGTGTGTGGTGGAGTCACTGAACTTAACAGAGACGTCAGTGGTGGGTTCCAGGCCCAAGCTCATGTCGGGGGCTGAGGGTGGGGCCCCAGAGACTGCATTACAAAAGAGCCGTACCATTGAGGTAGCTCAGCGGGTGAGGGCACTCACCACCACACGTGATGACCTGAGTTCAGTCCTGGAACGCACATGGTGGAAGGAGAGAACCAGCTCCCACAGGTTATCCTCTGACCACACACATGCATGGTACATGAAGACACACTCGAAAACACACACACTCTCACACTAAATAAATGTAAAACATTGTTTCAGAAAAAGAAAAGCCTTACTTTACAGCTATGGAGTTGGTTATTGCTGTTGTTATTTGTTTCTGCTATTTTGGGGGCCACCACCCAGCTCCCAAATAAATCACACACAGAAGTTTTGTCTTAATTGTAAATGTCCAGCCTTAGCTTGGCTTGTTTCTAGCCAGCTTTTCTGAACTTAAATTATCCCTTCTACCTTTTGCCTCTGGGCTTTTCCCGTTCTGTTCTGTAAATCTTCCTCTTACTCCATGGCTGGCTGTGTAGCTGGATGGCTGGCCCTGGAATTCCCCTTTCACTCCTCCATCTCTCTATTCCTCTCCTCCCTCTGTATCTTCTCTCTGCCAGCCCCGCCCATCCTTTCACCTGCCTTGCTATTGGCCAGTTCTTTATTAGACCATCAGGTGTTTTAGACAGGCACAGTACTACAGCTTCAGAGTTAAATAAATGCAACATAAACAAAAGTAAGACACCTTCAAATAATATTCTACTATACGTTACTTCTGGGAAAAGTAAGAATTTATGTTTCTTTGAGGTGCCTGGGGATTGCTAGATCTCACAGTTGCACGGCTCCCATTGTGTGGAGGCACCGTGTGTCTCAATCTGTTCAGGGCACTAAAAATTCCACGTTAGACTAGGTAACTTGCAAACAGCAACTGCTCCTCACAGTTCTAGAGGCTGGGATTTGAGATTCCGCTGGCAGATAGAGTGAGTGCCCAGGTCCCTCTGCTCCATAAATGATGCACTGTGGCTGTTCTCGCGGCACAGATGGGTGAACTAGTTCCTCGAAGCCTGATTTATGAGGGCTCTGACCCCATTCATGAAGGCTCTTCTCTCATCACTTAATCACCTCCTGAAAGCCGTGTCCCCAGACCCTTGTGTCAGTATGTCACATGGTTCAGATGTGACAGGTTTCTAACCACAGCAGCACAGTGTGTCCAGCTCATCCCTGGTGAGGACATGCAGCTTGCTGCGGTTTTCTGCTCTGTCATGCATGCTTTTGAGTGCTTGTCAGACTGTCTTTGGAACTGACAGTGGAGTTGCTGAGTCAAGGCTGTGCAGGGCTGGGGATGTAGCCCTGCTGGTACATACAGAGCTCTGAGTTGGATACCTAGCCCATAGCAACCAGGTTGGTATATGCCTTTAATCTCAGCACTCAGGAGGTAGAGGCAGGAAGGTCAGAGGTTCAAGGTCATCCTCAGCCAGAGTGAGCTCATTCATGATAGTAAGAGAGAGTTCTTGGTCACTGGTGTCTCCTTGTGCCTGAGTTCCGGATCTAAGTCAGGATATTCACAACCACATCCTGGTTAGTTTCGTTTTGGATATCAAGGTATTCTGGGTAACCTTTGGTGCCAGTGTAGGTGGTGGCTGAATGGGTTGAAGCTCTTTATAACAGTGGTTGATGTCATCACAAGGAGTCATGGCTCTCTGTTGCAGAGGAAGCTACCTGAGCAAGACATTGCACAAGGGTCCTACATCGCCCTGCCCCTGACACTGCTGCTCCTGTTGGCAGGCTACAACCATGACAAGGTAGGGAAACCGAGGCCACACGGGAAGGCAGATGTCAGGAGACAGACCATGGGAGTGTGCCCAGTATCACAGAAGTTATAGAAGGTTAAGGTTGAAGGGGACCAGGCAGCTGTCCTGGGGTCCCTATGTCTCCTTCTGGGGTTATTAACTCCAGTGACATCATTTCTAATCCTTAGGCCCAGCCCATATCTAGGGAGGTGTTACCCTGGAGAGAGGTATCGGCTCTGGGGTAAATCTCCCTGCCAGCATTCTGCAGGCCCTGGAGTGTCCATAGCAGAGGCTGGTGCCTGTGAGGGCAGAACCATCCTGGTGTCTCATGATCTCTCTCATTCCAGCTCATTCCTTTGCTGCTGCAACTGACGAGTCGTCTCCAGGGAGTCAGAGCCCTTGGCCAGGCAGCCTCTGAGAGCAGCGGCCCAGAGGACATGAAGAGACAGACCAAGAAACAGAAGACCAGACGCACGTGAGGAGGAAGGAGGCCTGTTCCCTGCGGATGGCACAGCTAGGGCTGCCACCTGCCTCGGGACAAAGGGCACATGCTCACTCACTTTAGGCAGGCCCTGGGCCCTGTGACCCCTCTGTTGGTGTCCTGCCTGTCTGTCCTCTCCTGTGTAGCCTTGTGGTGCAATGCGACGAATGGACCCTCCTGTCACCCTGCTGAACACAATTTATTTTCTGAGTTGAAGATAATTTATTATTATTATTTTTGTCAGAGAAGTATTTAAGCCAAGCTGGTGGCGTGAGAACGTAATTCAAATCTTCCACATTCGTTTGCCAAATGAATCCAGTAAATATGGCATTTGTCTGTGTGGTAAAGTACCTGCTGGACTTTTCCCAAACTCCCCTCTGCACTTGGCCCTCTGGAAGCTGCAGCAGCATCTGTCCACACCAGAAGGATCTGTCAAGAGCTGGAATGAATAAAGTCACCCACTCATTTGTGTTGTAACTCTTCTCAGATAATCTTCAGGGGCTTGGCATAGTGCTGGGTGCATGCAGAGCACATGGGCATTCAGCCACAGTGAGTGGACAGAAGACACAGGGATTATGGCACAGCCAACCTGTGGCTGAGCTCAGGCTTCCTGTGCCACCCTAGAATGTATGTTCTATATCCTAGAGAAGCCAGAAAGACTGTACTGCTAGGCTCTAAAATTATTTTACTTCTTGGTGTGTGTGTCTCTGTGTCTGTGTCTGTGTGTGTCTGTGTCTATATCAATTGGCCACTTGACACAGACCATTGTGTAGGTTTGCTTGTTGTACAGGGATGGTGAACCACATGAGCCTCTGGGACAGATGAGACATCATCCACATCCAGTGTGCTTCTAACTCACTCCAAATGGACACCGCCCTTAAAGTTTAATGGGGCTTTTTATTGACACGCTGTAAAGGTTAAAAGCTTGTGAGAGACAATTAAATGTTGGTGGGCTCTGTCCAGCTCCAAGAGTGGCCATCATGTAGCAGCTTCAACGTGTCACTCATGGGTCACCATTGTTGCTTTAACCCCCTTTCGCAGTCCGTTTCAAGGCGGGGCTTGACCTGTTCTGACTTCCTGCATTTATTGGAGTGGTGGGGCAGAGCACCAGTTCCCCCGCGGTAAGTAAACATTTCTGTCTAGTGAACGATACAAAAGTTCTGACACACTCTTCATGAGACACTTAACTGTGTTCAGCTCTTGGAGGGCGGGGGAATTCAGCTCAGTTTATAATAGAATGCTTGCCTAGCGTTCACAAGGCCAGCTTCCATCCTCAGCACTGNCCAAAAAAGGCCTGGTGGTGCACACACTGTAATCTCAGTACTTGGGAGGTGGAGGCAGGAGGATCAGAAATTCAGGGTCATCTTTAGCTATATAAAATGAGTTTGAGGCCAGCTCGGGCTACATGAGAAAATGCCTTGAAAACAACCCTAACCCCTGGCTGAATAAGGAAGGACACCGCAGAAAGCTGACCAGCGCCCTTCTAAAGCCATGCCCCACATTTTCCTCCTGTTTTCCTTCTGCTCTTTCCTGTTTGTGGGGGAAGGGGCCATCCTTGTGCCTAACTCTAAGGACCTAGTTGTTGGGAAGGAAGAATGAAGTAGAATGAAGGAGCAGTGTCCCCTTCCTGGACTCACACAGGCTCATTGTGACCCCAGCATTGACGAGGCTGAGGCAGGAAGATTCAGAGTTCACCAACCTAGGTGACTTAGTGAGACCTGTCTTAAAAAGGACAGTGATGTAGCTCAGAGCACTCCCTGTCCAGCACAGGCCCGGGTTCTGTGCTGGATCCTGTTTGTCCTCTGTGGACCCTGTTGTGTGTCCTCCGTGGACACTGACTGTCAGCAGCCTTGTTCTGCAGGTAGCAATTGGAACTTCAATCCCAGAGTCCCTAACCACTGTGTTCTGCCTCTGCCAAATGGAACAGAATAATGTACTTGTGTGCCAGTGTTTAGAGAATGGGTGATGTGTGCAGGTGTAGGTTCAGTGACAGGTGGGTTACAACAGGTGCCAGTGGCCGAGGACCTTCCNCTGTTCCATCAGTTTTGCTGTGGGAGCAGAGTCACTTGAGTGAGCACCCAAAGACAGGAAGAGGCACGTCCCTAAAGGTCAGAGTAGCCCAGGAGAAAGTTCAGGGGACAAAGCTGGCTTAGTCACTGTGATGGTTCATCTTGATTGTCAGCTTGATGGGATTTAGAATCCCATGGAAGCAAGTCTCTGGAGGGCCTGGGTCAATTCCCAGCACCATGTGGTGGTTCACAACCATCTGTAACTCCAGTTCTCTTCAGGGACCAGCAGTTCATACATACTGCTCTTCCAGAGAACCCCAAGTTCTGTGCCAGTACCCACTGTGTGTGTGTGTATGTGTGTGTGTGTGTGTGTGTGTGTGTGTGTGTGTGTAAGTGTGCAAACACCACAGTCAGCAGAGTGTTATTCCAGAGGAGGCAAGAAGGAAATCCAGTTCACTACAACTGAGTAGCCAGTGTTGGTTCAAACTTGCAGAGTCTGACCCCCAGTAGGCATAGTAAAGCACAGTATGTAGGCAGAATTTTCCTGTCCCAGGAGCAGCTTTGAAATTACCACATAGAGGCTTTTATCAATTGTAAATGCTCAGCCAGTAGCTCAGGCTTATAACTAAGTAGCTCCTACATTTTAAATTGATCCATATTCCTTTTTTTGTTTGTTTGTTTTCCAAGACAGGGAGATCCATATCCCTTATTTACGCCCTGCCACATGGCGGTACGTTTATTAGCATGGCATGTTCACCTTGCTTCTTCGTGTCTCCTCTCGGCTCTGACTCTGCCCTCCTTTCCCCCTGTATCCTCAGTTTGATCACCCATCTATACCTTCTGCCTGGCTATTGGCCAGTCAACTTTTATTAGTCAATGAAAGTAATACATATTCATAGTGTATAAGAGGATTGTTCCACAACAACAGTACCATTTGGAAAAAATCTCCTGGTGATAATGAACTCAATGAAGCTTAGGATGTGACTAAGTACAGGTGACGTTGTCCTGTCAGTTAAGGAAGCAAGCTCAGGGTAATCAAGCTCCTAAGTGTCTGAGGGAGAAGAGCCCTATAGATAGATTGAGATGAACAGGCTCAAGATACGTGTCTGGGGAAGCTGGTGTGGCCTGACCAGAGTGCCAAGGTCACCAGGCTGTTAACCACTTCTGCTCCCGGCCTTGTGTGTTTAACATTCCTGGTTCCCCTAGTGAGTGCTTCTCTGTGAGCACAAGGACCTCCATACATCCTGCAAGTACCCACATCTGGCTGCTCAACCAGAGAGGGCATCGGATGCCTCTGAGGGCACCTGCATTCATGTACACATACTCACACACAGACACACATAATTAATAAAAACAGAAGCTTAAGGCTTTTTAAATTGTTTTAAAAAATAGTTCTTTGAGAATTTCATACAATGTGTTTTGATTGAATGCACTCCCAGCTTCTAGAACCACCGCCACTTCCTGCCTCCCCAAG
>LZPO01107902.1:837308-858958 GCA_001675575.1 Neotoma lepida
GGGCCCAGAGCAGTATGTGCTCTTAAGCACTGAGCCATCTTTCCAGGCTCTAAAATAATCCTTTTTAATTTAAATTTTGTTTTATCTTATGTGTATGGGTGTTTTGCCTGCATTCATGTCTGTGCACCATGTGTGTGCCTCGTGCCCTCTGAGGCCAGAAGAGGGCATCTGATCCTCTGGAACTGGGCAGTTATGAGCAGCCATGTGGGACTGAACTTGGACTCTCCAGAAGAACAGCCAGTGCTTTTAGGGAAACAACTCTCTGGCGCCTAAAATAATTCTTGAAGTCATAGTTTAGAATGGGCAGAGTGACTTCATGAAGTTGTCTGAGTCCTAGCCTAGTATGACTCTACTTCTCAAAATTCAAGATTGTTGCCAGACCTCCACTGTCACAGCAAGGTTCCAGACAGCAAGGCCAAGACAAAGAATTCGTTCTGTCTGTCTGGAGACTCCCTGAACCAAAGCTCAGGCTTCGGGGGAGCAAGCTACTCTCAATAAAAAGGGTTTGTGCCTCTGAGACGGAAGGGGTAATTTGGATCTCAGCGGGGAAGCAGAAGTCACAGGTGGAGCTTCCTCCTCTCACTTCTGAGCTTGGGGTCTTGGCAGTGACTAATGTGGCCTCAGTGATGGGAGCAGACTCCTGTCTGACCACTGCCTAGAGGAAGAAGCAGTTTGTTTGCTTGTTATGGGACGTTCACCAGAGACGCCTGCTCAGACACGGGTTTTAAGGTCTTTATTAGCTGGCCAGCGACTACGTTGGGTGTTCAGATCCCAGCGTAGCCCCAAACCTTTCTCAGGGTGAGCTTTTAAGCACAAAAAACATGTCCTGGGTCGACATACTTCAGTTAACAAGAACAGTTAGCTAGAAGCAGAGCTATAGAAGCCAAAAGCAAGGTTAGTACATTTAGAGACTTCCCCAGAGCTATGGGCTTTGATGGATTGGGTCTTTGTTTTAGTTTTGGCAATTAGTGCTGTCTACATGCTGAGTTTTTCAGCCTGAATGGCACTTCCATCATGGAGTCAATTGTGCTAAGGTCTTGGGGCCTACTAAGGTCTGGGCCTTGTTACATGCTAAGTTGCATTTCTGATATTTTCTTGATTTTTTCCCCTTTCTTCTAATTCTTTGTTTGTGGTTTTGAGAAAGGATCTTGTGAGTTCCTGGCTGGTCTGGAACTCACAGCATAGCCCAGGTTGTTGAACTAGTAGAGGGTCTCCTTCCTGTGGAGTTGTGAGCACACGCTTGTGCCCTGGTGCTTGGCTTGTTACAGAGTCCCCTCTCTCTTGTTTAGAGGTGTGTTTGGGTTATTTAAATACAACCGTAAGTGTTCAGGGGATGTGTGTTGTTGCAACTGATGGTTGCATGGAGATGGGAGGACATTTGTCAGACGTTAAGAAGGTGTAAGCAAGACACTAGAATGGTAGAGACCTTTTCTGAAGGGTGTCACCTAACTAGTCATCCAAAGCATGACCCCTTTTGGCATCCCTTTGCATTCAGGATGGTCACACAGGATGTCCATTTGCCGGCTCCGGTAGTTGGAAGAAGTGGTTTGTTTGTGTAGAGTCACTTAGTGTATCTTAACTGTCACAGTATTTTCTCTCACTACTGACCCTCGCATAACTTACTTAAGCATACCATTTCAGAGGGAGTTGAAACCAGGGTCTAGCACATGCTCCTCAACTGAATCCTCTGCACAGAGCTCCATAGACCCCAGCCTCGAGGCATGCCAATAGTTTCCTTCTAGATTTTCCTCATAGGTGCTTATAGACACACCATATTTTGTCATTCAGATGACCGGGTATGGTAGGACGTGACTGTGATCCTAGCACTTGGGACGCAGGTAGAGGCTGGAGGATCAGGAGTTGGAGGCTATCTTGGGATCCAAGGTTCGATTGTCATTATTTGGTTCAGAAAAGTGAATTGAAATTATCAACCTTGAGAAAATGACACAGCAATTCAGGGAATGGAATTCTGAGTGAGGAGGAATCTGAAGATTCAGTCAGTTTAGTGTTTATAGGAAGGAGATAAAGAGAGGTTAAGATTTTATTTCTACAAAGTGTGTTTGCATTTTCACAAGCTCTTGTACTTTTCCTCCTAATACTTGGGCATGGCCAGGTCTGGTGGCTCAACTCCTCTCCTTCTCTTGTTGTTTGTATGTGGAGAAGTGGGGGTATACGGGGTGGAGGGTTGTTCTCATGAAGATCAGACTGGCCTAGAACTTGATGTGTAACTGAAGATGACCTTGAACTTCTGACCCTTCAACTTCTACCTCCTTAGTGCTGGGATTACAGACAGGGACCACCACGCCTGGTTTTGTGCAGTCCTGGACCTCTAGCAGGCTAAGCAAGCTCACTTTCCAACTGTGTTGTCTTCTTAGCCTCTCAGTGGGTTTTAAAAGGCATTTAGTCATCAGACTAAATATGTCTATTCCTGAGTACCACCTAAATATTGCTTAGTTTTTGTTTTGAGACAAAGTCTTACTCTGTAGCCCAGGCTAGTCTCAAATTCGCTGCCATCCTCATATCTTAGCCTCCCAGTTGCTGGGCTCAGCTTAGTTTAAAAATGTTTCTTTTCAGGGCTGGAGAGATGGCTCAGCAGTTAAGAGCCCTGGCTGCTCTTCCAGTGGACTGGGTTCAAGTCCTACCACCAACATGTAACTCCAGTCCTAGGGAATCCTGACTCCCTCTTCAGGCCTCCATATGTATATTATATACATAGCACATAGACATACACACAGGCAAAATACCCACATACATAAAAATAAATAAATAAAATTTATTTTTTATTAACATAAAATGGCTGTTCTGTGTATTGTATTTAAAGTAATTTTCCCTTCCAAACTGCTTATTGAATACCCTGCTTCCCTCGCCATATTAAAGGCCTTCACACTGGGGAAGCATCCATCCCACTTACCTTTGCTTTCTAGCATAACATCTGACGTGGGCACTTATTGCTAACACGTGTGCCAAGAAAACACTTCAGCCTTAAAATAAAAAGAGCAAAAGGGAGGATAAAGGGAGGGGGAAACTTCTAAAGAAAAAAACAAAGGGAGGAAGAAAAAGATTCACAAAGGCAGGGGAGGGGTAGGAGGATGACTCCACGGGTAAGAAGGCTTGCTGTGCAAGTGTGAGGATCTGAGTTCAAATCCTGGGGACTCAGGTAAGAAGTTGAGCATGATTGCTTGTGTACCTGCAACCCCAGCCCCTCTGCCCTGTGTGCAAACACACACCACTACACAATATTCCCCCCTCACACACACATGCATACACACAAGCTCCCACACACTCACACACATGCATATATACACACTCACACACATTATCACACACATGCATATACACAAGCTCCCACACACTCACACACACTCTTGAACATACACACTCTCACACACACCCTCATGCTGAGAGCTGCTGGTAGCACTGGCTTTACCAGAGGCCACAAGAATATACAGCAGATGACAATTGATAGCTCAGGTGTCAGCCCACCAGATGAACAATTCTCTGATGGAGGAACCCCATTCAAGCAGTTTGCTGGGCCACAGACTCTGAACACTGTTGCTTCTGTCTGTAATTTCACATGTGCAAAAACAGCTGTGGCATCTGCCCAATACCTGCACTGCAATGTGTAATCTCATGGTCACATCTCAATCTTATGGACACATATATCTGTGGACTGTCTAAAGATGACTCATCATCAAGCTGTATAATTTTGATGAATAGAAATATACTAGGATATGCTTCATAACTAGATCTATTGTTCCACAAGGACTGTAAGACACTTAGAATCCTGTTTTATTTCTTTAGTTCAGACTGACAAGACAAGCTACATACAATTAGCTGATTTTAGGCCTCAGAGCAAATTCAAACTTGACTGACTGCCTTGTAAGTTAAACCTTCACAGAGAATACACAAGGACAAATTCCCAGGTGTCTGATCCTTTGAACCAAGGTTTGAACCATAGTAACCTAAGTTACTATGCCCGTCTCTCTTGCCAGCTCTGGCTGATAACACAGACCAGTGGCTACTCCCTGCACAAATTCCTCAGCAGCTTGTCTCACCGGGCACTGTGCCCCCAGCCTCAGGTTACAGCCTGAACCTTGCATCTGAGTGTTGCCATGGATACTCACTCCTCAGATGTAACTTTTTATTACTTTTCTTGGGATGTCTATAGAGGGAAATAGAACAGGAGAGAAGAGAGAGAAAGCTAAAGAAAAATAAAGAGAATGATCATCAGTATGTGTAGAAGTCTTATTCCCTCAGATAAAATAAGAATTATTCCTAAATCCCACTACTCTGAAGACATTCTTTTGATTACCCTGGGTGCAGTCCTGGGAGCTGGTCTCTCAGGCTCCAATACTCTCATACACACACACACACACACATACACACACACACACACACACACACACACACACACATGTGCATGCACACAGTTTGTACTCCTAACTGGATACCTACTTGAGTGATTCCACAGCTGAGAAACCCGGCTCTGTGTGTGGCTCACAGCTTTGACTTGTTTTTTCAGGATTTGGGACTTGGGCTTGTTTTGGACTTGCTGGATACGTAGGGGAGAGCTCTGATGCCTTCTGGATGTCCACCGTGCTTTTCATGTTGTTTTATCATGGGGCTTGGAATTTAGCTCATTTTTTCAGTGCTTGCCTGGCACACACCAAGCCCTGGGTTCAATCGCTGGCACTTTATAAACTGGTGTGGAGGTGCACGCATGCCTGTAATCCTAACTTAACCCAGGACATGGAGGCAAGAAGGTCAGGAGTTTAAGGGAAGTTCAGGGCAATCATACTAGACTTGATGGCACCCCCTGTGATCTCAGCGTTGTGGAGGCAGGAGTGCTTCGAATGAGGCCAGCCCGGCTGTTGAATGGATTTCATGTTATTCTGTCCTTAGAGCGTCAATGTCACTTGTAATGTTTGGTTCCATCTGCTGTTTCAGCAGTTGGTGCACGCCTCAGGGAGAGACCTTGTCTCAGGAAGCAAGGTGGTGGACTGCTCCTGAAGCCTCTGGCCACGACGTGCACAAGTATACACATGCATGTGCACCCCCATCCACACACAAAAAAGNAAAAAGAAAAAAGGTAACAGACCTAAATTTGATTCTGCCTTACTGTTAGGTGTAAACTCATTTTCTATTACATTTGGATCAGCACTCTGCTCCCTATGCTAATGCTGGGGTTGGAATCCAGGGTCATGCCTATCAGGCAAGTGCTCCACTGCTGAGCCACATCTCCAGCCCAAACTCCCTTTGACCTAAACATTCTGAACACTAGAGTGAGTAGATGGAAGCGATGTGTTGAAGGAGTGGTTTCTCTCTCTCTCTCTCTCTCTCTCTCTCTCTCTCTCTCTCTCTCTCTCTCTCTCTTCTTTTTCTTCTTCTTCTTCTTCTTTTCTTTGAGACAGAGTCTGTCCATATAGCCCTGGCTGTCCTGAAACTCACTATGTAGACCAGGCTGGTGTCTAATTCCCAGCCTGGGCAGTGGTTTCTAATGCATCAGAATTAGCTATAGGACTTGATAAAAGAGATTGTGGATCCTTCCCAGGTCTCTGGTCTACAAGGCCAGTGTAGGCGCCGGGAATTTGATTTCTGCCAAATGGTCCAGGATTCCCCTTGAGAACCACTACTCACAGGCAACTTTGATGTCAGTCACTCCAAGTCTCAACCCTGCTGTTGCGTAACAGTTTCCTAGGAAACTAAACATTCCATCATGCAGGAAACTCCTTAAGAAGAAAGACAAACAGTAAAAAAAAGCTTCAGAAAGTCCCCTTCCTGCCAGAGTAAACAATCAAAGCTGTCCCCTCAGACGGAAGGAAGCCAAGCTGTCTGGAAGAGGAAACAGTTTAAACCAACTGCCCGGAAAGGACACTCTCCAACCTGTCGCTCTGCCTGCAGGCTGTGCAGTGTGCTCTAGGTTCCCAGCTTTGTGAGCTGTCACCCATGCTGGGGTGGGCCTTGGTGATGCAGCTGTCTTACTTACTCTTGTAAGTAACCCCTCATCCACACTCCTGTAAGTAACCCCAAGAAAACTCACTGGTTCACCAAGTTGGACTTTGGTGGTATCTGTACTTTGGTCTGTTGTGTGATCTGTTGTGGTCTGTTGTGTGATCTGTTTGTGTGATCTGCTGTGGGATCTATTGTGATCTGTTGTGGTCTGTTGTGTGATCTGTTGTGGTCTGTTGTGGGATCTGTTTGTGGGATCTGCTGTGGGATCTATTGTGGTCTGTTGTGGGATCTGCTGTGGGATCTATTGTGATCTGTTGTGATCTGTTGTGTGATCTGTTGTGTGATCTGCTGTGTGATCTGCTGTGTGATCTGCTGTGGGATTTGTTGTGGGATCTGTTGTGGTCTGTTGTCAGGTGAGTAAATGTGTTTGTTGTGTTTCCCCAGGAAACCTTTTGTTTCTCAACACCTGCCTTATAGCTTTCTGAGCACTATGTCTGTTTCCTGTATGACTTCCTCCATGCTGCCTATGTCCTTAGTTAGCATTATTCGTGACCTGAACCCTAACAGCCTATGTGTATAAAAGCATGTAGTGTCAGATCTTAATCTTTTATGATCCTTGCAGGAGATCTAGAGCTATGGATCATCGTGGAAATGGAATAAAATCTGAACTATGGTCCTCAAAATATTTGAAATATTTTGCTCTCTTTTTTTTAACCCCATTACTCCTACTTGGGAGAGTGAACATGGTAATCACAACACTATGGAAGCCTCTCCAACATCCTACCCGATAGACACACACTTTTTTATTGTTGTCTTTTAAAAATAGGGTCTCTTCTATAAGCCCTGGTTGGCCTGGTTGTCTATGTAGGCTAGGCTGGCCACAAACTTAACTTGTTGCAATCCTCCTGCCTCTGCTTCTTTAGAGTCCTATGATTATAGGTGTGTGCCACCATACCTGGCCCATTTGTCATTTTTTGATGTATTTATTTGAAAGTCCATTGACTAAAAAGCAAGGTGTCTTGGGGTTTTATTGCTGTGAATAGACACCATGACATGGCAACCCTTACAAATTGTTGTTGTTCTTAATATTTTAATTTTTCATTATCTGTGTCTGTGTGTCTGTACACTTGCATACAGTGCCCCCAGAGGCCAAAAGAAGGTATCAGATCTCCTGCGGCTGGAGCTACAGGTGCCTGTGAGCAGCTAGATGCCTCGGGAATAGTAGCAACTCTCTTAACTGCTGCACTGTCTTTGCAGCCCACTTATCTGACTTGGTTATTTTTATTTTTAATTTTATGTGTAAGGGCGTTTTGCCTGTGTGTGTGTCTGTGCACTGCATGCATGCCTGGTGTCAGAGGCCAGAAGAGGGTGTCAGGTCTCCTGGAGCTGGAGTTCCAGAGGACTGTGAGCTGTCATGTAGGTGCTGGGAAGGGAACCTGAATCCTCTGGAAGAACAGCCAGTGCTTTTACCAATGAGCTAGCCATCTCTCTAGCTCCTTGCTTTACTTTCTAACACAGTTGGTAGAATGCTTGCTTCACATGTGGGAAACCTGACTGAGTTCCTTCCGCAGCACTGAATGCCACATGTCTGCCTTCCCAGCACTTGGGACGTGGAGACAGAAGAATCAGAACTTCAGGGTCTCAATTATATAATGGCTATAGAATGATAAGAAAGGAAGGAAGGGCCAGGCGGTGGTGGTGCACGCCTTTAATCCCAGCACTCGGGAGGCAGAGGCAGGTGAATCTCTGAGTTGGAGTCCAGCCTACTCAACAGCTGTCTCTTATACACATCTAGATGTGTATAAGAGACAGGTGTACGTGTGAGGAAGGAAGGAGGGTGGGTGTGAGGAAGGAAGGAAGCAGGGAGGGAGGGTATTAGGATGGAGGAAGGGAGGGAAGGAAGAAGGTAGGGTCTCAGTGTTGGTTAAACTGGCCTCTAACTCACTGTGTAGCTAAGGATAACCTTGAACTTCTGACCTTCCAGGCTTCATCTCCCAGGTGCTAGAATTGTGGGTGGGTAATATCATGAGGTACAATTAGGCAATTTAATAAGGATGACAGAATATCTGTAGCTAGTTGTTTCTTAATCACATGATATTCAGAGAGCAGTTTATTATTTAATTATCCTAATTAGCCTGAAAGTTAATTGAATGTATACANTAAAGATGTGGCTCCCTTAGAATTTTCAATGAATATGTATAGATGTGTAAATAGATATGCACACACATTTATAGTTTTTTTCTTCATTTTTTAAATCTTGGATTTTAAAAAACAATTAGTGTTCTCATTACCATTTTTCACTGAAGTTTGGAACTTTAAATTTAAAAAAATTTATGTGTATATGTCTGTGTTAATGTCTGCCATGTGTGTGCAGTGCCCATGGAGGCCAAAAGAGGGCGTCAGATACATTGGAGCTGGAGTTACAGGCATTCATGAGCCATCTGATGTGGGTGCTGGGAACTGAACTTAGGTCCTCTGTAAGAGTAGCAAGTGTGCTTAACCACTGAGCCATCTCTCCAGTCCCTTTATTGAGATTTTGTAATTTTTTTCCTCTTCTGCTTTTTTTTTCCAGTTAAATGTTTTGGTTAGTGTACAAGATAGTGGGTTTAACTATGATATTTTATGCATGTACATCGTTGTGTTTTGTTCATATTTACCCCCCACTCCCTTTCCCACCCTTCTTCCTCTCACTGATCCCCTTCCCCATAGCTTCCTTTCTGGTTTTATGTCACATGTGTATACATACATGTTCTTAAATATAGATTCCTTATGTAACATTAAACAAGCAATGCTTTCTCTCCCCCTCCACTCAAAACCTCATGTTGCCCTCCCCACCCCTTAGACCCCTTATTTCCCTCGGAGTCTAAATGTTTACTTTCTTTTGTTCGTTTCTGAGCCGCAGTCTCTGCGCCCAGCTTGACCTAAAACTCACTATGTAGCCCAGGCTAGCCTTGGGCAATCCTCTTTCCTCGGCCTCCCAAGTGCTGGGATATAAGAGTGAGCCACCATGTCTAACTCCAAAATGCTTCCTTATACAAGCAGTTTAGAAGCCAGAGCTTTGTTTCTTGTCTGTTTAACCTTGGCTGGAAAACGTCACTCCCCTCATCTACTGCTTGCCTCCTTCGCTCTCCTCCTGCCTCCTTGGTTTTTGAGACAGGATCTTACTCGTTGCTCTGGCTGGCCTGGAACTTACTGTGTAACTCAGGCTGGTCTCCCTAGCCTAGCCTCCCAAATGCTGGGATTATAGCTATGCACCACCACACCTAGCTCTGTCTGTCTGTTTTGAGGCTGAGTCTCAAATAGCCCCTGCTGGCCTAAGACTTATAATCCTCCTGCCTCAGCTACCAAAGTACTAGGATGATAGGCCCATGCCAACTCATCAAGCTCTCCCTTGATTTTCCTTTTTTAAAAACCATGTTTTCTTACANTTANTTATTTACATATTTGTTGTATGTATATGTTTGCCTTTCCCCACTGAGCCATCTTGCCAGCTGTCCCCTGATTTTCTTTGGTGATTTATTTTAAGCATTAATTTTGTAAGCTATAATCTATTCTTGCCCCATTTCCTAGAGGTGGTTTTCTTTTCTTCTTGAGAGTGAATGTATGGTTGAAGTGGCACTGGGAATAACCAAGAAGAGAAATACTGCTATTTTTAAAGGAGAGAGAGAGAGAGGATCATGGGGGAGAAACCACGCCTTTTTTTTCAGAACCCCATCCGTTGCTATGTTGCTGTTGCTCAATGGCTCGGATGGGCCCCGGGCCTGTGCATTCTTGGCGAGGCCTCCACCACTTAGCCATACACCCAACCATAAGCTTCACTTTCTAAACCACACAGGACATTTACACTTGCTTTGTAGTAGACTGTGATATTGGCCCCAATTCAAACCCTTGACTGGTGAAGCTGTATCAAAGAACATTCTGTCTTGGTGCCATTTTGCTAGAAGTTGCTTTTCAAGACTCAGGGCCTTCTGTTCAGACGAAAGCACACTTTCTGAATTGTGACTGTTTGTTTCTGATTCGAAGGACTTTATTATGATGACTGTCTTAAGAAAGTCATTGACNTCTTGGAAACAGATCAACATTTCAGGGAAAAGCTCCAGAAAGGAGACACAGAGGAAATTAGGCTGAGCGGACTTCAGCAACGGTCATGACAGACACTCAGCTAAATACTGGAAAAACAACATGAGCGCTTTCTAATAAAGATGGGGAAAACACGCCGAGAAGTAGAGGGGATGGATGCACCTGTGCTGTTATATTACAGAGAGGTGTGGACGACAGACATGTGGCCCATGGGAAGTGAGGGGAAAAGGCAGGAAGTCATTGTCCCCAGAAGAGCTTAACTGTAGAAGGAAGAGGGAGGGGCTGGATGGTGTATGAGCCAAATGTGCAAGGGTTGTGACTCACACCAAGTTGGACTTGGACCCTGCCTTTTGGAATTTGGGGAAATGGAGTCTCCTTTGGACCTAACAATCAGCAGTAAGTATTTTGGGGTGGTAAAAAAAATGGCGTTTAAGAGTTAACTCTTTAAAAACCTCCATCAGCTTTTATGTGTTGAAGCCCTAATCAGAAATCCCATGCCCTCCAAAATCCAACACTTTTTCATCACTGACAAAGATGCAAAAAGTGGGAAAAATCTACGTCATGAATTTTTATGTTTCATTCACCAACTTATTTCTACATACACACACACACACACACACACACACACACAGCCTTTGGGCTGTAGATATCAGTTGTCTATATGAAACATAAATAAATTTTGTTCAGGGCCCCATCCCCAAGATATCTTATGTATGTGCAAATATCTCAAATCTTTTAAAAAATCCAGAATTCAAATCTATTTCTGGTCCCTCATATTTTTGATAAGGGGTGCTCACGCCACACTAAGAAGACTCCCAAGTTCCCACACGTTAATGGCCCTGACATCAAATGTTTGTACCTTCCTCAGGCTGTCTCAGCAACAATGTTGAGCTGGAGACCGGCATGCAGAACCCTATTACAGGATGAATCGGTCATTGCAACAGCAACAGAAAACATCACAAAGACCTAAAATGTCTGTCTTTTAGAACAACTGACTTTTTTTTAGACTTTGCTTGTTCAGTGAGTTTTCCCCCTGACTTGGGTCTCCATAAAAAGAGGGATCACGTTCCTTGTAAGTGACAGATGCAAGTAGGACAGTTGCCCTCGCACAGTGTTTGTTCTAGTGTGTGACCCTGATGTACCCTTCTGTACTGGAGCAGAGGCATGTGGCTATAACAGAAGTATGCTAGCTGGCCTCACTGGATCCTGGCTGAGAGCCCAGATCACTGGCAGGCCTTTGCACTCACTTGCCCAGATCACAGGTGGGCCTTTGCACTCACTTGTCCAGATCACTGGTGGGCCTTTGCACTCACTTGCCCAGATCACAGGTGGGCCTTTGCACTCACTTGCCCAGATCACTGGTGGGCCTTTGCACTCACTTGCCCAGATCACTGGTGGGCCTTTGCACTCACTTGCCCATTCCCAGCATCCAAGGCTCGCATATTCTCTGCTCTCCTTAAGACCTCAAGATGCCCCTCTTCCTTTTCCTCTGCCCTTTCTTTCAGTTTCCTGCAAAGATAGGGAAAACCAAGCGAATCACGCTGTCTTTTCCCATCCAATCTTGCAGTGATTCTGCCTTTGTCCACTCATTTTACCTTGTGTCTGATAAGTAGGTAATCATGGCTGAGGCTCCTGTTGGAGGTCCTCTCCTCCATGTGCTTGGCATCCTGGTCTCTCCCCTCTTCAAGGACATTCTTCCTGGTATCTCTTAGGTCCAGCTTCATCTCTCTCCTGGATCACTCCCACTAGAGGGTAGACATTGTCTCCTCTCTTCTACCCTGGGAACCAAACCCAGCCCTTAGCCATTGCTGATTTTTATTCTCTCACAGCCAGGCTGCTCTCAGAGTCCTGTTCTTCCCTTCTGTTTGTCTCCACCTCTCCTTTTCTCCTGTGCTGACTGTGCTGTGGCCTCCGTCATCCCAATGCAGTCCATCCTGTCAGAGGAGTGCTGTCCTAGCCAGTGCAGTGTGGCCTCATAGTGCTTGCCTTTTGGCACTCTGATACAGTTCACACCCTCCTCTTCAAGTCTTTGGAAACCTCTGCCTGTCCCTCCTCAAATCTGAGTGTGACATGTCCTTGGCTGTGTTCACCTTCCCTCTTCCATTCATTCCCAGGGTGACACATGACACCCTGTATCAGCACACATGCTCTATAGACTACATAGAAGTACAGTTGTGAACCACTAAGTGGGTTCTGGGATGGAACCCCCGTCCTCTTCAAGTGCAGCAAGTGCTCTTGACTGCTGAGCCATCTCTCCGGGATGGCTATTTGGCTTCAGTGGTTTCCATGAGAAGATTTGATCTATCAGTGTGAGTTGGGGTCTGTAGGTGGACTCTTCTATTCCTCCACACAGAGAATTGTAAATGCTTGGCCGATAGCTTAGGCTTTTCTTATAGCCAGCTCTTATAACTTAATTTAACCCATTTCTATTAATCTACGTGCCGCCCTGAGGCTTGTTTACCTCATGCACGCACTTCTCATCCTGCTCACTCTGTGTCTCATGGCATCTCCTCAGACTTCACCCTTCTTCCCAGTGTTCTCTCTGCCCTGAATATCCTGCCTAGCCATCCACCAGTCAGTTCTTTATTAACCAATGAGAGTAATACATATTCACAGTGAACAAAAAGATTATTCCACAGCAGGGGTCCCTGTGGAGTGGAGGTTTTCCAGAAATCCAGGCACCACCTCCTATTATTGTTCCTTCCAGTCAGCATATGACATTTGTCAACTGTCCTGGCACTAAGACCATTGTTCTTTATCATGCGGGTAGCATGATGAGTGAGAGATTGGGTGACANCGCTCTGGCAGCCATCTTGGATTCATCCAGTTTTGCCAGCCCATCTGAGGGAACTTCTGACCTATACATGCTCTGTCTTCAAAATAAACAAGATCAGGTTAAGGTGATAATTCATCTGGGTCCCTTAGGCAGCACTCAGGGTAATAAAGCCTCTGTATAAATTACTGTCTCTGTTGCTGTGACAAAATACCAGGCAAAATTAGCATACAGAAGGAAGGGTTTGTTTTAGCTTGAAGTTTGGGGATGCAGTCTGTCATCACAGGAAAGCGTGGTGGGCAGTGATTGGTGTGAAGCAGCTAGTCTCATTGCATTCACAGTCAAAGACCAGGAACAGATGAATGGGGACACTGTTCTTGCTTTCTCCTTTTTATTTGGTCCAGGACCCCAGTCCATGGAATAGTATCGCTCACACTTAGGGTAGCTTTTNCTATGTCAATTAACTCAATCTAGAAACTCCCTGACAGACATGCCCAGAGTTTTATCTTTTAGATAATGGTAGATCTTTTCAAGTTGGCAGTCAGTATCATCCATCACACCCACCTCTGTCTTATTTTCATCCCTTTTTGGTGACTACTAATGGGCAAAGCTTAGCTTGTAGGTTTTTAAGCTGAAGCTGAGCATCATTAAAGGAGCCATTGGAAGTCAAAATCCCCCTGGATAATTTTAGGTAGGTTTACTTATTGCCTGCTCAGAGACATACCTGTTTATACCCCAAACTCTGCCATGTGTAACTTTAAGGCCATCATTGTAGCATGAATTTTAAAGTTCTTATTAAATAAAAAACATGGAGCCAGATATTGGGGTTAAAGCTGAGAGATCAGAAAAGCAGAAGAAGCCAGCCACATTCTTACCTGCTTGGAGATCCTCCACCAAAGAGAGCTACTTCCTGTATATCCACGCCTATATGTGTTTCTGTTCTGTTCCCTCATTTGNTCTCTCAGCCCAGCTACATCACTTCCTCTTCCTGCCCAGTTATATCACTTCCTGTCTGTCTGTACAGACCTCCAGACCTTTATGGCTAACTAGTGTTGGACTTAAGGCATGTGCCACCATGCCCGACTCTGTTCCCAGTGTGGCCTTGAACTCACAGAGATCCGGATGACTCTCTTGTCTCTTGAATGGTAGGATTAAAGGCATGTGCTACCACTGCCTGACCTTTATGTTTAATATAGTGGCTGGCTTTATCCTCTGATCCTCAGATAAACTTTATTAGGGTAAACAATATTTTGGGGGACACAAAATACCACCACATTTCCCCTTTTTTGTCTAAAATAAAAAAGTTATAACTAATATAAGAAAATCTATATACAATAAGTACAATAACTATATATAATATATACAAGCAATAAATATATCAACAATGTCTAGTTCATTTGCATTTGACAAATTCACAGAAAATATTCTATTATCTATCCTATTTTGGTGAGTCCAAAATGTACCTAATTCACTTTCTATCCTAACTTATATTACCAACAGAAAGATATCTTATGATGTCTTTCAAATTCATACACTTTACACCTCTTAGTGAGTTTCTTCTCTGAAATTGTTAACAAGGAAAACTGTAACTACAACTATCTAATCTTCAACTCCCTCAGAGACCCAAGAAGGAAATAATATTACCTAGTAAAACAGGAAGTGCAAACAAGCAACTTCCAAAAAATGTGAGTTATGACAGAAATAGCCAGCTTCCTGGACAGTTACCTGGTTAAACCAATATGTATATTTTAACAGTATCTTGACTTCAAAATTTATGTCTAAGGATATATTGCTTTGGAAAAGAGGTTCTGCTTTTGTGTCTACAAAAGATGAAAACCTGTGGATTGCTTCCAGGCTAATATGGTTTGATCATCCAAGACCCCCTGAAAGGTCTTCAATGACACCATGGCCCAGATGATCTAACATCCAAAAATAGCTTCAAGGTAACTGGCTCAGACAATGTAGCTACTCTAGTCAGGACTTGACCATGATTCTTAATTTTCTCAGGATCCCCATAAGATTGCCAGTGCCCTCATCTGGCAGGAAGTAGCATGAGAAGCTATGCCCAAATTCCCAAAATACTGTTTATAAATGTTTATTTTTATTTAAAGAGGGTTGATTATAAATGTAATCTCTTTCTAAAGAAGAAAAGGGATATAGATATGATAGGATAAAAGGGTAGATTATTGAATCTCTTTTTAAAGAGCAACAACTTATTTGAAATGTTTTACATTGCTATAGATTTTAGTTTATTACAAATTTAAAGTTAATTTTGCTATACTGTATGTATATTTCTACTCTTAAGGTATTATGTTTGTATAGTTCATTTGAAATTGTAATGTATAATTAAGAAATACAGATTAATAATTAGTCATCCATGATAATCAAACTTATAGTCATGTTAGTTAAATTTTCTAGGCATACANAGATATATTTCAATTAGGTAGGTAATCTTCAAACACTTCAAAGACTTACAGAATATGGCATTTAAAATGTTTTAGAAACTTAGATTTTTCTGGACAGTGAGACATGTCTGCTCCTGGCAGCACCGATTTACTTAAAAGAGGAAGACGGACATTGAAGACACTCCATATGGAGTTTATCTTCTACTTGGCAAAAATAGCCATTTGGGCAAGAAACTGCTCTTGCCTGAACTGCTGATAATATGTTNTGTAAACTGGATATGCAGGACCCATAGGAAGGTGACCACTGAACTTTGCAAGACAAGATGATTCTTCGGGTTCCTGCTTCACAGAGGAGACTACAAGATATTCTACAGGACACAGGAAAAAGTGACTAAAAAACTCTAGTCCTATAGGCTTAAGATGGATGCTCCAATGTTACAGAGGAACTTTGGGTGACTGTCAAGGTAGCCAGCTGTCTCTATCATTCTAGATTTTTAGAAGTTGCTTACAATGCTCTTCATGTTTACTTAAGTAATGTTATATCCTTCTGGGGTCTTTGATGTAGTTGAAGACTAAATAGTTATAATTTTCCTTGGTTATGATTAAAGATAAATTAGATATGAAACTTTAGACTCACAAATATAGGATAGATGATAGAATATTTTCTTTAATTTTGCCAACTACAAATAGACTAGATATTGTAACTATAATTCTTGCTTGATAACTGTTTTGTTATATGTAATTTTACTAGGTTAAAGTTAAAACCTTCCTTTTTGATTAGACAGAAAGGGGAAAATGCTGTGGGATGTCTTTTTGTATGCTGTGAATATGTGTTGCTCTGACTGGTTGATAAATAAAGCTGTTGGCCAATGGTGAGGCAGAATAAGGTTAGACGGGACATTCTAACTGGAGAGGGAGGAAGGAGAAAGGCAGAGCTGAAGAGATGCCAGGAGAAGCAAGATGTAAAAGTACCAGTAAGCCACAAGCCACGTGGCAAAGTATAGATTTATAGAAATGGGTTAATTTAAGATGTAAGAGGTAGCTAGTGAGAAGCCTGAGCCATTAGGCCATATAGTTTGAAAATAATATAAGCCTCTGTGTGTTTATTTGGGTCTGAGTGGCTGTAGGTCTGGGTGGGACACAGGAAAACTTCCAGCTACAGATCATCCCTTTCCCAGTGAATGAGACCAGAGAGTTGACAGTACAGAGCCCAAAAAACAGCTGACCAGGAGAGCCATCAGGGACTCAGACAGGACAAACCCCAGCATTGTTTAGTAGGGCCTCTCTAACCATGTTTCAAATCTCTTGACTGCAGTTTGATCATGGGGCCAAGTGGCCTTTTCTAAAAGCCCATGGACTCCCTTTATGGTTGTATTGGCATTTTTGTAAGAACAATAGGGTATGTTGAGCGACTGTCAGTGTTTCAGTCAACATTAATGTTTAATCCATGAGTAAGGACAACCATTGTTTAGCCCCTACTTTATAAGCAGACCTACACAAGAGACCAGATCTTTTTTTTTTTAATTGGCTTTTTGAGACAGGCTTTCATGTAGCCTAGGCTGGCCTCATGTATAAACTCTGTATAGTGAAGATAACCTTGAACTCTTGACCTTCTGGCCTCTCCTCCAAGTGCTGGGATTGCAGGTGTGCACTACAAAGCCTGGCTAAGAGGGCAGTCGCTATCAGAGGAGTAACTGAATGTGTATGAAAATAAGGGCAATCCTCACACAGGCTGGAGGGAGAGCTGGTGGGGGGACCTGCACGGAAGACATGGCTTTTCTTATTACCAGTGACCTACAGTGGACTCTGCCTTGGAGACCATCTCACCTGCTGCCTTCTGCTCTGAGTCTCCATCCTTCTTCAGCATCCAAGAGTAGGTTGGGAGAGTGTTCTAGGGAAAGATACTCAGTTTATTATGCCTGGCCAAAGGTTGCATGTATGACCAAAATAATCAAGCAGTACTTTTAAAGTTTTTCCTACTCACCAGGCAGCTGAAACAGAAAAAATGTGACAACAAGGGATCTCTCCATCAGGACCAGCAGGAGAACTGAAGTTTGAGCCTTGTGTGTAATTTTGTTCCTTTGTTTGTTTAGGAAAATAAACCAGTATAAATTGCTATCCATTTTCATTTCAAATATTGTCTATCTTCAGATCATTAAAATTCATGTTCCATGTATTTGAAGAAGTAGAGAAATTTATATTAATGAAAATTGAAAAGTTCTCCAAAATTTTCATGAGTGAACATTTTTTAAATACCACATAATTAGATAACCATCATTATGGTGTGGTTATTGATTTCAAAATTATTCATAATTCTTTATGACCATTTATATTGATCTTACTATAGAATGTTTTTAGATTATGATCTATGATGAGGTAATCATAGTTTTAAAAAGTAAAATAACGTATCTGTAAGTAAAAGAGCATTCAGAATAAAGAAAGGTATGTTTAAATCTCAACTATATTTCTTTTGAACAGACATGTAACTTCACAAGGTCTGCCAGAACTTGGAAGAAAACTGTTAACCAAACATATTTCACCTTTCAACACCCTTTCTTTTCTCTTCACTCAATAAATAATTTAAAATGCGTTTGCATAAAGGAAGAGACCTTTAAAGTAACAACCCTTTATTTTGATGCATAGCTTCAAGAACTGAAATCTACCAGAACCAGGACAAAACCAAAGCCAGCCACTCCTCGCATTGTTCTTTGTTCTCCTTCGCTGACTTTGGGATGCTGGATGCTCTGTGAGGGTACCCAGGGGTGTACTGGAGGTCTGGGTGCCGTCTTCAGGACTGTGCTGGAAAGCTGCCTGGGCTGAGGTCTGCTTGTCCATGCACTCCTTTTCCTTATTCTTTTTGCTCATNTCCATCTCTTGGAGGTGTTCTTTTGGTTTTTGTTTTTGGGTTTGTTTGTTTGTTTTTTTTTTTTTGTCTGTAAACCCTTTCTTCTTCTGCTTGGTGACTCTGAGATCTATGATGCCTGAGCTTTGGGGGACATTTTGGATCTGTTCTTAGGCCTCCATGGCCCAAGAACAGTTGACTGGAAAGATTGTTTAGATTTTTTTTCTCAAATCACAGATCTCAAAATTAAACATAGCAATTTAGAGGTGGTGAATGCCTTTAATCCCAGCACTTGGGAGGCCCTGAATTTGATTACCAGCATCCCCCCAACACACAAAAAAATGAGTAGTAAAAAAGTCCTCTGACATATGGCTATACATTATTTTTTTGTAAAAATTTGTTCACCCTAGCATTATTTTGTGCTAATTGGGAAGATTTGTAATACTGTAAGGCTATATGCAAACCTGTTTTTCATATACAAAACGCTTGTGAATGATAATGATTTTAAAATTAACTTAATGAAAGAGGGGGTAAAACATCTGTTCTCTGTAGAGTGAGGTTTTGAGGAGTCTGCTTCTGGTCTGTGCATAATGATCCCTGTCTTGCAGCTGTCCTGAGCAATCAAGACACTGACAAAGAGGAGGTGAACCCCTTCGTGTTTACACAAGATCCCCATCCCAAGGACCTGCAAGAGAAGTCTACCTTCAACCTGAACTGCCTCAGCGGAACACTTTTTAGACTTCTGAGATGAAGTCTCACAGCCCAGGCTGACTTGAACCTTGCACCCTGCTTACCCCTCTGCTGTCTGAATGCTGTAGTCATATACCTCCACGCCCAGCTACAACTCAGGGTTTTTTTTTTTAAACTTGTTAGTGCTTGTCGAGACTGAAGTCTAAGGTGTATTGAAAAGGACAATTTGATTTGTCATTTCTGAGGGTGACGTGGGAAGACAACTTGGAAGTGTGCCGTTTGAAGCCAATCAGATCTTTTGTTTGTTTTTGAGATGGAGTCTCATGTTGGTGATCCCCCTGCTCCTGACTCCCTAGTACTGGGCTTACAGAAACCCTCAATGTTCAGGGTCCCTAACTTTTTCAAAATTTATTTCCTAAATGAGCAGTTAGCTATGAATTCATAAGCATTTCTCAGAGAATTGTAGGACTGAGCCAGAATAAGCAGTTACCGTCAGTGACCGCTGACAGTGCCAATCAGAGAAATGCGAGCTTACGGCTTCGGCACTGCTTATTGAGAGAGCAGCCCCAAACCAGCGAAGTTTCAGTTTAAGAATGTAGAACCTTTCAAATATTGCTTATTGAAACCACGTAGAAACACACAATAACAGATATTTACAGGTTTTGGTGACAGATGCTTACAAGTCTTGATTGTATTGTTTTTTAGTGTAGGTTTTAGCTGACTTTGGTCCTGCGCTTGCTGAGGAGAAATGTTTTAGACCAGCTTGGGCGTCAGCTGTCGTGACTGCACTCTGCCTGCGTGCTCATCTTTCTGGTTGCCCTTTCTGCAGCGTGGCTGTGAGATGAGTTTGGTTTTGCTTGGGATTTGTTTTTTCCTCCTAGGAACTGAACGTAGGGCCTGGCATGTACTGTGGAAGTGCTCTACTGCCTAGCTACATTCCAGGACTGTAAAGCTTTATTTAAGAGTATCTTCATGACAAATTTAAAATCTAGGGAAGCATTTGATCTCTGGATTCATAGGACTCACACTTTGATCCCAAAGCATTCATAAATATGGACTGTATGACAGGTTTTTCTTTTAAAAAGATCCCATTGGAAATGGTAAATGATGATGGTCACAGGCATTAGCTCCTCTCCCCAGAGGCAGTGACATCCTCTCAGTCCAGTGAATTAGGGCTGTGAGGATGCTACATCATCCAGAATTTATAGCTTAATTCCTACGCTGAACAGGAAGTTTTGTGGTCCAATTGTTAGGTCTCAAACCTGGGACAAATAGCTAACTGATGTGCCTATTTAACATACCAAAGTGGACCTTGCTACCAGAGTCTCCCAGCATCCTTCAGTCCCTACTTGTTACAGAGTATGGCTGATGTGGTAATTTGAATGTAATTAGCCCCCATAGGCTCCGGGGAGTGGCCCTATTAGGGGTGTGGCTTTGTTGGGCTGAGTATGGCCTTGTTGGAGTGTTTCATTGTTAGGGTGCACTTTGAGGTTTCCTATGCTCAGGATACCTCTCAGTACACTTCCTGTTGCCTTCTGATCAAGATGTAGCCAGCACCATNTCTGCCTGCTTGCCACCATGCTCCGTGCCATNTTGATAATGGACTGAAACTCTGAACTGTAAGCCAGCCCCAGTTAAATGTTTTCCTTTTATAAGAGTTGCCATGGTCATAGTGTCTCTTCACAGCAATAGAAACCCTAACTAAAACAGCTGGCATACTCTACTCCCTACCCTAAACTTCTCTAACCCAGTGGCTGGGCTGCCCTTCCCTATGTAAGCCAGCCATGTTGGTCACCTGGCCCTTTTTGTCTACCCTTTACTCTCCTGGCTTTTGGTCTGGCTCTCCCCTCTCTCCTCCCCCTTCTCCTCACGTAGCCTGGCTCAGAGTCATGTTCACTCTGAACTCTCCCAGATGCCTCTGCCTCTGGTTATGCTCTCCCTCTATCTACATAAAACTTATCCTCCACCATACCTAGGAACAGCCATGTCCCTCCTTTTTTATTTCTTTTCCTTTCCTTTTTTCCGTTTATCTGGTGCTGAAACCTGGGACTGGCATATATGAATTCCTTTCCAAGGAACTCAGCCAATCCGAACCAAGCCGCTGCTCTGACTCTCCTGAGGTATGTGTGGATCATTTGTTTCTGCTGGCTTCAGCCATCTGCCAAATTTGACCCCAAATTCTAGAGTCTGCCTCTCAGCTACTTCTGTCCTCCACAGGTCCTCTAACCTTCCCTTTCCTTGTCTATGTCATAAGTGACTCTCTGACTCCTAGAGCCTTCTATATCCTCCAGGCACCCTTGTCTCACATCTCTTGGATCTGACCTCCTACAGTTACCTGGCTGTCTCTACTAAAGACACGTACTGTCTCCCTTTCCTCTGCTCTCACCTCCCTCTACCGGATAAGGCTCACCCCGAGCTGCCTGCTTTGTCTACAGTTACTACAAAAGCCACACTGATGTGCCAGGAAGCTCTTCTCACCCTTCTTGGGCCCCAGTCAAGTGGGAAGGGATGCCTTTCCTATGTGATTTGGAACATTTTTCTTTAACAAGTTTCCCATTCTGCTCTGGATGGAAATTCTTGTCACAAGCACACTTTATCCACCTCAGCTACTTCTTTGGCCTCCCCCATCCCATTACATACGCCATCTCTCAGCTCCTGCCTGCAATCACGCAACTTCCTTAAGCCCATCCAGGCCTGTGCAACCCCCTTCTCTGTCTCTCAGCTCCTGCCTGCTGTCCTGCAGCCTCTCTAAGCCCTGTCTGAGCCTCCTACGCTCTCTCTCAGTTCTCTTGTTGTAAGAAGAACTTCTAACCAGTCTTATTAATAAACACGCGGAACAAGAAATAAGGGTGAAAATCTGACAGAGATCAGAGGAATTAGGAGCAAGCCACCACTTACCAACGCTGCC
>LZPO01107903.1:39296-58828 GCA_001675575.1 Neotoma lepida
ATGTGTGTGGGAGCCTGAGGCCAGAGAGGGCGTTGGATGCTCTGGAGCTGGACTTAGAGGTGGTAGTGGGCCAAACTTGGGTCCTCCAACACCACAGTGAGCACTGACTCAGGAGTCGTGTCTGCACCCCACTTGTCTCCTTGTGTCTGTGTCTGTCTTTCTGTCTCAGTGTGTGTGCATATGTGTACAAGTGTGTGTGCCTATGTGTGTCTCTGTGTGTGTGCACTTGTGTATGTGTGTCTGTCTTTGTATGTCTGTTTGTCTCCAAGTGTGTGCATGAGTGTGTGTCTGTGTGCATGTGTGTGTATGCATGTGGGTGGGTGTGCGTGTGCATCTTGTGTGTGCATGTGTAGGTCAGAGGGCACCATTCAGGGGTGAATTCTCTCCATCCACAGTGTGTGTCGCAGGGCTACAGCTTGGTGTGCAGACTCTGCAGCCGCTGCCTTCCCTGCTGACCCTCTGGCCAGCCTAGTTTCCTGGGCTTTGTTTTCACCACAGTCTCACTCCAGTTCAGGAGGCCTCAAGCACTAAGCAGTCCTCCTGCCTCAGCCTCCCGAGTGCCAGGACGGCAGATGTGTGCCACTATGCCTGGCCCAGGAGACTTCTGGGGAGGAGCTGCTGTCCCCCGTCCTCATGGGGACTCCCTCATCTTCACCAGCCTTTGCTTTAGTAAAGGTGGGGGGTTTTTTGTTTGTTTGTTTGNTTGGTTTTTTGAGACAGTTATTCTGTGTAGCCCTGGCCATCCTGGAACTCACCCTGTAGACCAGGCTGCCCTCAAACTCAACAGAGATCTGCCTGCCTCTGCCTCCTGAGTGCTGGGGTCACAAGTGTGCGCCACCACCCGGCTTGAAAAGTTGGTTTTTATTAATTGTTTTTTTCAGATTTTTATCTGCTTTATGAGGTAACATTCTCACATCTCATGTTTTATTAAAACAGATGGTTGTGGTGCGGCCATCACCTATGCATATTCTAGAACTCTCCATCACCCTAAAGGCCACCCTATTCTCATAAGGCGTCACTCCAGCCTCCGGTCCAGTGTTCTGCTCTGAAAGCTTCCTGCCGTGGCATCCCTAGTCCATATCACTGTGCCTGAACAGGTGCTCCCCATCTCTTCTGGAGATGGAGGACACACGGTGACCGTTTGCTCTCCCCTCAGCTGTAGCTGAGTGTGTCCTCAGAACTGCCTTAGTGTGACCCTTGATGAGTTGTTCCTCTCCTATCCCTAGTGCAGTTGTAAAGGTGCAGTCACCTAGTGCATGGTGACTGAAGGCCAGGGACTGGGAGAGAGCTTGGGGCTGGGTCACTTGCCCTTGGGAAGCAGCCCACCTTGCTAAGAAATCCTCTAACCCCAGAGTCTCAGGCTGTGCACCCGGCCCCCAGGGTGGGCAATGCCCGGGGACAGGTATAACTGGGGCAGCAGCAGGGGTGGGGTGAGTGGAGGCCGGAGTCGCCACTCAACACCCTGCAGGGCCCTTGTGCTCCACGTGGAGCACAGTGGAGCAGTGCAGTGGCCCACAGGGGACAGAACCCCTGTGCCTCCTGTAAGGACCCTGGGTACTTAGTGTGCAAGGCAGCCACACATAGGCAGCCACACACCTGAATGAGGCACCGGGTCACATGGAGACCCCAGTTATAGTGGCAGGTGTCTCTCCCCACAGGCTAGGCACCAGAGCCCCATGGGCCAGCTCTGAAGGACAGTGATGGCTACCTGGTCTGCCCAGCTGGCATAGGGTGGCTGAGAGTGGCACACCACCAGTTGAACAAATGAGTGGGGTGTGCCCGCCTACTGGGGATTTGCACCCTGGGCCCCAGGCTGAGTGAGGGGACTTGGTCACACCCCAGGTGTCCAGGGCAGCTGCAGTACCCCTGAGGTCCCTTGCTGATGGGACTTGTTTCCCATTGGCTGGAAGGCCAATGTGCAGGAGTGAAAGGCCACCTGTCATGTGTCCACATCTGCATCTGTTACACCGGCCAGCACTTACTGACTGGCACTTCCTATCCTTTCTCAGACCCTTTGTGCCATCCCGGCTCCGCAAGTGTCTCCCCACCACACACACACACACACACTCACTCAGAGGAAGAGCCCAAGGTCCTGGTGGTGAAGCTGCTCGGGTCTCCCATGCGCTTCACCTGGGCATAGGGTCTCTTGGAGACCTGGCCAGAGCTATGTATCTCACAGGAATTTGTGGTAATACAGGTGAGAGCAAAGTAGGGTGGGGATGCCATTCCTGGGGTGCAGGAAGCTGGACAACAGGCTGCTTGTTAGCCTGTGTCGTTGGGAAGTCCCTGCCCTTGGCCCCTAAGGGCATCTGTGAAGCACACAGGCTCTGGTCACACTTGAGCTCTGTGGCACATCTGATTTAAGGTCACACATGAGGGGCCCTGTGTCCAGGCGTGCCCAGATGGGCACTGCTGCAGGAGCTGATCGCAGCTCTATCCTCAGGCCACTCACACGGTCCAGCTCTTCAGTACCCTGTCCCTATGTGTGTTTCCAGGGCAGGTAGCAGTCCTGACCACATGGCTTCTACCAGTTGTGACAAAGGGAAGAATGGGGTGAAAAGGCCTGGTGCTTTGCTAGGCCTGGGCAGAGGTGGTGCCAGGGCCTTGGGTGCAGCTGGCTGCCAGCCTCCATCTCCCACTCGCTCCACGATGGGGTGCCTTGAGCAGTCTCTGTCTCCCTAACTAGGAGTATGGAGTGTTCCTGATTCTGGGGACACGTGTCTGTTGGGACTTGGGGAGCTCCTGACATGGAGTGGGTGGAGGCCAGGAATACAGCTCAGCACCCTGCAGGGCCCAGCAAGCCCCACCGTGGCCATAGTGCAGAATGGTGAATCCCCACACTTGGCTCCAGGTGGGCGCTCTCCTTGGGTTCTTTGACACACAAGCTGTGGGGACCAGTTTTTCAAGATTTGTAGCCCCTGGAGGGTGTGACCAATGGTTAAGGGCCAGATGAGCTGAACTTCCGACCTTGGGGGAGCTTCCTGGTGGCAGGAGACCAAGGGCTTTCCAGTGCCCAGTGCCAAGCAAGAGGACAAGTGTGCAATGAGGGTGGTGGCTGGTGCCACCCTTGCTCCTGGTGGCATTGGCCAGGACAGCCACAGGACTGATGGCCCATCACAATATCATGTGCTCTTGGCCCCAGTGGGCACCACACTGGGATGGCTTGGGCCCTGTTGGGCACTGAGCACCACTGCGTGCCTAGAAACCCCCGCCCACAGCATCCTGGGATACAGCCAGGGTCAGGATGCTAGGGGAGACTGACACACAGCAGAAAGGTGCAGGACCCAGAACCCAGAACTCCCAAGGGTTGGCTGGGCCAGACTAGGCTTGGAAGGAGTGGGCCAGGCTTGGAGCCAGGCCCTGCTGCCTGAGGGGAGTTCATGGGCCTAGGCCACCCAGCTGCTGGGTCAAGGTTGTACCCAGGAACTGGGGACCAGGGAGCAAGAGAAAGTCCAGCCTATCCCTCAGAGGGCCAGGTAGAGGGAGGGACGGGTCCACCCTGCCAGGCCAGACTGCAGTTGTGCCACCAGGCATGGTCTGTGATGGTGCTTCATTCGCACTTGGCTCCCACTCCTGAAGCCCCTCAGCCTCACATGGCTGCACCTGTCCCCACTTAGCCCAAAGCCTTGTGTGAGTAGAAGATATGCCTGGGGCCATAGCGCTAGGAGCAGGAATGGTCTGTCGTAGTCCCCCACGTCAGCCTCAGCTACAGTGGCAAGGTGACACATTTGAACGGCTCCCAAGCCTTTTGCTGCCCTGGCCTTCTATCTTCCAGGCCTGGCTCATGTAAGCAGGCTGGCCTTCAGCTTGTGTACCTAACGATGAACTTGAACTCCTGATCCTCCAAGCATTCCACACCAGCCTGATACACAGTGAGAGCCTGACTCCAGGAGCGTGGGTAGATAGAGTGGTAGGCGGCAGTCCCTCTCCTTCACCCTTGGTCTCTGTGATGTGTCCTGTCATGGAGCCCACACTGTGGCCTTCTGTGCCTGGGTCTTCAAGGTCATGTTAGTGCCTTCCTGTTGATGGCTGAGTAATGGACCTGCAGGTATACAGACTTCCTCATGTGGGTTGTCCGTCTCAGGCGAGCACCTAGGAATATGTACAGTTCTCGGGTCACATNGTCCTTCAGCTGTTTAAGGGANTGGGGCGCAAGAGTGCCAGGCTCCAGGAAGGCTGGGGAGTTGGTGTTGAATGAGGGCCAAGCTTCGGTGTGGGAAAGTGGAATGTTCTGGAGAAGGTTGCTGGAGCATCTCTTGCTTCTGCCTTTTGTGTTTCTCTGTATTCAGTGTGTTCAACCTTGGATGGAGGGGAGGCTCGTGGCTCAGGCCAGAGGGGCCCTGTGGTGTCGATGGTGTACTTGTGCATGCATGAGCTCATGCTGTGGTATCTGGGGCCTAGGGCAGGAGGACATGGAGAAGTTGGCAGCCCCAGAGCTCTGCATGGGGTGCTGTTGGCAAAGACTGTCCCCAGGCTGTGGNGGCCTTTGCCTTTTCTGTGTCTGCCATGGAGTGTAAAAGCCACATAGTGTGCAGGCTGAGGACCTGGTCCTGTGTTCGCAAGCAATAGCCCAACAGCCTGCCATCCTGGACAAGACAACCTGTGGGCTCGGCCCTGTCTGACCACGCCCCTCCCACCTCAAGTATAAGGCGTCTGAGTGGGCACCAAGGGTCACGGGTCACAGTTGCTCCAATTGCTGATGGAGGCTGGCGTCCTCAATTCCCCCCACACTGGTGGCAGTGGCCCCACCTCCCTGCTAGCACTGGTCACTCCGGGGACTTGATACTCACCACACATGCACACACTCAGGGCCAGCCTGAGACTGCTGGAATGTCAGGACCGGGATGGATCCCACCCACCCCCGGGGCACAGCACCTGCTTCCCAGGCTAAGGGATGCTAAGCCCTTGATGCCTGGGATGTGCTCCCTAGGCATGGTGACACGCATCTGAGGCAGGACGATCAAGATTCGAGGTTCTCTGGCAGTCAGTCTGGGCTACATAAGACATCATATCAAAAATAAGCTTGACAAAAGAGCCCAGCCTGTTTTCCCTGTTGGTGTGTTCTATGGGGCCTGGGCTGCTATTTGCTTACCTTCTGTCTGCCCTGCAGGCTGCCCTCAGCTGCGGGCCCCGCCCCGCCCGCCATGGACCAGGACTATGAGCGCAGGCTCCTGCGACAGATCATCATCCAGAATGAGAACACAGTGCCATGTGTGAGTGACAGGGGCGTCACGTGCAGACTCCAGCCCCTGTACGAAAGGGCGCTGTGCATGGGTTGAGAGGCCTGCCCTGGGGGTCACTGCAGCTAACCCCCTCACTCCTCTCCCAGGTCTCAGAGATGCGGAGGACCCTGACACCAGCCAACTCCCCAGTGTCCTCGCCCAGCAAGCATGGTGACCGCTTCATCCCCTCACGGGCTGGGGCCAACTGGAGCGTGAACTTCCACAGGATCAATGTGAGAGCCAGGCTGGGCAGGGCTCGGGGCCTGTCACCCTGAGGTGGGCACATACCCTCCTTACGGTGTCCCCTCACGGGTTCCTCTCCCATAGGAAAACGAGAAGTCCCCCAGCCAGAACCGTAAAGCCAAGGATGCCACCTCAGACAATGGCAAAGGTGAGGGTNGGCCCNGCCCACTCAGCCACAGGCCCTGCCCAGCTAGCCTGTCCTCCCCTTATGCCCCGCCCCACAGACTCCACCTGCCCGAGGCCCCGCCCCAGAGACACGCCCAACACAGCCTCTGCCCCACTCNTGCAGATGGCCTGGCCTACTCCGCACTGCTGAAGAACGAGCTGCTGGGCGCAGGCATCGAGAAGGTGCAGGACCCGCAGACAGAGGATCGGCGGCTGCAGCCATCCACACCCGAGCACAAAGGCCTCTTCACGGTGAGCCAGTGGCAGCCAGGGGCCTGCAGGGGGTGGTTCCTATTGTGTCCTTCGGTGGCCTCCAGCCCAGTATGTGTCAGCTTTGGGGTGCTTGGGGTTCCCAAGTCCTGAGGCTACAGCAGCCACTCAGCACGGTGTCCCTGCCCACAGTATTCGCTCAGCAGCAAGCGCTCAAGTCCTGATGACGGCAACGACGTGTCCCCGTACTCCTTGTCCCCTGTTAGCAACAAGAGGTGAGCCTGGGCTGGGACCCCGAGTGCCTGCAGGTAATGGTAGGGACACGGGGCTCTGGGGCAGCAGTGAGCTGTGTCCTGCTGTCCCCGCAGTCAGAAGCTGCTGCGGTCGCCACGGAAGCCCACGCGCAAGATCTCCAAGATTCCCTTCAAGGTGCTGGATGCGCCCGAGCTTCAGGACGACTTCTACCTCAACCTGGTGGACTGGTCCTCCCTCAACGTGCTCAGCGTGGGCCTGGGCACCTGCGTGTACCTGTGGAGCGCATGCACCAGCCAGGTGGGCTCCCAGGCACCATCTATGGGGGTTTAACTGTGACCACAGCCAGTGTAACCCACAGGGAGGGGACGGGAAGGAGGGAGCAGCCTGCACAGAGCCACCCTGTCAGTTATCCCTCTACCCTCCAGGTTCCCACCCCCCCCAACCCCCTACCCCACCCCCGCTTCTCCCTGAGGTAGGAAGCACTGTGGGCTCTGGGACTCTGGGCTGAGTGGTGGCTAGAGAGGCACAAGCAGAGGGACACAAGTCTGAGGGCCAGCCCATCTGTCCCCTCACTCTTAACCTCCTGCCTGCAGGTGACCCGGCTCTGTGACCTCTCTGTGGAAGGGGATTCAGTGACTTCTGTGGGCTGGTCTGAGCGGGTGAGTAAGAAGGCAGAGCCCTGGGATCACCTGTGTCCCTACAGGAGGAAGGGTGGAGCCCACCTGACCCTTTGATCTTTGAGTAAGGCCGCTTAGCTCAAGGCTCTCTTCCTACTGCCCAGAAGCACCCACCTCCTAGCTACGCCTCAGCCTTTTTCGTGAGATGGCGCTGTTGCTCCTCCAGCAGCCTGCCGTGCTGGGGTGGCAGGTGTGCCCCAGCACAGGGCTGGAGCAGTGATGGCCAGAGGGTGACATCTCCTGGAAAGCCCCACAGAGGGTTAAAGCAAAGCAGTTTGTAGTGGGTGTGGTGGCTCCCACGGATAACCCCAGCAGTCCAGAGGCTGAGGCTGGACGATTGCCCTGAGTTTGAGGTCAGCCTGGGTTACATTTTGAGTGTATGGCTAGCCTGGGCTACAGAGTGAGCCCTTGTTTTAAAAGGCAAAACAAAACCATGAGCTTACAGAGACCACCCTGCATCTCTGGTGGAGAGCACAGGATGAGCAAACTTCTAGTCCTCACACCTACTGATGGCCACCTGGCCACACTGTCACCCTAGGGGAACCTGGTCGCAGTAGGCACACACAAGGGCTTCGTGCAGATCTGGGACGCGGCTGCTGGGAAGAAGCTGTCTGTGTTGGAGGGCCACACTGCAAGAGTGGGTGAGGACCTGGCCAGCCCAGCCTCGCCCTCGGGCCACAGCCCTGGACCAGGCCCAGGCTGACCTCCTGTCACCCTGTAGGGGCGCTGGCCTGGAACGCAGACCAGTTGTCATCCGGTAGCCGTGACCGAATGATCCTCCAGCGGGATATCCGCACACCACCCCTGCAGTCGGAACGGCGGCTGCAGGGTCACCGGCAGGAAGTGTGTGGTCTCAAGTGGTCCACGGACCACCAGCTACTGGCCTCGGGGGGCAACGACAACAAGGTGTGACCCCTTTCCCCCACCCTGCCCAAGGGGGTAGCCTGAGGCCCCCAAGGGAGGGGGCTCACAGGTCCTGGCCCAGGTATTCAAAGCCCATGTCCCTGGGGTCATCTTGGAACATACAGCTCATGTCCCCAGAGGTGGCCTTGGGGTGTGCCTGCCTGGTGTCCCTGGGTGGGCTCCTATCACAGCCTTGCCTGCCCTGCAGCTGCTTGTGTGGAACCACTCAACTGTGAGCCCTGTGCAGCAGTACACGGAGCACCTGGCGGCCGTGAAGGCCATCGCCTGGTCCCCACACCAACACGGACTGCTGGCATCTGGCGGTGGCACGGCCGACCGCTGCATCCGCTTCTGGAACACCCTGACAGGCCAGCCACTACAGTGCATTGACACCGGCTCACAAGTGTGCAATCTGGCCTGGTCCAAACATGCCAACGAGCTGGTGAGTACACAGGGTCGGCACGTGGCGGATGCAGAGCTGCTCCAGCTCAGAGCAGCCCCGAGACCCCTGCCACAAGCCCTCTGCAGCTCTAACACCCGGTCACCCACACTAGGTGAGCACACATGGCTATTCGCAGAACCAGATCCTCGTGTGGAAGTACCCGTCCCTTACGCAGGTGGCCAAGCTCACTGGCCACTCGTACCGTGTCCTCTACTTGGTGAGTGTCAGCCACTGTTGCTGTCAGCCCCTGTGGCTCCATGTGGCGGGCTTGTCTCTGGATGGCTGGGCCAAGGGCATGACAGCACTGTCCCCAGCTGTCCTGCTGTCCGCTCTTAATCTCAGGAGCAAAGCCACCACTAACCAGTGTCCCCCAGCCTGGACGTGGAGGAATCCTCCCCAACAGACCTTGAGCCACAAGGCCTCACTGTCCAACAAAAGTGTCAGTGTCCCTGGCTGCCTGGTAGGCTCAGCTGTGTCTTGCCCAGCTCCGGAATCCAGGGGTCAGACTCAACTCTGCAGGGGCCTTGTGTGCCCTGCACCCTCAGCCTGGGGTCCATGTCCCCGGGCACCTGCCTGGCTTGTGCCTGGGTCTCAGAACCTGCCTGCTGCAGCTGGAGAACGACCAGGGCTCTCTGTCCCCTCTGTAGGCTATGTCTCCTGACGGGGAGGCCATTGTCACCGGGGCTGGAGATGAGACCCTGCGGTTCTGGAATGTTTTCAGCAAAACACGCTCTACAAAGGTAACATGGGTGGGTGGTGACGGTGCATGTCCGCCGTGCCGTCACGTCCCTTGGATTCTCAGGGCACCCTGGCACACAGTCACTCCTGTTCCTTGTTCCCAGGAATCTGTGTCTGTGCTTAACCTCTTCACTCGGATCCGATAGACCTGCGGGCGGGATGCGCAGCCCCATGGGGCAGAGATGGAGCAGCCAGCATGCTTGGGCCCTGCTGTCCCTGCAGTCCCCAGAGGCGTCTGGCGGGCGGGAGCCGGGCCGGAGACCCCAGAGTCTCATTAAACGCCTCGTTGTAAGCTGTGGAGCCAGTGTCTGGGACAGGGTCACGGGGACCCTCAGCCACCGGCTGCATCCCCTTCTTGCTGGCCGTCAGCGCTCAGATGGACACTTGTGACCTCCCTGTCACCACTGCCCGAGCCATATTGGACACAGCTGAGCAGGAGGCCTGAGATCCCATCAGTCCCCCAAACCCAGTATCACCTGGGGACCTGTGGACCAGAGCCATTGTGCCCCTTCCTGCAGCTACCCCATCGTCACCCAAGCCGGAACATCCTGGGAAGTGCTGGCGGGGGACCTGCGCCTCTCGCCCTATGACATCCTGATTGCGTTGCTACCCTATGTCTGTGTGTGCGCCTCCTGTGACCCCATGCCTGTCACCATGCCCCCTCCCCAGCCAGCTGCCTCGTCTGCCTTGTCCACCTCCTGGCCTTCTGGAAGCTTCCTAGGCCTTCCTGACCTTAGACCCCATTTCTGCCGCCCCTCCTCACCTGGGGACATTGCAGATCCCCAGTGTGGTGACTGTGGTGTGTGCACGTGTGTATATATGTATCTGTGACGCCTTGGGGTCTGTTGTGTGGTTTGTTACCTTGTTTCAACACTGATGGCTGGAGAAGCCACTGGCCATTGGGACCCAGGTTACTGTGGGATTTGCTGCCTGCAGGGCTGGGGTGTGGCCTCGTGTCAGACTCTTTGGTAGAGATTCTTAGCAAAGCCTAGGCCAGTGGCCTCAGCAGGTGCTGTGCTCCCCAGCAGGGGCTTCATCCCAGCAAGGCATCAGCTTGGCCTGTCAGATCAAGGTTCAGGGTCACCTGCTGCTGCCCACAATTGGGACCCTCAGCCTGTGCTGGTGCAAAGGGTCCTCTGTTGCTTGTTGCTGGTTGGAGCCCTGCTGGCCACACACGAAACATGCAATTTGTATTCTGCTCCTGATATCCCAGGTCGGAGGTGCAGAAGGCTCCCCCTGGACAGAGCAGCCTTGTCCACCTGTCCACCCCAACACCAAACTTGTCAGAGTCTGCCCCAGTGGGCAGCCAGCAGTGAAGGGTGAGGGCCACTAGGGGGCCTGGGCAACACACACAGCAAGGTCGGATCTCCACTGGCCTTAGATAAAGCTGACAGAGGTTAGCTGAGCCATGGGAAAGGGGCAGGCTGCGGACCTGGGTAGAGGAGGTCCAGAACCCAAGCCCACAGAGCCTTCCAGAACTGCAGGCAATTGGGTGTGGCCTAGGCCCCCACCCACAACATGGCTTGCAGTGGTGTCCNGAGTGGCCAGGGAACTCAAGGGGTCTAAAGCCTCGCTGGCTGTNTAACACCCCAGCCCTGAAGGGAACACAGTGCTCAGATGTGTACTTCTGCAGTCTGGGCTGTGGGTATAGTCTGCACAAAGGCCCTGGGCAGGACAGGTGACCAGAGTTGATANCTGCTGTGGAAACAGGACCACGGGTGGACCGTGGTGCCCAGGCAGCTGCCACCTCATANAGGCACTGTCTGTGAGCAGTGAAGTGTACTTTGGGTTTGGTTGTGTTGACATTTGTTTATTGTAGTAAAATACACAAAGCGTACCACGTACTATCATAAAACGAGCAGGTCAGTGGATTCAGCATCTGCAGTTACATAACAATCAATGCTAATTCCAGAACATGCTATGACCAAAGAGGCAGGCTCCAACCACGAATCCACTTCCTCTATGGATCCCGGTAGTAAAATTTCCTGTCAGGGAGCTCACAGTTTGTAGCCATTGTTTCTGGGTCCCTTGCTGAGCACCATGTCCTTAAGGTCCCCCCACACTGGCTGGTTACAGTCTCCTGTTCATGGCTAAGTAATGGTCCAGAGCACGTACCCATCACCCAGAATTCCCCCGGCTCTCACATTGAGTCCCACTGAGCACAGTGCCTTCCTTATGGGCTAACAGAGGACAGAGATGGGTGGGGTGGGTAACGGTGGGCTGCAAGGGTAAAGTTTGGTGGTACAAGGAGAGCATGGCTTCCTGCTGTGGGACAGAGAGAGCTGAAGAACATTCGGATGTCCACAAGCAGGGAGCTGGCAGAAGCCTGAGCCCCAAGCCACACTTTGGTCCTAATGACTCCAGCCCTACACCAGGAAGTAGGCTGAGGTCATGGGGACTGTGGTGTCCACTTCCCTGTTGCTAGGACACCTTTGTCCCTGTCAACAATGGCCNTAGNGCCTTGGTGGTCTGATCCTCTGAGAAGCAGAGGTAGACATGGAAAACCTGAGGCGGGAGGCTGCCCAGCCCTTTGTCCCCTCGGGGACCCTGGAACGCTACTTCCCTACCCTTCAATACAGGTGGGTCCCTCCTTTTNCCCAGGCACCAGCTCGCCCACTCTCTACCCTGCAGTCAAGGTGGCTGGGATGCAGGCATATGCACACCCCACTCCCCTCAAATGGCTGGGCTCCACAACAGAACAACTCNTCAGCCTAGCTGTGGCATGTGTGAGAGGTGGCGGCCCTAAGGGGCAGTGTGCCTAGTGTGTGTGTGGTGGGGAGGGGAGATTTCATGTAGCCCAGGCTGGCCTCAGCTTCACCATNTAGCTGAGGATGACCCTGATCTTCTGATCCTCATGCCCTNNTCCTGGAATGTGCCACCACAGCGAACATTTTTNAAATCTGAGACAGGATCTTTCTGGGTAGCCCAAACTATTCTTAAACTCACAAAGATCTTCCTCACTCTGCACGCTGAGCGTGGGTATGCGCCTCCCATTTCACAGGCCTTTTGTGATGCTGAGGACAGTCCCTGGGGTTCACCATGGACCCCCCCCCAGCCTGGTTTTGGTTTTCAAACTGTAGAGGCCACACCCTCTTCTCCACTGCAAATTCCTTAAGCCTGTCACTGCATGGGCCTTGACAGGCGGCACTACTGTGGCCTGCAGGAGCCCAGGCCATCTGAGACCTCCGGTGGCACTCTACTCTGTGGGGAGCTTGCTGCGAAGCACGACCCTGGCTTGGTCCCCTCCCGATCCCAGAAGCCAGGCTCATGCCTGTCACACAAGCACTTGGGAGGTTGAGGCAGGAGGATTGCTCAAAGGTCAACACTGACAGACCTGCCTCAAAAACAAGCAGGGCCACCCTGGCTGCATGAGATAATGACCGCAGGTGGGGAGGTGCACGGAGGAGACGCTGGGCAGNGNTGGAGTGACCCTCGCCCCACAGCACCTGTGCAAAGGGGTCAGCCACCCTGGAGACAGGGAAACAGGCTGGGAGCAGCAGGGCTTCCGCGTTCAGGCTCCATCCTCCTTCAGCAATGACTACGTGTCCCTGGAGGGGCCCCGGTGGGCGACGGCCGTCAAGCAAGCCGTGCGCTGGAAGTTCACGCCCATGGGGCAGGACGCGGCCGGCCAGGTGTGGTTCACCGGCCTGACCAACTCGGAGCCACACGAGGCCTGGTACATGCTGCCCAGAGCACTCGACAGCCCGTACCGCGAGGCCCACGCACGCTGGCACGGCTGCTTCGAGAGTCGCCAGCGCGGCCTGCCGTCCGGTGAGTGTCACGCCCCCGGCCGCGCACACCCGTGGGTCCCACGCTGACCCTGCCCTCGTCTCCCTGCAGCCTACACACAGCACCTGCGGGAGACGGCCTTCTGGGACCCCACGCTGCCCGCGCAGTACCTCACCACGACCACGCGCTGGGGGTGCGTGCCGTGGAGGGACAGGCATCTGCACGGCAAGGAGTTCGGTGAGCAGCAGGGATGGAGGCAGGAGGGAGGCCAGGGCAGGGGTGCACGAGGGTCACCCCAGTACTCCCGCGGCAGAGGCAGGAGGAGCTCCGTGAGTTCCGGGGGCAGCCTGGGCTACACGGAGTCGANCTTGAAGAGACCCTGTGTCAAAATAACAGAGAAAGAAAGAAAAAGTAAAAACAAGACAGTAAAGAGTTAGGCAGCAGGTGGGCCGGGGTGAGGAAGCCCCGGGGCGTGGCCAGCATGCACAGGGTCCCGCAGTGCCAGCCTCTGAGCGCGGTCCGGGTCCCCAGTGGTCAACAGGAACCAGTTTGGGGTGGAGCTGCCCTGGCGGTCCGACTACGTGCCCCTCCTGTCGCCGCCACAGCGGCCGCGCTACACCTCGCAGGACTTCAGGCAGCGGGACGCGAAGCGCCCCTGCCGGGTCACGGGCCAGCTGTCCCCGGCCTTCACGCCCACGCTCTGGTAAAGGCCTACTGCCGACCCGTGCCTCGCGCGTCTCAGTGGGCCAGGCGACCGTCCCCACGCACGCAGTCCAGCTCNGGGCATCTGTCCTCCAGCCTCCGCGGCAACGCTTTATCCTCCCCCGGTCCCTGACCGGTCCCCGCAGGATGACCGAGGCCCCGGTCTCCCATCCCTGCTCCGCGCGGGTCCACAGTTGGGGCGGGGCACCCAGGGCGCAGAGAGCTTGGCCGGGTATCACCGCACCCCGGGCACCCTGACCCCAAGCAGGTGGGAGGGGGTCGGGGGTCAGGGTGTCTGCCTGATCCTTCGTCCTGTTGCCCTGGGGAGCCAAGTCAGGGCCGGTCTCCGAGGTCCCCTGAAATTAGGAGTAGGGTGGCATTGGAAAGGGTGGGTCCCAGGTCGCACACTCGCCCAGCCCCGAGCCCCCACCCAAGCCGCAGCGATTCTGAGACTCACGGGTGCGAATGCGGATCGGCCAGACGAGGAGGCTGCAGAGAGCCAGGGCTGCGGCCACACCCACGCCGCCCGTCACAGTCACCATCACCCAGTGGTAGAAGCCGACACAGGCCCTGCAGCACAGCTCCGAACTAGGGGACAGAAGGCGGGCTGAGGGTCCCTGGGGATTGCTGCAGTGTCCCCTGCAACAGCCCTCCATGGCTCCCATCTCAAGTTCCAGGGGACCCTAGGCCTACACACACCCACAGACACACACTAAGTGCCCCTGCAGCCCACAGCCCTACCCCGTCCCTGAGCTCCAGCATGGGCTCCGTCCTGCCCCAGGGCCTTTGCACGGGCCCTGCCATGGTACNGAGGCTCCTAACACAGTTTAGGTTCTCAGGAACCCTCCCAGCCTCCTGCCCAAGCCCAACTCCTGAGACGGCACCTTCCTACCCTCACACTCAACCCCACTCCTGCATTAGACATTACCAACACGGCTGGCATTGTCCTGGGCCAGCACGGGTGGCTGGGTAGCTCAGGAACCCACACTCTGGGGGGTCTGAGTGGTTCTGTGTCCCCTGCAGCCTGGCCCTTAGCTCACAAGAAACTCAGTGTTTGTTGAATGAATAAATTGTCCAAAGAAAGGGATGTGTTTGCTGCCCTTCCAGTCTGAGGAACATGAACTCACGGGCACGGATGCAGGCTCTGCACAACCATGACTGCCAGCCCGTTGGCTACCTTATCCGAAAAGCTCATAGCACCATACACGAAGGCTCCACTGTGCTGTGGGACACACAGGGGTCAGTGCCCAGGCCCAGGATCCAGACCACAGCCTTCCAAGGCTCCTCCCACCAGCCCTACCGTGTGTGGGCCAATGAGGTCAGCTGTCATGGCCAGCGAGGTAACAAGGATGGTGGCACAGCCTACACCCAGCAGCACAGCGGCCCCGTACACAGCCACGCCCAGCTTATCTACCAGGGCCACCCATGCTGCGAAGGCCAGGATCACCAGCAGCCCGGTGAAGTAGGTCATCTAGGGAGGAAGGAGGTGGGGCCAGCATCAGGCCCACATTGCTGGACACCCTGTGCCTGACACCTGCCCTCTCTGGTCCTCAGCCCAGTGAAAGGNACCACTAAAAAACGTGTCCTATTCTACTCCCCAAACAGGCATTGCTGGTCCACGCACGCCCAGGGCAGACATTGCTAACCAACCTTCTGTTATACAGCCAGCTTGGACGTTACTAATTAACTTTCCCTTCTACATCCAGGGTAGGTGGTCCCAGCACTGCAACCCACCAGAGTCTGGATTGTAGGATTCAGGCCACTGTCTGACACTGGGGGTGTGGGTCTGCCCTGAGGGGGGGGTCTCCCAACCCCCCCCCACCTCCCCAGCAGGCCCTGTCACTCACATTCCTCCCTATGCGCCTGTTGACTGGCTTCATGAGGAAGGAGGAGAAGAAGCCACTCAAGTACATCACCAGAGGGATGGTGGCGATGAACTTCTGTGGAGGGAAAGGCAGCGGTGGTCCAGAGAGGTCTTCGGGGGAGGGGCCGTCNACCTCTACCCCGCTGTCCACCACCCCACCTCACCTTGGGCAGGCTGAGAGAGTAGGTCAGGTACATGGCAATGTAGGTCTGAGACAGGTTCACAATGAGCCTCGTGGTCATGTAAAGCATGCCCACCTGTGGGCAGATCAGCAGAGGGACAAGCCCAGGGGTCAGTGAGCGACCCAGTGCACTCCCACCAGTAAGGGATTTGGAAAGCAAGCCGAGGGCTTCCACAGCGGGCACTGGCTCATTACAGATGACTGCTCAGCAGGCCANGAGGGAAGAAATCTGTGATTAGTGATGTCTGCCCTGGATGGGGTATCAGTAACATTTACCCTGGGTGTGGAATGGAAAACTGATTAATAATGTCTGCCCTAAGTATGAAATAGAAATCAGTTTGCCCTGAGAGTTCAATGAAGGAGTGATTAGTGATGTCTGTCCGGGAGTGANATGGAAATTAGTAACGTCCACTCTGAGCATGGGCTAGACTGTTAAATAATAGTATATGCCCTGGCTGTAGAAGATTGATTCCTAATGTCTGCTCTGGATGTAAAATAAAAGGTTGATTAGTAATGCCTGCCCTGGGTACAGAGATCCAGTGTGAGATCCACTGGTAATGTCTGTCCTGGGTGGTCTGGTGGGACTGGGTAAGTCTTCTCCAGTCAGATCGGCCCCCACAACGTACCTGATAGAAAGCTGGCTCCCAAAGCCAGTGTTTCCAGAGCAGCTGTGGCCGGGCCGAAGGGGCCACCAGGGGGCTGTGCTCATCGGGTTCCGTCCCCCGAGGCCTGAGCCGCCGCCCCTCCTTGGTACCCAAATGGAAGAGCAGCGAGAAGATAGCTCCCACGCCCACCACCAGCAGGGCCAGGTTCTGGGAAGGACAGCAGGAGTCAGCCATGGCTCCCACAGACTCGGGGGACCCAGGGTTGACCAGGAAGCCCCACTTACCCGAAACACCGGCACATCCTGGACTCCCAGCTGGTCCCCCACACTGATGTCCTGACCAGCATGTGAGGAGCCCTGAAGATGGAGCAGCAGCCAGGCGGCACCATACACNGTGATGTTGGCCACCACGGTGAACGCNTACCTGTGGGTCAGGGGCCAGGCTTAGCACACGTCGAGTCCACAGAAAGGGTGTCTGGTACACAGCAAGTGCTCAATAACTGCGTACTGCCTATCAGAAATCCAGATACCATCCCCTAACTTCCCAAGCTGGTGGAAGTGGTCAACAGCCCACAGCGTCCCGCCCTGCTGGGTCCTTCCCTGAGGGCCAGGCCACAGATCTGTCGCAGAATAAAGGGGTCAGTCACGTGGGGACAATTAGGTCCTTGGTCAGCTGGGGTTCCTTTGAAGGGGGATGTCCCTGAAGGGCCTGGCCTAATCAGGTGACCTCAGGACATTGGCCCTGGGGTCACAGACCACTTTGCCAGCCTCAGAGAACCATCAAGCCACGTTCCAGGCCAGTGCACACCTGCCATCCTAACTACTCTGCAGGCTGAGGCAAGAGGCTCACAAGTTCAAGGTCAGCGTCAGCAACTCAGTAAGAAACTGACTCAAATTTTTTATATTTTTAAAAAATGGGCTGGCAGTGGTGGCGCACACCCTTAATCCCAGCACTCAGGAGGCAGAGGCAGGCAGATCTCGGAGTTTGAGGCCAGCCTGGGCTACCNAGTGAGTTCCAGGACAGCCAGGGACACAGAGAAACCGGTCTCAGAAAACCAAGAAAAGAAGCNGAGAAAACAGTGTGAGAACCAGAGGGCATTTCTGTTCCTCTCAGTGGTTCACCCAGCACTTGACTGTTACACAGCTGTGGCTGACAGAGACACAATTCCCAAGATTCCTAGCTAGACTACAGTCCCCAACCCCGGAGTACCTGAGGGCTGTGAGCTCCACCTTCTCGTGGTCACTGCTCACCAGCTCTGGGATGAGACTCAGGTGGGCAATCTGCGTTGCAGCCCAGCCAAACTGGAAGATGACGATGAAGGGTCCATAATAGAGCAGGGCGGCCCACTCAGGGGTGGCTTCCCCGCAGCCGAGGCATGGGCTGAAGATGAATGGGAAAGATAGCAGGACACAGACGGTGCCTGTGATGGCAGAGGGGCGACAAGGAGGGGTGAGGGGAGGCAACAGATCAGAAGAGCTCCAACCTCCACCCTCTGCTCAGATGGAGAAACTGAGGCACACAGAAGGCCAGGAGCTTTCTTGATGCCTGTGACTAGGACAGGGAGAAAGGACAAGAATGGGGGTCCCTCGCCAGCTCTGAGCTCAGGGTCACCTCCACCACACCTACAATGTGCCCTATGCTCTGCCCTCTGGCGGGGCAGGGAGCAGGGGAGACCAGCTGGGCAGGGAGGAATCAGGGAGCTGCTCCCAGTCCTGGGGACAGAGCAGAGCCTGCCACTGTCCAGGACACACTGGGTGCCCCATCCTGCTCCATGCACTCAGACAAGGACATCCCACCGTGCCTTCCCACCCATCCCGACCAGCCCCTGCCCCAGCCACAGTGTCTCCTCCAATGCCAGGCTCTGGCCTGCCCCTGGGCCTTNGNACAGCTACCCCAGATGCACCCTCACACCCCACCACAGTCTCTCACCCTGTGGTGTCTGCAGTCCCTGGGTTTGTCACACCCACATCCAGGGACTCCCGACTATGTGAACCACTCTCACCAACCAGACCACAGGCTCCCTGAGGTTGGCGCAGGTATCCCCAAGTCCCTTCTGTGTCCTAGGCACTCAGGCCAGACTGGGGACACTGAGTCCCAGGTGTTAATAACAGAGGTCTCTCTACAGTCCAAAGGGAGACATTATCACTCCGTCTGGAGAAGCGCAAAGGTATCACATAGCCCAGGCTGGCCTTGAACTCCTGAGCCTCCTGCCTCAGCCTCCAGAGTGCTGGGATTAAACGAGTGCGCCACCACCTGGGTCCCTTCACACATTTTTAAGTAGGATGAACTTGATGAACTTGAGGCCCAGTGAGACATGGAACCCTCAGAAAGGACTCTGAGCNTCGTCCCTCTGCCTAGCACTGGGCTCCCAACTTCCCCTTCCTGCCCGGAGGTGACCTCACCAACCCCTATGCCTTGGATTGAGAAATGAAACCAACCCCAGGAGGGGACCAGTGCCGATTCCTAGGGGCTGCCCCAGGGGGCCGTGCGGCCTCTGGACTCTCTCCCGTGACCACACCACACCCTGCTCTTTCTGAGGCCTGGTTAACCATTGGCCCAGCCAGGGTCAGGCTGGTCAGCTGCAGGTGGGTAGCTTGGCCTCTCTGGGCCTTGGCTAACCTAAGAGTTCTTGTTTGGTTCTGAGACCCAAAGTGGGGGAAGTCTCGGGTTTAAGGAGCATATCTGCTAGTTGCAGTGGCGCACGCCTTTAATCCCAGCACCCAGGAGGCAGAGGCAGGCGGATCTCTGAGTTGGAGGCCAGCCTGGNCTACACNGTGAGTTCCAGGACAGCCTCCACTATCCTGGCCCAAGCAGCATGGAGAAGTGGTCAGTTTGCTGGGGTGTACAACCGCCTCACCGGGTTGGGTGCCTCTCCAGTCTGTCCCACAGCAATGGGGTCCAGGAGACCCTCCCCTAACCTCAGCCACCTACCCACGCCCAGGCACAGGCTCAGGGCCTTGGCACAGCTCAGCTGGCCCGGTGTCTCCAGGCAAACATGAGCCTTTTTGAGTATTTTTTTCTTTTTTGGAACTGGGTTTCACTAAGCAGCCATCCCCCTGCCTCAGCTTCTAAATATGATGACAGGTGTCCAGGCTGCACCTCAGATGTCCACACCAGGCTACTACTGCCCTCTTCTTGTCCTAGAATCTTCCAGAGTCCACAGCCTAAGAACAATCCTGAGAAACTAGAAATTCCAGCCCTCAAGCCGGCAGCGGCCACTCAGCATCCAGCCTGGGGCCACTGTGCTGTCTCTCAAAAATGTCACCAAAGGGCAGGCCTGCGCTCGGCAACCACCCACCCCTGGGGCAGGGCCTGAGCCTTCTGGACAGCTGGCTGGAATTCCAAGAGGAGCAGCCACAACCCCAGCGCCAACCTCCCCAATGTCCCCACCAAAGCACAGCCAGAGAAGGACCCCCGGCTGGGCTGTCCCAGACAGGACATGAAGGATGAAGGGCAGGCAGCTGTAGGGTGGGACAGGAGGCTGGTGTTCAGAGAAAGGAGGCTAGACCACTCGATGACAGTCAGGGAAGGGAAGGACATGGCCCCAGATAACAGACAGGGGTAACCAGAATCCTGAAAAGTGAGAGGAAGGAAGC
>LZPO01107903.1:95541-114932 GCA_001675575.1 Neotoma lepida
TGGGAAGGGGCGGGGATGGTTGACAGGCGTAATCAGTGGGCGTGGCGGACCAATCAGGCCCCGGGGGGGCGGGATCGAGGAAGCGGAGCCGGGCTAGCGACCGCCGTGGGTTGGAGGGCGGGGCCAGGCCACGAGGAACGGTCGATGAGAATTGGCGGGAAGTGGCGTCGCGGTCTGCAGGACTTCGGAGTGGGAAGGAAGCAGGGGAGCCTCCGTGGGCGGGGCCTCGGAGCGCGATTGACAGATGCGCATCTGGATCTGAGGGCGGGACCGATGAATCCGGAAACTGCAGCTTAGTGCTCGGCCCGGAAGAAGGGCGTGGGATCGCGGGCGGGATTTATGGGTGTGGGGCCTGTGCAGTTCCAAACACTGAAATCCGAAGCCCCGGAAACGTCGTGGAGGCCTGCGGGGTTGGAGGCCAGCCTGTGAACGTGGCGGGCCGCGCCAGCAAAACCCAGGTCGGGACGGGAGCGTTCGCTGCCTCCTAGGGCTGATCCGGGGCCCATGCCGCCCGTCAGCCAGTGATGCAGTGCGTTAACCTGCGGACAGTCGATGGATCGGGGAACTGAAGCTTGATGAAGGGGAAGTCGTCTGAACGCTCGCCCNGTCCCCAGTTGGGATGCATCACGTGGGGCCCAGCAGCCCCGCCCCGCCGACGTCACCCAGCTCTCCCACCTCACAGACCCCGGGGCACGCTGAAGTCATCGGAGGCGAGCTGTTTATACCCGATTTATTAGAGATCTCAAAAAGAGGGGCTATGGCGGGTGGGGCGGGAACCTGGGCTGCATACAGATGCCGGCTATGGCCAGCAGCGGCTGTACTGGAGGGACAAGGCCCCCTGGTTGGTGCCGGGGGACACCGTGCTTGGATTGTCACACACCAGACCGCAGGGGCTGAGGACCTGGGACTCCCTCGCCCTGATGAGTAAGACACACGAGGTTTGTAGTTTTCAGAATGGATTCAGCAATAAAAANAGGACTGGGGTGAGGGTGTGCGATGCGGTTTTTAACCACCGGAGAGAGGAGGGGGGAGCGGGGGACAGAAGGGCTGCGGAGACAGTACCGTGCCAAGGGACCCCACGGGGAGGGCATATTGCACTGAGGTTGTTGTGGGGCTGGACAGGGGAGTTGCTGGGATGGCTTGGGGGGACAGGCGGACCGGGGACACCTCAGCCTTGGAGGTGCCTCTGGTCCTTACAGTACAGTTCACACGCCGTCCACGGTGGGGCGATAGCGGCCATTGGAGAGAACAGGATGGGGGTACAGGATGGGGAGTCACAAAGATATTTACAGATTCTCTTTTGAGAGGGTCTCATGTAACCCAGGCTGGCCTCCAACTGGATATATAGACAAGGGCGACCTTGAACTGCTCCTGTCTCCACTTCCCAAGTGCTAGGATGGAACCCAGGGCTCACGATGCTGGGTGAACCCTGCCCACTGAGCAGTAGTGCCAGCCCTGGGACTTTTTTTCCCCTTTCTTTTTTGGTCTCTTGAGACAGGATTTCACTCTGTAGCCTGGCCTAGCCTGGAACTTGCCACAATCCTCCTGCCTGAGCCTTTCAAGTGTTGGGATGACCGANAGGACACAGTGCCTTCCTGGAGGGGTTTGTGCAAGGCTGGACGTGGCCTTGGTAGCCTCTGAGTCAACTCACTCAGTGGCTCACCACATGGGTGTTGAGTTGCCACCTGCAGGTCCTGGAACAACAGGACTCCCATNAGCAAACAATGCAGACCCTTGGAGGGGACTCTGAGACTCAACACAAACATGGAACAGTGGTGAGGTCCGGCATCTGTCCATCCCCCCTACTGCGGCCCCCACGAACACACCAGCAAGGGTCTGATCCCGGGCACCAGGCCCTTTCTTGCCATAATGGAAATCCACACTGCAGGAAGGGCTCTATCAAGTTCCTCAATGCCTCTACTCATCTGCTGTGCTTCCCNGTCAGCCAGCCAGGTCTTGACTTCTGTGTCCTGAAGGTACAACCCAGGGGCCCACGGGGCGGACCCGAAGGCTGTGTACTGGAGCTACAGCCTGGCTTTCAGAATTTTCCAGCTGACTCCTTCTACAAGAACACCATAGGTGGGGCATCCATGAAGCAGGGACACAATGGGGNTGTTCCCAACACACTACTTCCCAGAAGTCCCATGTGGGAGGGGTGGGGGTCTCCCTGGCGTCCCAGGGGACAGTTGGCTCTGGTGGTTTGTCTTCAGCCAGGGTGTTTGTTGACCCAGCCTTTCTGCTCTGAAGGGGAGTTCCCTGTGAGTTGAGGGGAACCATGCCCCCAACTCAGGGCTTCACGGAGATGGGGGGCAGACAGTACAGCCACTCCCAGTCAGCGCCAGGTGTGATTGTAACCGCAGGACATTCGTGCTTGGGGACATCCTTCCTGTGGCGGTAAAAAGATGCAGAAAGTCCACNGGGCCTGGCTAGTCCTGGTCTGCCTGGGTCTCAAACCTGAGGTGACGNAAGGGCTCTCCTGAGGCAGCAACAGTGGCCTCATCCAACTCAGGAGCACAGATCCNGGATGGCAAGAGGAGGCTCCAGGGCCTGTCCCCTCTACAGGCCACCATGAGAGCCCTGGAGAGAGGGGGCTTTACTGGAGCCCCCTGGCCGCTGGGGCAGGTCCCGAAAGTAGGACATGTAGAGCCTGATCCGCCAAGGCCAGTGGCTGCAGCCTCTTCCTGGGTTTCCTGTCTTTTGTCTTTCTCCTAGAAAATCACTCCTGTGCTCCCTCTTCGTGCAAAAAAGGACCCAAAATAAATACAGGATTGGGCACTCCGAGTGTTGCCGCCCCAACAGGCACAGGTAGCGGCAGATTGTGGCCCAAGCTATCCTGGGGACGAGCCTGGCCAGTGGCATCCGTCGGTGGGGAGGGCGAGGACGAGGTCGGGCCAGGGCCGTCGGGGTGATGTCGCTGAGCTCTGGGCCCCAGTGGGGGAGCAGCGCCTCCAGGAAGTGGCTGGGGCGGCAGAAGGACACTGGGCTCCAGACTGGGGACTGCATAGAAGTTACTGCAAAAACCAGAGGGGCAGGTGAGTGAGGGCGGGGCCCAGAGGTCAGCCTGGTTTCCGTGGGCCCCCTGGCTGGCACACCTAGAGATGCCTATGCCTAAAGCAGTGGGTGGGAGGGGAGGGGAGGGGAGGAGGAGGAGTTGAAGCACGAGGAGCAAGAAGAATGGGAGGAGTCAAAGGGAGGAGGGACTGGGAAAGGAGGGGTGGGAGTCACCAGGGGAGGGGGAGGAGCTCCAGCCTCGTCCTCCCACCCTGCCTGGGGACTTACTGTGTCGCTCTCGCCGTCGGAGGCGGGCCGCGCGCTATAGTGAAGCGGGGAGTACACCCAGCTCCTCTCGTCGGTGGGCTGCGCAGCGCGTGCAGGAGGGGTGCAGAAGAGCGGGGGCGAGGAGCAGACAGGCAGAAGGAAGAGACAGAAAGTAAAAGAGGGGGACCCCAACCCTGGGGAGCAGCCGCAACCCCGGTTCCCTCCGTGAGGGGCACCTGCCCTCCAACCCTTGGCCCTGGGGAAGCAGGGGTGGCAGCAGAAGCAGTTAGTGAAGCTGGGGTGCAGGCGGGACAGCGGGGGGGGGGCGGGGGTCTCCTCCTCTCCATGTGTACCCCCATCTATCCCACTGCCCTGGTCCCCTGGCCGGCTCTGGCCAGTTCCTTAGGCTCCCTCCACAGACCGCTGGGCAACACACAGGCGCCACTGAGCACTGTGGGTGGGTGCAGGGACAGGACATGCACACTGGAGCTGGGCCTCAGTGGGCTCCCACAGGACCAGAACCCCAGAGAGCCAGCCTGGGCTTTCACTCCACCTGCTGCNGGGCTTTCTGGTGGCAAGCGGCACTGTCCTGGGTGGGAAGAGTGACACGGACTAGGAGGTAGGGGCCACAGGCCAGGGGCCTGTCCCAGGGAGTGGTGTCCCAGGCACGGGAGGACCTCACATAAGGGCTGATGAAGAGCCCAGGGTGACCTCCCAGAGGCCAGGGCTAACATCAGCCCTGCAACCGTGGTCTATGGTCTATCTCCTGCAAGGAGCCCAGCAGCGTCTCCTCTACAGACCAAGGCTTGGCACCTCCACCTTGGCCATCCCTGGCTCCATCAAATTTCCAAACTTCCTGCCTCCACCTCTCAATGCTGTGACAGGTGCTCTGTTCCTGCTACACCAGGGCTGTGTAGCGCCAGCACGTCACTCAGCCTCTCTGGGCCTGGTACTCATTGTTGACATGGAGGCAACGGCCCTAGCTCCGAGGTCCACACTGCAGCCCCATCTGTGTACTGGGAGGTGACCCAGCAGGACAGTAATGAGGACTATGAGGACGTGGATTCCCTGTGTGGCCTGAGCCTCAGTTTCTCCTCCTGTGAAATATGCTACAGAGGGAACGGCAGCCTGGATGGTAAAAAGTGTCCACACTGGTGACACAGGTGGGCTGGGGTCTTATGGACCCCACCGAAGATGGGCAGCTGCTACGGTGGGTTCAGATCAGCGAACATCCAGTCAGGTCAGGGCTAGCTGACCTCCACTATGGCTGTGATTCCACAGTCATCTGAGGAGAGAAGGGGTGTGGGGTGCTGTGTTCTGGGAGCCCATCTCCGCGTGTGACGGTCTGTGGTCACTTACAGTGCCTGTGTGGCTCGGTGTCACGGCCCGCAGTTGGTGACGACGGGGAGAGAAAAGCCAGTATCTCCCATGGGCGAACTGGCCAAACAGCGGGCCGGGCGGGAGGAAGGAAGAGAGGAGAGGGCAGAGGATGAGGTGGGAACCAGGCAGGGGAGACAGGCGGGTGGCAGAGCAGGGCTGGCGGGCACGAGCGACCGAAGCAGGATGTGTGGGCGAGGTAGGGACTGGGGGCCGGCCCATTAAGGCCAGAACCTAATCCAAGACGCAACCCTGGGCACTGCCAGGCCAAAACCAACAATCCACGCGCACCCTCAGCCCGGGCATGGGCTGACCACAGGCCTGGCTGGGGCTCTCTAGGGCCAGGAAGGGAGGAGGGGCATGGGCCTCAGTGGCACAGCTTAGAGACAGTGGGTGAGTTAGTTGGGAAGCAGTGAGGGTCTCAAGTCATGTGAGGACAACCCTGGACCCCAGGTGAGACTGCAGCACCAGGGACAAAAGGTGACACTGTGACAGGCCAGCTGACCCCCAAGGGGCTGCTGAGGCCCTGACCTATTTATAGAGCATGACCCTGTACTGGACCCACAACCCCGCTAATATTTCTCCCCATGGTGGGTGGGGGTCACGGAGGGTCCCAGATCCCCAAGGCCTGGACTGAACCAGCCTTGTCCACGAGGGGCCACATCCCCACCTCACAGAGCAGGCGGCATGGGACCTGTCACTCACTGGNTCACCAGGCCCCACCATCATGAACAGAAGGACGAGACACTCTCATGGGTCCCCAGCTTGCCAGAGACACAGGGCCTCAGTCTTTGCCTCAGGTCTCCCCATGGCCAAGAAGGGGTAATGTCCCCCGTCACCCAGAGGGATGACACCAGACAGAAGCAGGTGTGACTGTCCACAGGTGCTGCCTTGGGGGCACAAGGACCCATGGGGGCTGGGGAGGCTTAGGGGAACTTACAAAATAGATGTCTGTGGAGGGCGCATCCTCCTCATCTGAGGCCTGGCTGGCGGGCTCTGAGGCCTGGCTGGCAGCGTCCACTTCCACAGTAGCTGCAGCTGATGCCCCGGATGGGGGAACCTCCGCTCTGGAGACACAGGACAGTGGTGAGGTTCTAGGTAGTTCTGTGCGCAGCCCACCCNCCCAGCCTTAACTGGATCTATCAACTCCCTCTCCATCTTGGGGGACACTATTTTTTTTTCTTTTGGTTTTGGAACCCGTAGCTGTCTGTGCCGCCCAGTTCTGTCAACAAGACACAGCAGTGTCGTCCTTGAAGAGGGATCCATGGATGAGAAAAATCCCCAGCCAGACTGTTCTGTGTGAAAGTCTGTGGGGCATTTTCCTTACTTTACTGATTTATGCATTTATTTTGAGACACGGTTTCTCTACACAGCCCAGCTGTCCTGAAACTCCCTTTGTAAACCAGGCTGGCCTTGAACTCAGATCCTCCGGTGTCTAAAGGCATTTGCTACTACTATGCCCAACCTTGATTGATTGATGTGGGAGGGTCCCGCCCACTGTGGGTGGGGCCACTGCACAAGGCTGTGAAGAAAGCAGGCTGAGGCTCCCAGGTTACATCCCTCCATGGCCTCAGTCAGTTCCTGCTCCAACTTCCCTCATGATNGAGTGTGACCTGAGATAAACCCTTGCCTCTCCAAGCTACTTATGGTGTTTATCACAGCCTTAACTAAGACACTGTCCTACCTCAGCCTCCCCAGTGCTGGGCTGACAGGTGTGCACACACTTCCCTCATGGCCCTGAACAACAGCCTGGTGGCCCTCTTGTCCAACAGAGCAGCCAGGCCTGGGGTGACAGTGACAGTCACACACGTCCCTAGATACAGGCTGGTGAAAAGTCAGCTAAAGTCACTATGCCAGAATGGGGAAGGCATTTGCTTACCCTGCACCCTGCTCCTTGGGGACAACAATCCCCACACTGCACACTGGTTCCACCTGCACTGTTATCTTCTGTAGGTCCTCCACATGCGGCTCTTCCTGGGGCCTGCAGGGAATGGCCCAGCCTCAGTCTCCTCCCCCTGACCCCTGACCCCAAAGCCCCAGAGCCGCCTTCAATTCCTGGTCCCCAGTCCCCGGGGGTCCTAGCCTGGGGGCTTCGAGGGAGCGGGAGCAGCCGCTGGGTCCTGCTGTGGCCTGAGGGGTGTTCGCAGCACAAGCAGGTGGCCAAGTAGCCAGCGGCCCACACGCTGGGGAGCTGGGTACTGCTGGGTGTCTGGACCTGAGATGCAGGAGGGTCGGAAGGTTCTGGAAGCCGGCCAGGCCTGCAGTGTCTGTGGGGTGAAGCCTGGAGCTCAATGCCAAATGCTGCTGCCTTTGAAGAAGGTGGATGGGGACACGGGGAAAGAGGGGGCTCACCGGCCATCCTGGCCTGAAGACTGNGTGCGCCGCCTGTGGGGAAGGCACACAGGTGATGGGTACCCGCTGTCAGAGCTGTGGCGACAGGGGCCATGCCCACCTGCTCCTAGCGCCCGCTCTGAACAGCTCCACCCACCTGTACCGGGGCTGCTCTGACGTCTCCGAAGGGGAGCGTTCTGGGATGGAGAGGGAGGTGGATGACAGGGTGGTGGCGATGGAGGCCGTGGTGGCTTCTTCAAAGGATGGTGGGGTGCAGGGCAGGAGGTCGGGCCGGCCTGTGTGGAGTGGCAAGCCTAAGCAGGTTTGGGGTGCCATCTCCCTCCCACTNGCTTGACCTCAGGATCTGGCCTGAGCTCCTGCTCTCCCAGATTCTCCCATCAGCCACCCTGTGCAATCTGGTTGTTACTGACGCCCCTACTGTCAAAAGCTGAGACCACCGAATGTCGCCCACGGGAGCCTGCACTACTCCCGCTGTTCCTCTCCATTCCCACTTCCTCCCGTGCTCACGCCCACCCCGGGCCTTTGCACATCTGTACTGCATTCCCTGGCCCATCCCCAGGGTTCCTTCAGGGTCTGGTTCCCTGGGTGCTCAGACCACAGGCTGGCAGGTCACCTTCATCTTCCAGCGTGGGGTAGCTGCGGGCCCCCCGCAGGTCATACTGTGCATCTTCTCTCTCGCTGGGGATCTGGCTAGCTGAGAAAGCAGCCGTGGGCCCCAGGGGTTTGACGGCCAGCAGGGCACCACGCCCTTTCTTGGATGGAGAGGACTTCAGGGCTGCAGGGGGAAAGAGGGCAGGGGTTCAGTGCTGGGGTGGCCTCCGATTCCATGGCTTCCTGGAGGTGACTCCTCCCCTCATGGCCAGCCCCTCCCGGGCCCCTCCCCAGACATCCTGTTGTTGGGCTGTGAGCTGGGGAAGTGCTGCCCTTCTCTGGGCCCAGTGGCCTGGACTATAGACTGGTGTTCACTGGAGCTTGCCGGCTGACCCTGATTTGCCCCCGACCCCAGCGGGGGGACTCTCTGGCCCTGTGTCCCCTCCCACAGGTGGCGGCTCACATGAACTCTTCCGGAAGACTGTGCTGCTCATGAACTTGAAGAAGCGCTCGGCATAGAAGCTGGGCCGGTGGACTGAGACGGTGTCCTAGGAAAGCACAGCGGGGTGGGGACAGCGTCACCGGAGGATGCACCCACCAGCCTTTTGCTTGTTTCCAGACACAAGGTCACTATGTAGCCCAGACTGGCCTCAAAACAGGCTTCTCCTGCCTCAGCCCCTTGAGTGCCAGGATGACAGGCGTGCATCCCAACCTTTGCACACATTCTGGAAATACCTTCCCAGTGGTCCCTGGGGACTTTCTCTCTTGGAGCTTGCATTCTATGGGCAGTCTTGAACACTTGAGTAAGAATCACTGAGACAGGGGCTGTGGGAACGAGTCCCCTGGCAGCTTGTCAGGTAAAGAAACCCTTCCTAGCACTCCCATGGAAACCAGGCCAGAGGCCAGCTCAGAGCTGTAGGGCACCTGTATGTCCCCTGCCCGTCTTGGCCTGGAGAAGTGACAGGACCCTGGGAAGTGTGAGCTGCTCAGTGGAGGGCAGATGGGTGCAAGGAATGAATGAATGAATGAATGTGAACNGCACTCACCCCATCGTGGACGAGGGCCTTCCAGGTGTGTTCTAACTTCTTGATGAACCTGGGGACAGACAGAGGCCCAGGTCAGCCCACTGGCCCAACGCTGGTGGGAGGCAGGGCTGGGNGGGACCCGGCCAGGCTGCACTGACAGGCTGGGTCACCAGGATGGCCTGACGGTAGACACCAGGGTTGAGCGAGATAGGGCTTAGGGAGGGAGGGCACGTGGGCGTGGCCAAGCACCCTGGAGGGGCGTGGCCAGGCAGGAAGTCGGTGGGGCTAATCTGGTGGGCGTGGCCTGTGTACCTGTAGGACTGCAGGATGTCTATGATTCCAATGTGCAGTAGCAGCCGCTCCCCGCGCCCATTCACAGCCGGGATCCCGCCCATCCTGCGGAGAGAGGCTCAGATGAGCCGAACACAGGAAGGCCAGGCCTACAAGTCTGGAACCTCCATCCTGGGGGCAACTGGGCAGCCGTGGGGTCCAGGCTGAGCAGGCACGACACGTCTCCCTGCGTGCATGCACACCGCACCCAGGGCAAGGCAGCCTCGCACATCCTAAGCTGTTAATCACACCACACCGGCCGCCATGTGGCCCTGTCCAGTTAGTGATGCCCCAGCAGCCCAAAGCCCTACAGCTGAAGATGAAGCCGCACTGGCTCAGCTCACTCCACACAGGGCACACGGGCTCACCTGGTCCCCGAGGGGCCCCACGCAGACCCTACAAAAGCCGAGATAGTTTGAGGGGGACAGCCTCACAGGGCCTTGGCTCACTCTTCTCCCTCCACAGGTGACAGAGCTGCGGCCAACAGTCCTCAGCGTCATTGGGTCTCATCCCCAAGGCTGTGACTGATAGCTCTCCCCACACTAGGTGGAAATCTGAGGGGCAGGGCACCCTCCCTTTCGGGGCCATGGGGTGGTTGATGAAGGAGGGTCATGTAGGCCTCCTGCTGGGTCACTCAAAGCCACTGTCCCTCCTTTTATTAGACAGGNTCTCATTATGCAGGCCTGGCTNGCCTGAACTCTTGAGATTCCCTGCCCAGCTCCACTGCCCCCTTGGGGTCAGGGCCTGTAACTACACACACAGCCTGTCCTCTGTGAGGGAGAGTACAGGCTACATGGCAGTGCACAAGAGAATACAAGCCCCANGAGCAAGGTGGGATGGGACCAGCTCTAGGGACCCCCATCACCCCACTTACGTGTCATCCGTCTCAATGGCCTCCCCACGGGCAGCACCACCCTGGATGGACTCCATGGCCGTGGAGTACAGGGCCTTCTGGGCCACCGGCCGCTTCTCATCAGCCGTGCTCCGGGCACCTTCAGCCTGGCGCTCTCGCTCCTGCTGGTCGATGTTGTGCACACCCAGCAGGAGGCTGTAGTCCATGATCTTGAAGCTCTCTAGCACCTGGCACCAGGGACACAGGTCAGGGGACACACAGCACACTGGGCACAGGTGTCAAAGGCTAGCTGGATGGACCGGAAGGTCTGGGGACCAGGAGGAGGTACCCAGTCTTCCTGGGGGTCTCCTGGGGCTGGAAGCCGAGAGGCCCCTGGGCTGGTCCCTCCTGGGAGCCGGAGAGCTACGGACAGTGAGTTCAGAGAACAGAGTGCTGACAGCTAGGACGGCCCTGCTAGTTCCGCAAGAAACAGGAATTTAGAAACTGCACTTAGGTAGGCCTTGTTTGACACACGCCTTTAATTCCATCACACGTGAGATGGAGGCAGGAGGATCTCTGTTTGTTTGAGTCCAGCCTTGTCTACATAGCAAGTTCCAGGACAGCCTGGGTTACATAGTGAGAACCTGTCTCAAAAAAGCAAAACAAAGTCAAAAGAGGCGGGTGGTGGTGCACACCTTTAACCCCAGCACTAGGAGGTGGAAGAAGGCAGAACTCTTGAGTTTGAGTTCCAGGACAGCCAGGGCTCACAGGGAAACCGTGTCTTGAAAAAACAAAATTATTTTGCCTTATTTTTCAGAAAAGGTTTCATGTAGCCCAGGCTGGCCTCAAACTCACTATGTAGCTGAGGCTGACCCTCCTGCGTACAAGCCTGTGCCACCACACCTGGTTTCTGTGGCAGTGGGATGGAACCCACATGCTGGACAGAGGCCCTACCCACTGATTCCTGCTTCCAGCTAGGTTCTCATTTCTTATTGTGTGACACTGGGGACGGAGGCGAGCCCCCATGCTACCTAAGCACTAACCACCCCCAGCCCTGTCTTCATTTTTAGAAGAGGTTCTGTTTAAACCACCCAGGCTTTAACTAATTCCCTAGCCTGAGTGATCCTCCTGCCTCTGTCTCCCATGCTGGGATGACAGGAGTCACCAGAGCAAACTGGTTCCATCGCTGAGCATGGCAGGGCAGATCCAGGGTGAGAAGGACATGCTTACCAGGCAGTCCCGCTGCAGCGTCTTTACCAGGGCTCCGAAGGTGTCTGCGTCCAGCAGCAGCCCTTCGGGCATGTCCTGCATGAAGTCCAGGTCCTTGTAGGTGGGCAGGCTCTTCTCCTTCTCCTTCTTGCTCGCCCTGCGCTTGTACGTGGAGCCCTTCAGGTCGAACTTGAGGTGCATTTTAACGACTCGGGGCAGCACATTGTTCATGACCACCACGCGGATGTTCTTGCCACCCGACTGCACACAGTACAGTCCGTAGAATTTGGGCAGCAGCGTGCGTGGGTTCTGGTTGAGGTTCTGCAGGGCAAGTGGACAGGGAGCTGTCAGATGGCTACGACCCCCATGGTCCAGTCTCATCCTTGGATCGCAGAAGAGTGTGCGTGTTGGGGGCATGTGCCATGACTTCCCAACTGCCCACTTGTCTTCCACCCCCAGGCCCTGACTGGGACATTCTAGGCAGGGCTCCACCCTGACCACGCCCCCAGTCCTCTCATCTAGTGTTTTGGGTTTTTTGTTTTGTTTTTGTTCTTTTTGGTTTTTAAGACAGGGTTTCTTTGTAGCTCTGGCTGTCCTGGAACTCACAGAGATCCTCCTGCCTCTGCTTCCTGAGTGCTGGGATTAAAGGCNTGTGCCACCACCACCAGGCTCTCACCTAGCTTTAACTTTTATGTGCATGTGTATACGCATGTTGTGTGTGCCTGGTGCCCACAGAAGCCAGAAGTGGGCATCAGATCCCTCGGACCTCGGGTTACTAGCAGCTGTGAGCAGCCATGTGGGTGCTGAGAACTGAGACTAGGTCCTCTGTAAGAGCAGCTGGTGCTCTAACCGCTGGACTACCTCTCCAGTCCCCATTACCTCTTTTTTTGTTTATTTCTTTAAGAAAGGGTCTCACTGTGTGGCCCTGGCCAGCATGGACTCACTTGTAGACCAGGCTGGCCTTTAGCTAAGAGATTCCTGCTCCTGAGAGCTGGGATTTGAGGTGTGGGTGCCACATCCATACTTTCTATTCTGAGGAAGGGTCTTCCTGTCTCAGCCTGACGCCAGGGCAACAGTCTGCAGTAGTGCTCCCTGCTCCTTGTCATTTGCTAGCACATCTGTGAGTACAGCACATGCACACAACAGCACACCACAGCACAGAGGTCAGGAACCATTTCTCTCCTTTGTACTGTGTTTACCCGTGATGCAGCTCGGTGTGGCAGTTGGGGACAGGGTCCCTTCCCCTGCGCCGCCCTTGGCCCCTGCTCCTACCTGGAGTCTCCCAGTGCTCTCTCAAGGTCAGAATTCCCACCCCGTACCATCACAGGAACACAGTGGCCAGCTCAAGCTCGGGATATCTAGGGTCCCACCCTGGCTATCATTCAGTGTAAGAATGATGCCCCAGAAAGGAAACTGAGTCACAGTCTGTGCTAGGCTAGCCAGGGTGGTCACAGCCTGGCCTGTGAAGTCACTAATGAGGTTCCAGCCCTGGGCTGAGTGTCTGGAGTACTCTGGCTGGAGCACTCTGGCTCCAGCCCTGTCTGAGTCCCAAGGTGAGCAGAGAAGGGTGGAGCCAGCTCCTGTCCTGCACAGTGGCCTGTTATGAGGGGGGTTTCCTCGTTTGTGCCTGTGACTCAGTACACCCCTAACCCCACACACTTCCCCCAGATTGGGGCCTGCAGAGACGGTTCTGGAAGGCCTCACCCCACCCCGCCCACACAGGCAGGCACGTACCATGTAGTAGCCAGGCAGCAGCTTCTGCAGGAACTCGGCCTCCTTGTGCATGACCGTCTTGATGATAAATTCGTCATCGCTGGTGACGTAGAAGACAGAGCCGCTGGCACCAGGGTTGGACAGCTCAATGAGTGGCTCATTGCACAGCGAGTACTGGAGGGCGAAGGCAGGAGGCGTGAGCAGTTCAGGGGCTCTGTCTGCCTCAGCCGGCCTGTTCCCGTGTGACAGTAGGCACACCTNGCTCCCTCCTTTCCTGCCTGGAACCTCAGCGTGACAGCCGTGACCGTTCCACAGCTGGGCCATCTGTCTGTCCTTCCTCTACCCACTGCCATCAGCCACCAATGTCTCCGGAATTCTGGCTTCGCTCCTCTCCCNGCACTGCTGGCTCGACAGTGTCATGGTGACTGGGTGGTGCGGGACCCTCCTGGGAACCCAGGTGCCTGCCCTGTGTCTGTCCACTGTAAACAGCACTCCGAGTTCACTTCCCCCAGGGGCCCCTTGACCAAGGCTGCCCCGGTCTGAAGCCCCAGCCGCTCTCTCTAGATGAATCCACAGCCTCCTGGAGACNGTGAACAACTCAACAGGAGCCGGCAAACAAGGACCACCAAAGGAACAACCGGGCAGGCCACCATGAGGTGGCCCACGGGTGACAGGTCAAGCTAGACCCCATGGCTGAAGGCTTGGTCCCCATGAGGTATGCTCATGGGTGGTGGCGGAGCCCAGAAAAGGACATGAGGTCACAGGGAGGAGCTGTGGTCACAAGGAGGTGCTGCGAGACCCTGCTCCTCTGTTTGCACCCAGCAGAGCCACACACTCCGGCCCCCAGGAGGTGGCACACAGTGCTGTTCTCAGGTGCCAGCCTGGGGCAGCTTGTTACTTGGCAACACGGACTGATACACTTACCAAGTAATCATCTGGCCGGATGCCNAAGAGCTCCCGGAAATAACGGAAGGCAACAGGTGCATAGGTCTTGAAGCGGAAATCCTGGAAGTGGTGAGCGGGGGTGAGGTTGCTCCCTTCGCTGCGGAGGAGGACGCAGGGGGATGGCTGTGAGGGATGGTGGCTTTTTGGGGTGCCTCTCCCCATTCGTTCCACCCTTCCCTCCCTCCGTATGCACACGGGCATGTGGGGGTCAGAGGTCAACCCCTCTCCACGTCCCCCACACTAAGGCTGCAGACATGTACCAGGCCTGGCTTGAGTGGTCTTGGGACCACAATCCAGAAAGGCATGCTTACATGGCGGCCATGTCACCCACAGGCCCCTCTCTTTCTCACTGGCACTAGGGCCCGTGACACTTCCCAGGGCAGAGATGGTCAGAACAAGAGAGGGCTGTCCAGCCTCTCTTGTGGCTAGCTACGGTCATGTGACCAATTCTGGCCAATGAGATGCAAGAGGAGTAGATGTCATGTGTGTCTCCTTCCTGCTGCTAGAATGTGGATGTGAAGGCAGGAGCATAGGCAGCCTCGCTGGTGACAGAGGGCTCACACTGAGGGCCTCCTGCCCAGCCACATGAGGGTGGTGTGGTGGCACCAGGGCATACCTGGGGAAGAAGATGCTTTCTACCACGTAGAAGTCCTGCATGAGCACATCACGCTCCGGCTTAGAGCTGAGGTTGCCTACTGTGTACCCGATCCCCAGCTGGATGGCACCCTTCAGGGTGGATGAGGTGGTCTGTGGGGAGAGTTGGTGGCATCAGGACCCTTGAGGCCTCTCTGTGCTGTGCAGCTGTTCCCCGCGCCAGTGTGCCACAATGGGGGCCATCCAGCTGCATCGAGAGCCCAGCATCTGTCAAGCCAACATCCACCTTCCACAGCAGGGCCCCTCCATGCCACAGCCACGACAGGAAGTGGATTCATGTATGCAGGGGCTCAGAGGGCAGCTGCTTATCATGGGGATGGGCAGGATTTTCTCTGGGGGTAATACAGCGTTCCAGACAGCAGGGATGGCTTCACAGCTCTGATGGCTACACACTTCAAAAAAGGCAAATCAAAGGAACGTACTACCTATCTCACCACACTGTTCTTATAGCAACAGCCATAGCGGGGAGGCTGTGGCCCCTGGTGACCTGTACGGCCTGATGGTNGGTCACGGTCCCTCCCTCCCTGGCCACCCATGGCAGCCCCCTAGCCACCTTCTTATATGTGGTCTCTCCAGATGCATCCACACCTCGATGGCCCAGCTTCTTCCCGTGTCCAGGGCCCGGCTGCCCTGTCACCAAGGGGGCCTGGGGAACAGGGAACAAAAACAGTTAGGTCAGGAAGGTCGCCGGAAGGTCCAGGCAGCACAGAAGAGGGCTCGGGAGGCAGAAGGTAGCTGCTGCTGTGGGCTGAGGGGACAGAGGCAGGCCTATCACCAGGGGCCAAGTGGCTTGCAGTTCTTTGCACCTGCCACCAGGGCCGAACTGCTCCCAGACACTCAGATGGCCGCCCACCCCATCCACAGGATACTGGAGCCAGGGGGACAAGGTCCTCCAATTCCTCACCATGGACTCGGGACTCTCAGGCCCCAGGGCACGTGGTGTCCTAGACACCAGGCTCAGTTGACCAAGGCCCGGGCCTCTTTTTTTTTTAATCATTTTTTTTTATTATTATTAAAACATTTGATGTATAACTGCAGGAGAGATAATATACAGATATCTTGAACATAAATACAGATTACAAATTCTTATCCTAATAGTGAAATGTTTCACTAAAGCATGCCCAGTGATTGGGCAAAACCAAAACTTAAGGCCCAGACCTCTTGCTCTGCGGATAATNCCCCCAAGCCCCCCCCACCCCGCCACTATTGCTTTCACTGCCCAACACACTCAATAGTATTTGGGCCCAGAGAAGTGCTATGCACAGCCCGAGGACACAGCGGCTGCTCAGGCCTTTGCCCCCTCGGAGAGGAGGGTCAGCGGGACTCACCTCTGCAAGGACAGCTTTCTTCTGGGTCATACCTGGAGAAGGAGGGCACAGTTAGTATGTGTCTTCATGTTTTACCTCGACACACACATGGAGGCCAGAGGTCCAGGCTGGTGCCTTCCTCAAATTGGTCTTCACCTTGGTTTTGTTGTTGTTTTGTTTTGAGACAGGATTCTCTGTGTAGCCCTGGCTGTCCTGGAACTCACTCTGTAGACCAGGCTGGCCTCAAACTCACTGAGATCCACCTGCCTCTGCCTCTCAAGTGCTGGGATTAAAGGAGTGTGCCACCACCACTGGCTGCACCTTGGCTTTTGAGACGGAGTCTCTCACTGAGCTCACTGGCCATTAGGCTCACCATTAGGCTCAGTGAGAGCTCAGCGACCCTCCTGCCTCCATCTCACCCGTGGTGGGGTTACAGGTGTGCCGCGGCACTCAGCTTTTTACCTGGGTGTTGGGGATCCAAACTTGGTCACCCAGCTTGCACAGTGAACATTTTACCCACAGAGCCCTGGTCCATGAGGGGTGTGTGCGCCTGTGCCCAGGGGTGACTTCCTCCCCACCCCAGGCTCACTGGGGTCCCTGGATGCAAACAGAGACAGGGACCAGGTGACTGTGCCCTCGTGGGTTTCATACCCAGGGACTTCGGAGGCTGTGGGGTCCCAGAGTGGGTGGAGGTCACAGGGTCATGGGAACTCACAGGAAGTCCTAGAAGCTGACCCGGTGCTTGCCTTGGCCTCTATGCAGTGGAACAGTCTGTGGTTTTGTGTCTGGGGCACAGACAGGAGTCTCAGGGAGACAAGTGTTCCCAGCATGGAGCTGCCGGGGCCACAGAGGCGTGAGCAGAGTCACTGGGGTGGTGATGGAAGGGGTGGGGGAGGGCAGGTACCTCTTCGGCAGACGCTTGTTGGGGGAAAGTAGGGAGGTTCGGAATGGGGGTGATTCCTAGAACCCAGTTATCACTTCGGGGTCTTGGGGAAGGAAGAGGCTGTGAGCCAAGGGGTACAAGATGCCTGCATCTGGGTGGGCCTGGGGCAGATGCTGGGCACAGCCAGATGCAGGAATGACACCCCGATCCTGACCCTGACTGTGACTGGGACCCTGGGTGGCTGCATATGGCTGTGGCTGTACATGGTGACAGTGGGTAGCCATCCAATGGCCAGGCATCTGGCAGCCAGTGGAAGGTTCTAGAAGCTGACCTGGCATTTGCCTTGATAGTGGAACAATCATCTATGGATGCGCCTGGGGCCCAGAGAGGAGAGAGGAGGGAGGAGGAGAGGCGGGGGTGGGGTGGAGGAGGACCTAGGCAGAATGTTCTAGGACTTGTAGGAGGCCCCTGGGGTTGGAAGCTAGAACTCAGCAGCTCCCAGGGCTCTGGGTGACGTTCTGAGGTCCCGAGTCCCCTACCCTGCCCGTAGCCAAGCTGAGACCCCCGTGTGGCCCATGGGCTCTCTGACATCACTGGGCTCTTGCCTCAGTTTCCCTTCCTGCCTAAAACATGGGGCCAAGACACCCTGGGGACAGCATCACTTGGCGGCCCTGACATGGCACAGACGTTCTCTCCTCCCAGCCAATTATCTTCTGAGTGAGCAGCCCTGTTTTCCAGGAAATTATGTTTAAAAATAGTTAGGGAGGAGGAGAGGCGGGGGCACCAGCTGGCTACGGGCGCAGTGTGTGAGCCCCCGTCAGCCCCCGTCTGCCGGCAGCACCCAGGCAGGTGGGCTACTCTGCCTACGTGGGGCCACACAATGACCCCTCTACCTTCAGGCTGTTGTCTGCTTCCCTAATGCTGTGTGACCTCAGGTAAGTCTATGAATCTCTCTGGGCAGGTTGAGAGCTGTGTCACCATCCATCACAACCACACGGGCCACAACGGCATGCTGCCTGGAGACGCCACCCCGGTCACACCCTCTACTCCATTAGCCTGTAAACCTGGCTGTGCCCGTCACCTGCAGACACTCCTCACCAGGTGTTTCCTAGTGGCACTGAACACTGCCTCGACAGCCACCCTCTCTGCCTCATTACTGCTGCCCTGTTCTGCTTCCTCCTGCCTGAGCACTCTTGCGTTCACCAATGTTTGTGGACTGACTGCAGGAAGGGCAGTTCTCTGCCTCTGCACCCAGGCCTCCACAGATTGTGGAACAAGTGAATTGGGGCCATCTCAGCTGCAAACCCCAATGACAACAACAGAGGTGAAACACAGAGAGGCCTGGGGCACAGGAAGGAAGGGAAGGGGCTGAAGTGGACAGGAAACAGAAACAGAGGCCAGGGGGATCCCAGATCCTTGACGAGGCCTTCACTCTGCTGCAGAGAGCAAGGCCTGGGGCAGGAGAGGAGGAAGCACAGATGGGGGTGGGGAATGTCCAGCAGCCCACGGACTGGGTCCTACCGAGTGCATCCTGTNCAGATGCCTCCCTGCTTCCCTGCTCCATCCTGTCCGGGGCCTTTGCAAGGCTGTGTCCCCTGCAGCCCCCTAGGCCAGATTCCTGCAAGGCTGGCACCCTGACAACCCTCATGTACAACTGTTAAGGTGTGGTGGCTGTGGCCGCAATGCCACGTGTAGACGTGACCTGCTCTGGCCCTGGGAAGAGGCTCTCTGGAAAGCTGGCACGAGGTCCTGGTGGTCTCAGCAGCTCTGGCCACCCAGGCATCACACCCACCCATGGGAGCCAGCTCACGGTGCTTCTCCCACTAACCATGACCACAGGTGAGACCCACATAGAGTAGCAACTCCAGGCACAGCGGCCGGCATGGCCAAAGGCGCAAGTGTGGTGTGGAGCTCCCACATCCGGGCCACCTGTTCGGCAGCAGTGGCAGTGGCACACTGAGATGTAGAAGCTGTGCCCTGAGACCTCAAGGAGGAATGCAGGGCCAGCTCTGCTGCCCAGCGGGACTCCTCACATGCCACAGTGTATTCCCATCCTGTTCATCCATGCACTGGAGTACCACACAGCCAAGAACAGGAGTGAGGCGCAACACTGAGGATGAATACTCAGAGAGACCCAGACACGAAAGCCCCAGTGTGGACTCCATGAGAGGACATGCCCAGGCCAGGAGAACGCAGAGAGGGAGTCCATCCGTGGGCTAGGGACTGCCTTTAGGGGGTAAGGCTTCCTCTGAGAGACACAATGTTCTGGAAGATGTAGATGGGGTGCAACCAGTGAGCACCCCAGTATCACACAGGTGTACACCGTGAGTAAGTGATGCCTACAGTCTACNAATTAGAGCTCAGAAAGCCCCAAATCCAAGCACAGAAGTGGGTGCCCATGACTGTGANCACATGACCACCGGTGTGGCCTTATGGGACCTGTAGACTCCAGCTGTCACAGAGCTCAGGCCCTGGCCTCCGAAGAGCTGGGGTTGGGATGCAGTGTCCAGGCTCTGCAGCCAAACCTTTCACTCAGAACGACCAACTTCCCTCAGCAGCTTCTCTCCTCACTCCCCACCCCTGCAGTGTGTGAGGGGACAGGCTATTGGTTCTCTGCTTCCTGAGAAATAGGCGGGTCTAGAAGGCCAAGGCCATGGCTGCATCATGAGCCTGACCATTTGCCTGGTCTGTACAATGCTGAGTCACCCTGTGCCCCTGTGTTGCTGGGGAAACCCGTAGGCACTTGGTGCACCGGAGGGGTTTAATGGCTTCTTTTTGCAACAGCCATTTTAAGGGACTTTACAGATATCAGAGTGACCCAGTCCCACATTAAGAACCGCCTGATCAGCGGGCAGTGGTGGCGCATGCCTTTAATCCCAGCACTCGGGAGGCAGAGGCAGGTGGATCTCTGAGTT
>LZPO01107903.1:115186-126997 GCA_001675575.1 Neotoma lepida
TGTTGGAGGTGATGGAGGAGGAGGAGATGGTGGAGATGGAGGAGCAGGAGATGGAAGAGGAGATGGTGGAGATGGAGGAGGTGATGGAGGAAGAAGAGATAGAGGTGATGGAGGAAGAGATGGAGGAGATGGAGGAAGAGATGGAGGAGGAGATGGAGGAAGAGATGGAGGAGGAGATGGAAGAGGAGATGGAGGAAGAGATGGAGGAGGAAGGGGTGGAGAGAGAATATCTCAGGTAAGGAAGTAACAAGAACTGGTGGTGACATCCATCTTTCCAGGACTCTGGAGGCAGNGGCAGGGGAATTGGGGTGAGTTGGATGTACCAAGACTATGACTCACTGCTGAGCTGGTGGCCCAGGCCTGTCATCCCAGCACAGGGAGGTAGGAGGCAGGAGAGCCAGGAGTTCATCTACTTGGCTACTGTTCAGGATCAGAAGGGCTATCCTTGGCTACATGGTCACCTTGAGCCAGCCTGGACCACAAGAGACCTTGTCTCACACAAGAAAACCGTTGGTGTCTCCTCTGGGCGACCACCTTTCCCTGGTGAGCAAGTTGCCACATTGCTGGTGCATCCTGTCAACCCACTTGCTGAGAAACTGGGTCCTGGAAACTGCTGTGGAACAGGGAAGGTTCAAGGTCACAAATAAAGAGAATTCACCAAATTCTGGTGGAGCCACTGCCATGTACGCTAGTGCAATGTCACTCCNGCCCTTTCTGCCGGTTAATCTTTATCTCACACCACGGGTAGCAGGACAATGCTGGACCCTTTGGACTCCACGGGCCCCAGAGCTGCTGTCCCCACCTCTGCGCCATTGACAGCTCNGACAGGCAGAAAGGAAGAACTCAGCCAGGCATCGTGGCCCATGCCCACCTGGGAGGCTGAGGCAGGGGGATGACNTGTTTCAGGCCAGCTTAGGTTACAGAGCAAGATGGTGTCTCCTGTGGTATATAGACAAGGCGAGGATGTTGAGACAGGGTCTCACTGTGTAGACCAGGCTGGCCTTGAAGCCACAGAGATGCCCCTGCCTCTGTCCCCCCAGTGTTTGGGTTGAGAGCAATGCAAGCCAGGCAAANGCTCTCTGCCTCACCTCAGATTTTACCTGAGGAATGGGGGAGGCTGGGGACCCTGGTTAATGTTCTTGAGAAAACAGGTCACAGTGGCAGTGGGGAGCCAAGCACTGGGAGGCTTGGATCATGGGATGGTGGAAGGACAGGACAAGGGTCCGCTGCTGCCCGGGAGGCCGCCGCTCCACAGTCCAAGTCTATTCATTCCCCAGAGGTTTGAAGGTTTTGATAATCAACCTTCCCTGGGGAGTGGAGACTCCACACTGGGGTGTTCCAGTTCTAGCTTAGGAAGAACTCANGTATGAAGGCTGCTGCCGCCACATACTGTCCCTATCTTTGCGCTGAGCCAGGGTCCCTGCCACAGGACATTTGCATAGCCGACACCTCTGTGCTGCCCACTGCTGTGGCTCAGCTCTCAGGGACAGTCCCTTCTGTCTCAGTGACCTCATCCCTTTCTCCTGTTGATGTCTGGTCTGCACGTTTACCCTCTAAACGACCCTGCAGGGTGAACCAACNAGGCAGGACTCACAGGTGCTGGCCCATTTGAGGATTAAAACAACCCTCTGCAGAGGGGACTGGCTCTGCCCACAGGGCGTGCTGACTCAGAGGCCATGCAGACATCCCGGGCTCTCTGCTCCACAGGAGGCGTGGCAACCCCCACCTGTCATCCTGGCTCTTGGGAGATGGGAGGCCAGCCTAGGCTACACAATGAGGAGAAACGGTCACGACGACAGGCTGAGGAGGTGACATGATATTCAAGAGCACCGGCTGCTCTTCCAGAGAACCCAAGTTCGATTCCTAGCACCCACACGACTAGCAACCACCTACAACTTCAGTTCCAGGGGACCTGTGGCATCCCACACACATTGGCCACAAACCCACGCAGACACGTGCACATACATATAAATAATAAAACAACCCACAATGAGATGCCTCCTTGTGCCCTCTAGTGCAGCTGTAGTCAGAAAACAGGCAATGTGGGCCGGCGAGAGGGCTCAGTGGGTGAAGGTGCTTGCTGCCAAGCTGGATGGCCTGAGTTCAATCCCAGGACCACATGGCAGAAAGGGAAAAGTGATTCCCGCAAGATGACCCCTGACCTCAACACCCACAGGGCAGCACATGATAAGTACATACAGAATATTAAAAATTAAAAACAACCACGAACGTCAGCGAAGCTGGCCATGGGAAGCCACCTGCAGCTGGCAAGGGAGGGAGAAGTATCCGGCGGCTGTGGGCGAGTCTGGCTTGTCCTCAGTCGGACGGAAGGCCACACAGTTTCTCAGTGACTCAGCGAATCCACCCTCCGGCAGCCAGCAGGGGAAGTGACAAGCTTGGTCCACCCAAAACCTTGTGCACACACTCCCTACGGAGCACCCGAAACAGCCAATGCTAGGGAAGCAATGGACATCTGCCCACAGGAAAGGCACACCAGCATGATTTACCCCTAAATGGAGTATTACTCAGCCATGAACAGGAGGCAAGGTTCTGCCACCCCACAGTGTGGAGGGACCTGGACACGAAGGTCACAAGGCATGTGCTCCAGTACAGGCCACCCTGAGACAGGAACAGGATTTATGGGTTCCGGGAAGATGCTGAAGAGGGGATGGGGTGATGGAAGGTTCTGGAAGGAGACAGAGATGGAGACTGCACAGTTCTGATACATGAACACAAGGGGAGCAAGTAAAAGTGCACACGCCTGAGGACCTGAGTTCAGTCCCTGCAACCCACACAAAAGGAGAGAAGTGACCCAGAGCTGGACCGCCACACGCACCTTGGCACACACACCACAGGTGATCCCTAGCCACCCAATGGATGGCAGGATGGTGACTGTAACTGCAACACAAACATCGGACTAACAGCTGGGAGAAACAACCGAGTGTGGATTTCACCTAGAGCTGAGAGGGCCCCCGAGTGCAGATGTCAACCTTGCTAATGTTCAAGGTGGCAGGTCAGTGACCTGTAAGCACACAGGGACACCCCATGCGGCCTGGAGGCTGGGCGGGCCTGGGCTGCACTTCCTCTCCTCAGCCCGCCAGCTGGCCTGGGAACACTCGTCACCTCTGTGGAACAGAGAGAGGAAATCACGAGGTGGCTGTGGCAGGAGAGGTGGAGGCTGCCACACACACCACAGACCCTTAGGGGCCCGCTGGGGACCATCAGGGCAGGGGTGTGGCGGGGCAGTGGGGCGGGTGCAACCCCAGGTGGGCACCGGGACCCCATGGCCCTCGATCTTCAGGGTGACTGTCCCTTCGCCCTCCCACCACACAAGACAAAGTGTGTGCTTCCCTGTGGGTCGGCTCCGGCGGTAAACAGGAAGCCAGGCTAGGCAAGGCGGCCAGGCCACCCACAGTCCTACAGGTCCCTGAGCAGCGGAACAAGGCTCAGAGCCAGTCATGGAGAGAGGAAAGAAGTCTCCAGAGTCTGCCATGAAGAGCTANGTGCACCATCAAAGTTCCAGGTAGGGGGCTGGGCTATGCCCCCACCAGGACACGTGGCCAGGTGATTGTGTCCCCCACAGACAGTGTCTACCCAGGTAGGAGTCCTGGTCATTTTTCCTGCTCTGTGTCGCCAGCCTGGGTTACAAGACACCCCACCCCCAAAAAAGTGGGGCTGGGGCTCAGTAGGCAGAGCACTCTCCCAGCATGCCCCAGGCCCTGGGCTCCATCCTTAGCATCATGTGAACTAGGTGTGGTGGCGCACGCCTGTCACCCCAGCACTCAAGAGGTAGAGGCAGGAGAATTGTAAGTTTAAGATCAGCCTCTGCTACATAGTGAGTTTGAGGCTAGCCTGGGCTACACGAAACAAAAACCAAAACAAAACACAAAGAGGGAACTGAGAAGATTAGAAACAGGGTTAAAACCTCAGGATGGGAAATTTCTATCCATGATGTCAAACTGGGAACAGACAGATAGACACACATGACAACAGAAAAACTAAAATGTGCTGATTGTCAGTAGCTACCAGAAGAGCAATGTGATGCACACTGGCGTCAAAGATGAAAGAGAAGGGTCCACAATATACAAAGAGCTCCGACAAACCAACAAAAGATAACACAATTGGAAGCAGAAAAGGTGCAGTTTCCAGAAAATGAGGCCAAAGGCAGGTGCATCTGGGGTGAGCAAGGAGAATGGCCAGGGAGGTGAGAAGGAGCTCAGCTAGGGTGTGGACCATGGCAGAAAGCTTCCAAAACCAAGCAAACAAAAAAACAGTGCATGGAATCAGGCCGGGAATCAGGTGGGGTGGCCGCAGCTGAGCCCCTGCATGAACTCAGTCTGCTTAGCCCTGCTGAACCCGCGGGTCCTGTCCTCACAGCAGGCCCAGCTTCGATCAGCTCTCGAGCGGGGTCAACACCATGTGGTGGACCACCTGGACCCCAGCACCCTCAGAACCAGGCTAGATCCAAAGCTTGCTCAGTGCATATGCCATGCCCCGCCTCCACCCAGTGCCCTGTCACTGCAGGCTGGGGATTACATGTGCCCCACATCCTGCTCCCCGGCATCCTGACACAGATGGACACACAGAGCCACTCAAAGTGTTGGGAGTCAAGTCCCTTGAAGGCCTGTGGTGGCACAGGGTCTGTCAGCCCTCGAGGCCGAGGCTTTGTGGTGGCTCTGAGCTAATTCCTGGCTCAGGGTAATCCCATGNAGGCTCCACCTGCACGGTCACCAGGTACAGGGCTGCTACTGACTCTGGTCCATTCAAGACCCACCAGAGATCTCAGCCATCTCTCCATATCCCTGTGCACCCACCACACTCATTCTCAAGAGACAGAACTGCCCACGACCAACGTCGGTGTGGCCTCAATCAAGCCCAGGCTGCCAAGTCCCGGATCCCCAAACCTGCAGCATATATATACATGACCACAGACAGCTCGGGGCTCTGGTCCAGCTGGGTCCCTGCCTCCCGGAGGAAGCGAGAGCTCCAAGCCAGCCCCAGCCATGGCAGCCCCTGACACTGTCCCTGGTCATCACAGCCCTGGCCAACCTGGCACAGTTGGAGCTCCTCAAGATAGGTGGACACTGGGCCTGAAAGATGGCTCAGTGGGGGATAGGAGCTAGTTGCCAAGCCTGAGGACCAGAGCTCCACCCCTGGGACCAACAAGGTAGGAGAGGACTGACTTCTGCAAGCATGCTCCTGACCCTCCCTCCTCCATCTCCCCAGTGCTGGGATGACAGGTGTGCACCCCAACACCTGGCTTATGCGGTGCTGGGGAGGAGCCAGGGCTCTGCTCAAAAGTCCCTGCCTGGGCAGCTGCTTCTCCTTCAGGTCCTAGCCTGATGTCACCTTGACGACTGACCCCTAACTAATGTGCTCCTACTCAAGTCTCTGCAAATGCCTTCCAAGGGAAGCAAGTTGAGGCNGTGCGGATCTTGTGGCCAGTGGTCCCAACTGTGGCTGCTGGCCCGGAAACTGAACAGGGAGCAGGGAGNAGCTGAGGCAGCCTGTGGGACGATGGGCATGGCCATGTACTAATAAAACTTTATTGCTGGGTGGTGGTAGTGCACGTCTTTAATCCCAGCACTCGGGGGGTGGAGGCAAGCGGATCTCTGTGAGTTTGAGGCCTGCCTGGTCTACAGAGGGGGCTCCAGGACAGCCAAGAACAGCCAAGGCTACACAGAGAAACCCTGTCTTGAAAAACAAAACAAAAACAAAAAACTATCAACAAAACCTAGCACGGGGGCCNCAACTAGTCCAGCCCAGGTCCCAGGCCTTACCTTGCTCCTGTGCACATCAGCACCCTGACCCCAGAAGTCTAATCCAGGAAGGGCCCCAGAGTCTCTCTCCATCGGGAGAGACTGAGGCAGCAGCCATCCGACCGTAGGATCTCAATAGGATACTTAGGGTAAGACCTGACTGAACCTTTTGTCTCTAAGGTCAACCGTTCTGACCCTGAAGTCAAGGTCACTGCCTCTTCCTGCTACACCTGGCATTGCATGGGCCACCGAGGCACACCTTGGCAGTCACAGTGCACCTGTTGAATGCCACCCTGTCCTGGTGCTGGAGAAACACTGAGGCTCCTGTGGCTGGAGCCAAGACAGCAAGGGGCAGAGACAGAGGAGGGAGGCAGAAGGGGATGGCGCAGGGCTGTGGGCACAGGGAGGGCCCTGAGCCAGTTTTTAACGGGGCTCCTGGAACGGGAAAGCTGGAGGAAGCAAACGAAGGACGATGGAGCTGGACCAGGTGGAGGCAGAGGGTGGAGGAGACGTGGGCAGACTCTGGGGTGATTTTAGAAGCAACGCTGACATAATTCGCCGCCAGTTTAGATGGGGGAGGAGGCAATGGCAGGTTGGGAATGATGAGGTTTAGGAACAGGCTCACACCATAGCCCAGGCAGGTCACCAGCCCTGGTGTCCTGAGTACCCAGCCTTCCCAAGCCATGCCACGCACCCACAAACCACACGGGGACCCTAGCAGTCACGGGAAGACATGAGGCAGGCCAGTTTTGGAGCCAGGCCTCTGGAGCAAGGATTCCTGAATATAACTGGATTCTAAAGAGCACGGAGATAGGTTAGCGTCCCATCAGATTGATGGAAATTACCAGAGCAGATAGCAGACTGCCTGGCCAGGCANTGGGGAGACAGGCACCCAGAGCACCCAGCCTTTCCCGGAAGAACCAGGGGAGGCCTCACTCTGCCTGCCTTTGACCTCCAGCCCCTCGCATGACTAGACACCACCAGCACTGGACACCCACTGTGTTCACAAATTTAACAGACAGAAGCCATCAGAACGAGCCACAGCTGTGGTACGTGTATGGCAGGGGCAGGTATGTAGTCGGTGGTAAAGAAATACTAACACAAACAACACTGACTCCTTTAAATTGGTCAGGGCTGGGGGTGCCCCCCACTTTACAGTTGGGGGCATGTCGAGGAGCCAGACTGGAGGCTGGGACCCACACACGGATTCTGTGTGAATGACTAACTTAACTAACTTAACAGGACTCCAGTCAGAAAGAAGGACTTCCGGGAGGAACAGTCCCTGGGGGTCTGGAGTCAGGTTTGTCCAGAGTTCAGTGACAGACCCTGTCGAAGCTCCAGCCAGCTTGTCCGTCCCCAAGGCTCCACAGGAAGGGAATGTTTGCCCTGAGGCTGCCCTGGGACCTAAGCACCTAGAACTATCAGATTTACAGCCACACTAGGCCAGAAGGTGGACAGTGAGAAAAGGATCCTGCTGTCCCCTACACAATTCCTCCAACATGGCAAGGGACTTCCAGCGCCAGGACACCAGGTGACAGTGGAGGAGGAGGGCAGGTGGCAGTTGGCAAGAAGCAGGTTCACTACCACTGGGTTCCAGATGGCATGGAGGAAGGCGCTGAGAGCCTGGGGCTGGGGACCACTGGCTGCCTGGCTCTTCCTCCCTCCCTGGTCTCCCATAAGGACAGCTCGTTGGAGAGACCCTTGGATGCCTGTGTGACTCTACNGAGACCTAACTGCAGCGGTTACTATGGGACACTGCTGGAGGAGCCTAGGTTCTGTGAATCCAGAAAGTTCCCGTGACCTGGATGGAGAAGGGAGTGTTCTGTTCTCTCAGCTGTGCATACGGCCCTGCCTGCGGAACACACACCCAGAGAGGCTGCTCATGACAGGAAAGGGGACATGAGGAAGCTGGGTGGCCCCACAGACTATGCTAGCATGGCAGACAGGNTCCAGGGAGAAGGGTCTGGGAGGTTTGGGGCTCAAACAGCCAGGATGGAGAAATCACCTCCACATCATTCCTTTGCCTCCCCCCATCCCGTTTTAGAGAGAGGTAAACTGAGGCCCACAAATGGGTGATCGGTGGTGTGTAACAGGGAGGGACCAGAAGGTGACACTTGCAAGATTGACAGTCCAGCATGGTGGCCCCCAGGAAGGGGGTCGCATGGAGGACATTTTTGCCCTTCCTAGCCAGGCAGGGCCCGCAGGTGGGGTNCCCCCACTAGAATAAGGTGCTCCAGCATCCCACGCACTGTGGAGAAGCCACTCTCCTCACACCCAAAGAGGCAGGTATGGAGGGGCTTGTCTCCATCACCTGCAGCGAGAGGATGCCCCCAAACAGGTCCCCTCTACCTCCAAACCCGAGGACCCCTATCCCCGCTACCGCATGCATCTAAAAGGGGCTCGCTCCCTCCACAGGCTGCCAGGATAAAGAGCCGCACCCACGCACGTCTGCGAATCGACCGTGTCACCCGCGGACCTAAAAACGGGCCGAGCGCTGCGAACCCCGTGTCCCCGGGCGGGGCGGTGCAGCCTCCCGGCCCGAGTGCGGACTCCCCCCCTGCGCACGGAATGGGAGGGCGCGCGCACCCCCGCGCCGCACGTACGAAAGGAACAGCCCGGCGGGCCGCAGCGCAGCGCAGAGCGGGCGGGCGAGGCCACCGCGCCGCGCAGGGGGAGCAGGGCGAGCACATCGCGGCGACGGGGGGGTCGGATTTACCTGCCTCCGCCCCGCTCTCCGCAGACCAGGCCGCCTCCGCCGTCACGGCCCCCGCCTCGGCGCTCTCCGCCTCGTCCGGCACCTCCAGCTCCATGGCCGAGCGCTCCGGCGGCGGCCGCGGGCCCGAGGATGCACCCGAGCTCGGCCGCCGCCGCTGAACAACAAGCGCCGCCGGCACCACAGGGCGGAGGGAGGGGCGCCGGCGCGCGGGGGCGTGGTCTGGGCGGAGCCTGGCGTTGACGCGGACCGCTGAACCAATCAGAAATAGGGACGGGGCTTAGGGCGGTGCCCACTCAGGGGAGTCGCGAGCGCCCTCTGGCGTCCGGAGCCGGAAGGACTCGTGTTCACGTGCAGTTTGGGGGCTGGGGGTGGGACTTCGGCAGGGGGCGGAACCTAACCAATCAGGGAGCGACAGGGGCGGGNCTAAGAGGAGTATGACTCCCTAGCGTCCCCAAGCGTCCGGAGAGGAAAGAACAGAGCAGCTCAGAACCAGAATGGAGGAGAGGAAGGCTGGAGAGGCGGAGATAGGGGCGAGGCCTAAAACCCAGTACAACCAATCGGAGATCGGAGGCGGAGCCTAGACGTGAGGCTCAGGAGCGCCCCAGGCGACAGCAAAACTGTAAACCAGACAGAAGGCCAGCCTCGTCTACATAGCAAGTTCTAGGCCAGGCAGGGCTACAGAGTGGGACCCTGTCTTTTTTTTTNAATTATATTACTTTGCAATATGATATATATTTATTTATATTGATAATTTACNTTACATTGTAAAATGGTAAAATTATAGCAGTAAAGAACATTTTAACTAATACATATAATAAATTTCTTTGAGGCAGAGACTCATATATCCCAGGCCACTGGGGATAATAGCCCTGATTTTCCTGCCTCAGCTTCCCCCGTGCCAAGCAAGGCTACAGGCGTGGCCACCCTTCCTGTCTACTAAGACAGTTCCACCAGAGAGAGTACAGGGCAGAACCGAGTCAGCCTGACTAACGCCTGCGATTCCAAACGTGTGGTCCCTGGAGCTGCAGAATCAGCATCTCCTGAGAGCCGGCGAGAAACCTGAATCCGAAGCCTTCCTGGCATAGGAACTACAGTGGGCATCACCAACTCCTCCAGAGATGGGGACACCTGGTAAAAGCTGAGAATCCTTGGGGCATCACAGGAAGGAATTAGGTCATGAGTGCTAAAATCAAGTGGAGGCAAATAAAAAAAAAAAAAAAAACCTGAACTGGAAAATTACAAGGGGCCAGAGAGATATGATCTAGAGACAGTCAATATTGATACAATGGANNNNGGGCGTGGTCAGGGTGGAGCCCCGCCTAGAATCCCCCAGTGAGGGGCTGAGGGCGTGGTCAGGGTGGAGCCCCGCCTAGAATCCCCCAGTGAGGGGCTGAGGGCGTGGTCAGGGTGGAGCCCCGCCTAGAATCCCCCAGTGAGGGGTGTGGCGTGTCTCAGCTGTGAGTCCGGCTCCCTCTGGTGTCACCCCCTGCAATGGAAGCAGAAAGTTTGACAGCGGGGAGGCTGCAGCAAGAGGCACAGCCCATTCATCCCTTAGTGTGCTCAGTGTTTTCTGATCATCTACTCTGTGGCCCCGTGGGTGGTGCTGTGGGGCGCATGCCTAGGTAGGCCTGTGGGTGCTCAGGGGTTAAGGTAAGGCCTGTCCTGCCACGTGAGAGTACCTTGCGACAGAGCCACACGCCCTCCCTCCCACCTGCGGGCTGGCCTCTCGCACTCCCCATTGCGCAGAGTCTCGCCGGTTCCACCCGGCACGGGGCCTCGCCCGCGCGTCTTCTCCACTCCACCAGGGCGTCGCGGTGAGCAAACAGGTCTCCTCCCCGCCACCCATGCCAGACGGGCATCCAGGACCCAGCTGCCAGCACCCAGCCTGCGTCCACTCAGCCTTCCCGACGGGTAAGTCTCCAGCTGAGCTCACCTCGAGGGCGTTATGCATCCCAGTGACCCCCATCACAGGCTCCCGGGACCCCCAAGTTGCCTCTGCGTGCTCCCGGGGGAGCCGGAAGCCGCCACCCTGCGTGGGCATCTGACACAGTTTCTGAGACTTTGTGCGGCTGCAGTTTCTGCCCTGGCGCGGTGCCCGGGACGCTGCAGCCGAGCCTTCAAAGGGTCATTGTGAGCGCAGGTGCTGGCCGGGGAGGTGGGGACAGCAAGCTGGTCCCTGATCCCCCAGCCCGTGACAGTGTGAGGAGGTGGCCGGGGAAGTCGGGGTACACCCGGACTAAGTCTGAGTTTTTCTAGAATTCTCCCAAGGGTCACCCCGAGTTTTCAAGGCATAGGTGCAGCACCTGTCCCGGGTTGTCCATCACATCGTGGGGACGCGAACGCGAGAGGATGGGGCTCGGATTGTACGATGAGCGGCTTGGCAGCCGCCTGACAGGGAAATGGGGGGTGGGTGACGACAGGAATTGCTTCTGGGTCATTTGCCCCCGAACAAGGAAGAAACAAACAGTTCCTTCAGGAGGGTGTGTCCAGCCACCGAGGTGACTTGATTCTGGACCGGGAAGGCTCGGGTCACAGGAGGGAGGACTTGGCGTTGGGAGTTGCAGCTATCGGCCACAGTGCTAGCCCAGCCTCAGTTTCTCATTCTGCACCACAGAGAAGCCAACGCTACAGTAGCAGGCACTGGGGCAGGCGGGTCTCCGTTTGCCACAGAAGCAACTGAAGCCCAGAGAGGGTCAGCCACTTCCCCGGTGATGCACAGTAAGGCTGTCCCAGAGGGAGGTCTCAGAGCTGACCCCTAAGACACTGCCTCAGGCTCGACATCTAGAAAAATCCCTGCCGTCCGTCCTGGCACTTCCGTGTGGCCCCGAGTCTGGGGAAAGTCCAAGCAGAGGATTTGGGCTCAGTCCTTCCTCCTGGGCCGGGCTGGGTGCCAGTGTTTGCTCAGGGTAGAGCCTACTCCCCTTTGGCACGGCCGAGGTCAGTGGGACAGGCGGCTGTGGGGACGGGCTGCCTAAGCGACGCACGCGTTTCTGGAGTTTACTGGGTGCCAGGTATATAGGGAGCCAGGCTCAGGAGTTCAGTTTTGTCTCGTCAGGTTCTTGGAGACAGGATCTCAGGTAGCCCAGGCTGGTGTCTGTCTCCATAAGTAGCCAAGGATAGCCTGGAACTCCTGACCCTCCCTCCGCCACCCCTGAGCGCTGGAATGACAGGTGTGAGCCAGCACTGGTGACTTTAGGAAGGTGGGAGGCACTGGGGAGAAGACATCGGAAGAGCTGAGGGACGGGAGCAGTCGCCCAAACTGACGACTGGGGTGGTGGCTGAAGGGGAGGGGAGGGGGCGGCAGGGCCCGGTCAGCCGGTGTGTGTGTGTGTATGT
>LZPO01107903.1:263656-279535 GCA_001675575.1 Neotoma lepida
GGAGGCCGGGGGCGGGGTCGCCAGCAGCGTCTCCGGAGTGGCTCCGCCGGCTCCTGTCACTGCGTTTCCGACCCGAGCTGAAGGGTCCTACGGTGTGGCGACGCGGCTTCCCCGTTGCAGGCGCTGTCCCTCCCTTCGGGACAGCCCCCCTGGGACAGACCTGGGGTCCCCCCGTGGTCTCCCAAGCCCGAGGAATACAGAGTGACTTCTCCATCCCGTCTCCAAGGCAACGAGGAGGACTCAGATACGGGGGGCCCCCCGTCTCTCCTCCCCTACGGGACAGCAGGGGGAAGGTCTGCAGGGAGTGCCACAAGTCCTCTGATTCTCGGGGTCCCCTCTGACACCTCGCTCTACTGAATAATTCAGACTCCAGCCTCAGTCCAACTATGAGCGCCCGCCCGGGTTCATTTTAGAGTCTCCAGTCCCCAGAACCGCTCCCCGCTTGTGACACTTGCCTACTTACACCTGGCTGTCCCCTTGTCTTCCCTGTCCTCCTGGCTCCTTGTTACTTCGGAGTCTTGGGAAGGTCCCCTGCCCTGTTTTAAGTCCTGTGTACCAGCCCTACCCGGTTCCCCTCTGGAGGTCAGGTCAGCTGTAGGGTACCTCATTCTCCGGTGACCCTGTGTCACTCTGTACCCCACCTCTAACCTCTACATCCTGGTGAATCATCCTGTAGGTTTCACTACTCCCTGGCATAGCCCACAGGACCACCACCCCCTTTTTTCCTGTGTTGTTCCCCAGGCTAGTCCTCATAGGATCCCTTGACTGAGTTTCAAGGGAGGAGTGTTTAGGCCTGTTCCCCCCATTTCTGCTTTGAGGTACCAGGGCNCTGTCCCTCCACCCAATGAGTCCCCGTTAAACCTCCCTGAGGCGTGGCTCAGCATCACTGCCGTCCAGTGCTGTCTCCCAGCACACTTGTCTCTCCTGAGTTACTGTTGGGCCTCAGTGCCCCTCAGGCATCTTCCCACCCAGAAGGTCCTAACTTGCACCCCTTCTTTCCTGGTCCACTTGGACCTTTAGGGTTATTCTAGAGGCTGAGATTTAAAAGTGTGCCCCTCTTTCCCCCCATTCATGCACCCAAAATGTATACCATATACATAGAGTTTTGAGNCACTCAAGATGGGAGNATGTGAACCGTGCAGGTCCCAGGTAAAGTCTTACTGNTTGAAGCCCCCCTTGTAGCATCCTGAAGCATTGAGGGGAGGCCAAGCCTCTGGCCCACNTCTTCCCTCAATGACGGGCTGTGGTCCCCTTCTGTTTGACCCTCTGGACCCCCAACCCCACTTTAGTTGAACTTGATTGACCCTTGGAAGCTCTATAATGGTGAACTAAGGCAGGTCCAGGGGGACCCCTGTCACAACCCCTCACAGTGCCCTGAGTGATGGAGACACTCCCTTCCAGTAACTTTCCTGTAGTCTGTCACAGGGGGCTGAAGATTCTGTTTTTGGGGTCCACTGGGGCTTATGGGAGGCACTCATGGCGTTTGTGGATGAATGGACCATTCAGAAGTTCCTGCAGTAGGCTTGAACGCCACCTTCATCCTTTGCCCCCATGTCAGGGGTCTCAGTTTTCTGAAGAGCCTAGGCTAGTGACACAGTCGAATGCAGTCACTTCTGTCTGTCTGGGCTGTCACTTCTCATCAGGCCCCAAGCTGAAGGCTCTGGAAGCCATTGGGGCTGGTGCTGTTTATAAACCCAGCCCTCATAGCCAGTGCCAGGGCGGGAAGTGCACTCCAGGAGATGGATGGAGGCTTCTTCCTGCGCTCCTGTCCTAGTGCCCTGCTGTCCCTAGCAGGCTGCTCAGGGCATAGCAGCTGCTGAGAAACCCGACCCAGACCATATGGCAGCGACCTGGCGCTGGGATGCTTGCCATCCGTCCTGGGTGACAGGACTCCTGGACATCCGCCGGGGCCACAAAGCCCCTTGGCTCTGGCTGGACCACCGCAAACAGCTCCTACCTCAGTGCACCCCTCTCCTNGGTCTCTAGGGTTTGGGCTTGTTCTAGTACAAACATGCTAAGTGTGCTGTGAGGCCCTGCACAAGGTAGGAAATCAAGGCCACATTGAGGGTTCCGAAGCGCCATGTACCTTAGAGTCCCTGGAGAGTCAGGGCTCCCCAAAAAGAAGTCTGAGAAGCCTGGTAGTCACTGGGCCAAACTCCAGCCCAGCTCAGTGTACCAGGAGGCCTTAGGTCATGCTGTAGTAATGGCACCCNAAGTCCCAGTGNTTTTTGGGGCCTCCTGGGACACTGCTCTTGCCCTCAAGGGCCATGTGCTCCAAGTGGCCAGGCTCAGACCTCTGGGCTTGTTGGGGGGGGGCTTTCTGTGTCCCGTAGCCTTCTTTGGGGCTCATGGTCTGAGTCAGCTGCCTGTGTCCCCTTCTGCCCCTTGGGCCATCAGCCAGTCCNGCCGACGTCCCACTCTAACTCTAGTTTTAATTTAGTCCAGGCCAGCAGCAGGACTGGACACGGCAGACCCAGGGCCTGGCTGGCCTGGCTCCCAGGGATGCTTTCCACCTATGGGGACCTGCCATGCCCAGGTGTCAGCTGTTGTGAGTGCATGCCATCCACCCAAGGGCCCAGGTCCCACTCTGGGATACCCTGCTGGTTGGTGTCATTTCATCTGAGGGATCCATGAGGGATGGACAGGATGACTTGTCCTGTCCATCTGCTGACACTGCTGACACTATATCACCGGCTTGGTCACTGACATGCGGCCGCTTGNTTTTTGGGACCAGCTGTTCTCATGTAGGCCCATCCTGCTCCTGGGTACCCTGGGTGGCACCTGGGGGAACTCCTGACATAGTTGGGTGGAGACCAGGCACAGGGTCCAGGACACCTCNGTGTAAGACCTGGGTAAGTCCACAGTGCCCTGGGGGCCTTGCCTGAGACTAGCATGCCATNCCTAGTCTGGGTCAGCGCANATGGGAAATAGGTTAAAGGGCCTTACCAGGGCTTCAGTCCTGACACCTCTGCTCTGGTAACATGGAGCTCCAGCCAGCCCGTCAGGGCTGTCTTAGGGAAGATGGCCAGGGTGGGCAGGCCTTCTGTTTCTTGTATGCGTCCCAGAAGAAGAGACTCGAGGTTAGAGAGGAGGCCCTGGGGGAGGGGGAGGGTTCTGGTGGCTGCCACCAAGGCAGGTTAGAGGTCGCCCACTGAGAGCCGCTGTGGTCACCCTTCCACAGAACATGGTGATGAGCTTCCGAGTGTCAGACCTGCAGATGCTGCTGGGCTTCGTGGGCCGCAGCAAGAGTGGGCTGAAGCACGAGCTAGTGACCAGGGCCTTACAGCTGGTGCAGTTCGACTGCAGCCCCGAGCTCTTCAAGAAGATCAAAGAGCTGTACGAGACACGCTACGCCAAGAAGAGTGTGGAGCCCAGCCCGCAGGCACCAAGGCCCCTGGACCCCCTGGCTCTGCACTCCATGCCCAGGACTCCCCTGTCAGGGCCCACCGTGGACTACCCTGTGCTCTACGGGAAGTACTTGAATGGACTAGGACGCCTGCCCACCAAGGCCCTCAAGCCAGAGGTGCGCCTGGTGAAGCTGCCCTTCTTCAACATGCTGGACGAGTTGCTGAAGCCCACCGAGCTGGGTGAGTGGTGGGTATCGGCTGGGGGACCCCCACAGTAGGCTCAGCCACTGTGCCACATGACCAGCCACCCCAAACCTAGCAGCTTAAAATAGATGCCATAGGGAGGCATGGCAGGTCACACTGGCCATCTCAGCACTTAGGAGTTGAGACAGGAGGATGGTGAGTTCTGGGCTAGCCGAGTGAAATGCTATCCAGAGTGAAATGTCGCATGAATCCTAAATGGTCTTATAATAAAAGCCCGGAGCCAGATATTAGGGTGAATGCTGAAAGATCAGAGAAACAGAGCAAGCCACAGCCACCACCTCTTACCTCACCAGCTCCTCAGCCTGACAGAGGCTCTGCAAGAGAGTGACCTCAACCTCTGTGGCTGGCTCTGTCCTCTGGTCTTCAGGCAAGCTTTATCTTAGATCACAAACATATCACCACAGTGAGCAGAGCCTTCACTGGCATGCCTGAAGCCTGGGGTGCCATCCCGAGCACCCAGGCAGCTAAGGCAAGAGGCGTGCCATGATTTTGAGGTAAGCCTGGGCAAATAGACCCCGATTTTTAAAAGAAAAAAAGCTGGGTATGGTGGCAAGCTCCAGTTACCCCAGCACGTGGGAGGTGGATGCAGAAGAATTTAAGGAGTTCAAGGCCATCCTCAGCTACACAGTGAGTTGGAGGCCAGCCTGGGCTACATGAGACCCTGTCTCAAAAAAAAGAAAAGCAGATGTAAGTGGAGCTAGCTGTGTTCTGAGCTGTTGGGTAATCAGGCAGCATAGACCGTCGGACGCCCCCCTCCTCTGTGGGGGCATAGATAGCCTCCTGTGCTGCTGTGGCTTAGAGTAGGGTCTGCCCTTAGCTGTGCNCCTGGCAGGCCTGATAGGCAGGAGCTTCTGGCCTGTTAATGGACCCACATCTAGGACCTGGGGCTTTCTNAGGTACCCAGTAGCCCTAGAGACACTCCCTGTCCCCCATTGTCTCTCCTGCCTGCCTTTTTCTAGAGCCCAGAGGTTAGACCCCAATACTTGGCGGGCTCCAAGATGGGCNGTTGCTTCTGTCACCCCCACATGGTGTTCAGAGGCTTCCCTGNCTGCGGCATTGGCCTGCTCTCAGGAGACCACTCCTNTCTTCCTGGGTGGCACCCTCCTGCTGTAGCAAGGCCATGTCCCACTTGTCCTGGGACTTGGGCTGTGTGTAAATTGGGGCTACTATAAGCGTTTGAGGAAGCGTGACACAGCTGTGGCTCTCTCTACCCTGTGACCTGGTCTGAGGGCTGCTTCTGTGATCTGAGGCCCCACCCCCTGGCTTGAGGCTCCACCCCTGACCTGAGGCTCCGCCTTCCTTGACACCCATGGAACTGAAAGGCGCTCATAGCAGAGCCTTCTAGCCTGGCCACCTTTCCTTCCTGCCATGCTTCAAGTGCTGNCTCCCTCAAGGTCTCCACAGCCCTTGGCAGCTTGGGGCCAAGCTGACTGGGTGTCCTAAGGATGACCCAAGTGCCAGGAGATTGCCCCCCCCCCTGCATGGCGGGCTTCCTTCCTGCAGAGCAAGCCAGCCCCACAATGCATCGCTGTGCCCTGAGCCCCCAGGGACCCTGGTCACCTGATCTCCGGGAGAGCGTGCTCCCCTGTCTATACCAGCAGCTTGAACAAAGAGGACTAGCCCGCCCCGCCTGCCTCCCCACCAGGGCACCCCCTTTCCTGGGTCCCACACCCTGAGGGGCTGCTGGATCGGGAGCTACGATCCTGGGNGCAAGGCCGTGATCNCTCAAGCTCTAAAACCTAGGATTTCACACACCTGCCCCACCCTGGCCTGGGCCCTCCCCAGCACGAGCCCATGATGCCAGTTCACAGTGGTCAGCCCCTTGCCCAGGCCAGAATGAGCCCTGTGCTCCTATAGGATTCCCCAGAAAAGCCGCCTGCTCAGCCTGTGCCTAGCAGACAGAACCCATAAATCACCTGAGTACCCAGAGGGGGAGGGGAGGAGGGCCACAGATCAGCTGCAGACCAGGGCACACTGACAGCCCATTTAAAGAGGGCTGGTGACTGGAGAGAGCAAGGGGCTCANGTGAGAACACACAGCAGCCTGAGTTTCTGCCCCCCCAGGCTACACCCTGCACCCTTGTCTGCAGGAGTGCTGTCNNTTTCTCCCCACTCCCTGGCNAGGCAGCTCCAAGGCAGCAGAACTGACTTAGGATTCTGCTATCTGAGCCCAGGGCAGAGCATGAGGATGGTGCAGGACTGGATGGGGAAGGGGGTGTGTCTCCTGTGGAGGGCTTCCTGGGAGTGAAGGTTTAAGTTGGGCTCCTGAGGGTCACCTAGGCTGAGTGAAGCATTGTAGAAGGAAGGAGTGATAGTGCGTGGACCTGAGGAGGTCCCCAGGATGTCAGCCTCTTCAGCCCCCTGCTACCTCCCCTTGCTGTCCACAAGCAGTTCTTGTTTTGTTGATGTAGTTTTTGAGGCAGGGCTAACAATGTAGCCCAGGCTGGCCTGGAAACTGTGTTCCTCTAGAACAGTAGTTCTCAACCTTCCTAAGGCTGCTACCCTTCAATACAGTTCCAATCATGTTGTGGTGACCCCCANCCTTAAGATTATTTTGTTGCTACTTTATAACTGTAATCTTGCTACTGTTACGAATAGTAATGTAGATATCTGTGTTTTCCAGTAGTCTTGAATGACCCCTGTGAAAGGGTCAGACGACCCCCAAAAGGGTCATGACCCACAGATTGAGAACCACTGCTTTAGCCTCAGCCCTTGTGGTGCTAGGATCAGAGAGGCCCACCCCGTAGCATTTGCTGACTGTGGGAAGACCTGTCAGGTTGTCTGCCCCAGGGCCTTAGCGTGAGTTACACTGGCCTGCACAATCTCTGATCCACTTGCTACCTCCCCAGTGCTGGGCTACAGGTATATGCCACTGCCCATGGCATCACCCTTGCTCTCTGATACCCAATTCAGGTCACTGATTTGGAGTAGGCCAGCAGCACAGGTGAGCGGACAGCCCTTTCTCTGTTCCTGCCCCCCCAGTGGCATGGGCTGCATCCCTACCCAGCCCTGAGTCCCACAGTGGAACCAAGTGGTGCCCTGTTCCCAGTGCTGATTTCCATGCTGTCCCAACTCAGGACCCTACAGGGCTGGCTAGGTTGCTGTCTGGGAACTAGANATCATGGCAACCAGGATACACACAAGCCCACCATGCTGCCCTGTGAGGGCTCCCCTGAAGCATGCTGGGCCCCCATCATCCGCCTTGGCCCTCCCCGTGCAACCGTAGGTCTGAGGTGAACACCCATCACCATAGCCCTTGGTGAAGCTGCCTGAACCTGAGGAGTGACAAAAGTGTCACTGTCTCATGGTGCTGAGGGGTACCCANCGCCCACCATCCAGTCCTGGAGTGCACATGGCTAAGAGGGGCTCCATGAACCTGAAGGGCCTGANTGTTGTCTTTCCATGGCCCTGAGTGGCCTATTCTGGTCCCCACCTGCCCTGTTGGATCTTCGTGATCCCCTGGTGTGCGCCCTGCCTCNGGCATGGTGGGGGTGGTGGCTGTGGGTTCCTCAGCATCTGTGCTTGCTCCGCTCCGTTTGTGTGCAGTGTCTGCGGTGTGGACCTCCACTCACAGCGCATGCTGTAGTAGCCCAGAAAGAAAGTGAAAGTAGTTGATGGTGTGGACAGGCAGAGCCCCCTCCCAACCAGTCCTCCAGTTTTAATCAGGTTCTCAGGAGGTTTGCAGTTTAAGGCCAGCTGGGTTATAAAGGGAGACCATTGGGAGAAATGGGAGGTGCGCATTGGGTACAGAGGCCCTAAGGCAAGGGTGGGCCTGGTTTGTGGGGCCACCAAGGAGGAGTTCATTCACAGCTAGTGCTGCTGAGGAGACCCCACCCTCAGGGGCTACAGTCTACCTGGATGTTAGATGAGGGGGCCAATGGCCATGGCAGAGGCACTGGCTTGGGGAACACCCTGCAGCCCCCTCAAGCAGCATAACTTGGGACAAGCCTCAGCTAGCTGCTAGGGTATGGGGCCTGCCCCAGCAGTGTGCTCACCTGGCAGCCTGGGTCCTGCTTGATGCCTGCCCCCTACACCACAGAAGCCCTCCTGGAAGGGTAGACGGGCCCTACCTCCTACCCAGCTTCTGCCAGCTCAGGTGCCTGCCATGATCCTGCTGGGCCCTCCCCACCCTCCCTCAGCGTGATTACTCCAGGCTAGANAGATCTAAGCATGCCGAGGTGGCCCTGAGCTCCAGCTCGTCCCTCAGGCCCTACAGCTACACAGCAGCAGCAGCAGCCGCCGCCAACACTGCCGTCCACCACTCAGGGACCCATGGGCTCTCTATACATGATCCTGGGCTGGACAGGTGTGACTGTGCCCAACCTGAGCCACGACACCTCCCAGCTCNCAAACCTGCCTAGTCCCACTAGGACTGCTCCCACAGCCTGGTTCAGAAGGTTTCAGGCCAGTCCCACCCAGCGTCAACACTTCTTGTAAACAGGGTGTCACAGGAACTTAGCTTCTGGGGTCCTCACCCGCTGGCAGTACCTGTGACCAGACGAGTGGTGGTCGATCTTGCAGTGCTGGGTGGAACTCGGGGCCTGCTGCCCACAGCTGTGCCCTTGGGCCTCAGATCCAGGGGACTTGAGGCAGCTTTTGGAACCCAAGATCCTTCTGCTTCAGCCTCCTGCATACTAGGGTGGCTGGTGCACTGCCTCCTCCTCTCCCTCAGAGGCCCTGTGTGGCTGCACTGCCGGCCACTGCTGTGTCAGAGCCCTCTGCTGGAGAAGGAACAACCGGGGCCTTGTGCACACTAGGCCAGCAGTCTGCCGTGGAGCCCTGCTGACTGATGGACACTGCAGATAAAGTAGTGGCCTAAGCAAATGAACAGCTGCCCTTCTGCCTTTGGGACACCCGGCTCCAAAGGGAACCAGAGTGGGAGGGGCCAGGGCATGTCCCCTGGATCCCAAGCAAAGAGGGCTGGCCTCTTGCCCATTGGCTGGGGAACTGTGGCCAGGCAGCCTGACCCATGTATGTTCAGTCCCACAGAGCGCCGAGAAGCTACAGGAGAGCCCGTGCATCTTCGCGCTGACCCCAAGGCAGGTGGAGATGATCCGAAACTCCAGGTGTGTCCACCACGAGCAGCTCCCACTGCATGTGCCCACCTGTCCTGGGGCCACGGGATCACCTGGGCCAAGACACTCAGTGTGGGGCCCACAGGCTCATGAGCACAGCTTTCTCACCCTCTCCATGCCAGGACCTCCCCAGCCACACTCATCCACAGATGTCACCAGGGGCCCTTGAGCAAGATGGGCATGGGCGACCCTTCTGTGAGGGTGCTTGGTGAAACCCCGGCCCTCTGGCAGCCAATCTGCCCACGTCCAGCTAGTCTGGGCTGTCGTGGCCACTGCCTGCCTTGCAGTCATGACTGTCTCTGCCCCATTTGGCAGGATAGAGGTCAGGGTGGGGTGTGGCCAGGTCCTCTGCCTGCCTCCTTCCTCACCCTGCGTGGCCGAGGAATGCTGCGGTCCTGTGGCCACTCATTCACGTGGTGACCATGGTGAGGGCTCCTGGGTGGTCCAAGCTGCCCACTGCCTCCTGCTTTGTGCCCACAGGGAGCTGCAGCCTGGAGTGAAAGCCGTGCAGGTGGTGCTGAGGTANGAGAGCAATGCCCTGGCCCCCACCTCTCCTTTGGCAGGCCATCCCTCTGCACACAACCCCATGCTGTCCACTCCTGTTCCTCCACCACCTGCTGTCATTATTGGGACCTGCACAGTACTCTTTCCTCTGCTGCTTGTCTTCACAGCCCCCCTGTGCCTGTGTCCCTGTATGCCCCCACAGCCCCATGTCCCACTGTCTCCCCAGGATCTGCTACTCTGATACCAGCTGTCCACAGGAAGATCAGTACCCACCCAACATTGCTGTGAAGGTTAACCACAGCTACTGCTCAGTGCCGGTGAGCGAGGCCATGGCAGCCTGGGGAGCAGGTGACATGAACACAGGGTAGGGATGGGGACCTAGTGAGGCTGAGCACAGCTCTGTNCACAGGGCTACTACCCCTCCAACAAGCCTGGTGTGGAACCCAAGAGGCCCTGCCGACCCATCAACCTCACCCACCTCATGTATCTGTCCTCGGCCACGAACCGCATCACTGTCACCTGGGGCAACTACGGCAAGGTGAGCACCCTGCACCCAGCACCCCACTGCCCCACATCCACCCGATCCATCCTGCACCCAGCACCCCATCATCCCCCATTGACCCCGTCCACCTTGCATTCAGCAACCTGACACTGTGGCCGCTCTATCCACAGAGCTACTCCGTGGCGTTGTACCTGGTGCGGCAGCTGACCTCCTCAGACCTGCTGCAGAGGTTGAAGACGATCGGCGTGAAGCATCCAGAGCTCTGCAAGGCACTGGGTGAGCAGCAGGGGCCGCAGGGGCTCCAGGGCCTGGATGTGCTCCAGGGCCCTGCTCTATCCCGGGTGTACTGCACCCGTGGTGCCTGCAAGGGTGGCTGAGGGATTTGGGGCAAAATGCAGTGTCAGCCTGGGGTCAAGGCTCTCTAGGGTTCTGGATCTTGATGTGGAAGAGCCTCTCCGGGACAGGCCTCCTGCCTTCCACAAGTTTGGGAGCAAGGGCAGGTGGGCACACTGGGAGGAAGGAGATGGCATCATCTCATGTATGGTTATTATGAGGGACGGGTGGGTTCTTTAGTTCTTTGGTTGGTTGGTTGGTTTTGTTTTACGGGACAAGAGATTTTCTGTGTAGCTCTGGCTGTCCTGGATCTCGCTTTGTAGACCAGACTGACCTTAAACTCCGAGAGATCCACCTGATTCTGCCACCCAAGTGCTGGGATTAAAGGCGTGGGGCCACCATCGCCCGGCTGTGACAAGTGTTTTTAAAATGAGACAGTGCAGTTGTGAAAGACACAGCACCTGCAGCAGCAGCCCACAGTGCCCACCCACACTTGGCTGATGGGGCCCTCGTTNGCCCTAGATGTCACCAGTGGCCATTTCTTTGTAGGACACCTCGGGGCGTCCAGGCCTGCTGTTGCCCCTCCCAGCTGGGGTGGGCAGGCTGGGCTCTGGCCTGTTCTGAGGAGGGCTGGCATCTGGCCGAATGTCCCCATGATGTGATACCATCTTGGAAACCAAGACCTCTGACCAGGAGGAGGTGGCCCAGGCCAGCTGGGGTTGCTCATACCTGAACAATTGAAGGCATGCTTTGCAGGCCAAGGCCACCAACTCTACTGTTTGGTGACCAGGGAAACAGGTGCACCGTCTGTGCCTGGGCTGAGCCTGGTCAGTGTTGCTCGAGCTGCAAGGCTTGGGTTAAAGGGATGGCCTGGCCTCAAGCTGCCGACTCCGGTGTCTCCATGGTGCTCACAGCTGCAGGTCTCAGGAGCCACCCCCACCCCCCATGGTGATACTCAGGAGCTGCTGGAGGCAGAAGGATCAGGCTACAGGGAGATTTGGAGGCCNGCGTNGCCTACATGAGTCCTGCATCCTCCTTCAGCTGTGGAGAGGCCCCGCCCTCTAATGCCCCACCCCCTCTGTCACCCTACAGTCAAGGAGAAGCTTCGCCTAGACCCTGACAGTGAGATTGCCACTACTGGAGTGCGAGTGTCCCTCATCTGCCCAGTGAGTCACCATCTGTCCCCAGTCACACGGGTGGTCAGCCTCGTGTGTGATCGTGTCCTCACGTCCTGTCCTTTCTCTCACAGTTGGTGAAGATGCGCCTGTCGGTTCCCTGCCGTGCAGAGACCTGTGCACACCTGCAGTGCTTCGACGCTGTCTTCTACCTGCAGATGAACGAGAAGAAGCCCACGTGGATGTGCCCTGTATGTGACAAGCCCGCGGCCTATGACCAGCTGATCATAGATGGGTGAGTCTGCAAGGGAGACGCCCNAAGAGCCTTTGCTGTGGAGAGGGTCTTTGTGTCTCGGCTTCACTCTGCCTGGAGTCCCCTGTGCCCGTGACCTCCCCATGGAGAGGGAGAGGACAGGCAGGAATCTGTCCCACAGCTCAGAGGGAGGGGTCGTGCTTCCCCTTGGGACAGCTCAGCTGTCCACTCCAGACACCGGGTCTGCTGTCTATATCCCCAGAGCCAGCGTAGGTGCGGAGGCCTTCAGAACCACTTGCCTGGGTTCTTCCCCACCCCCACCCCCGACCCCACCCCCTGCCCCGTGCCTTCTGCCTGTCCTTGAGCTTGGCTGAGGGACTTGAGTGTATCCCCAGCAGACCCTGCCATTCAAGCCTGGTGGAGTCCCAGGTCAGCCTTTGACCTGCCAGGCTNCCGATGGGGAAACTGAGGCTCGGAGGCNGCCAGCAGCCCAACTCCTTTAGCTTGCAGATGTCCAGCTTTGCCCTGGGTCCTTGCTGGAGGGGCAGCTTCCCTGAGGAGCCCTAGCATTGGGTGGGGGGAGGACGGCCCTGGGACTGGGCACGTGGGCTGGGCTCAATTGCCCTCTGTTCCCGTCCAGCTGGGAGCCTCCACCAAGCCCTCCCTTGCCCAGGGCTCTGGGCAGACGGCAGCATCAGTAGCCAGGGCCGGCAGGCTCAGCAGGTGCCTTTGCCCTTGGTGAAGCCCTGTGCCACCACCGGTGTACCCAGGGCCTTCCTGGAGGAAGGCTCCAGTTGGTGACCAACAAGGNCACTCCTTTTGTGACCCCAGCCCTGGGCTGTGGGAAGTTAGTGAGAGCTCTGGGCAGACCGCAGGGCCCCAGAGGGTGGGTAGTTCTCCAGGCACATGGGCTGCAGGCATCGGAGTCTGCCCGAGCCTAGCCTGNCCACCCTGCTGCCCCCAAGGCTGCTGTCGAAGATTCTGAGTGAGTGTGAGGACGCGGACGAGATCGAGTTCCTGGCCGAAGGCTCCTGGCGCCCAATCCGCGCGGAGAAGGAGCCAAGCTGCAGCCCTCAGGGCNCCATCCTGGTGCTCGGTGAGTCCTCGCACACCGGCACACTGCCCGGAAGCACGCCAGCCAGCCTGGGCTGGCTGCTGAGCACGGTTCCTGTCTCCGCAGGCACATCGGACGCCAACGGGCTGCCGCCAGCCTCCAGCACCCCCGGCGTGGGCGGCAGCGTGGGCAGCGCGCTGGGCAGCGCGGGCAGCGGGGCGGGGGCGGTGGGCGGCCCGGAGAACGGGAAACCTGGCGCCGACGTGGTGGACCTCACACTGGACAGCTCGTCATCCTCGGAGGACGACGACGAGGACGAGGACGACGATGAGGACGACGACGAGGGCCCCCGGCCGAAGCGCCGCTGCCCATTCCAGAAGGGCCTGGTGCCCGCCTGCTGACGCGCCGGCCTCCCCTGCCCGCCCCTCCCCGGCTCCTGGCTCCCGTACCTCTGGACTCTCCTCTTGGGGGGATTAAAAAAAAAACAGTAAAGTGACAAAATGAGAAAGTACAAAAACGAGAAAAACAAGAGCAAATCTACACTTACCCAGGCCGGCAGCCTGCGCGCCACCGGTCNTGGAGTGGCCCCGCGGGGCGCAGGAGGGACCTCGGACACTGGACGGGAGCTCGGCCGCGCGTGCTGGTCCTGCTCTTCCCTGCATTGAGGCCGAGCCCGGAGCGCTGGCCCGGCCGCGAGCGCGTTTAGTTGAGAAGCCATGGTGGGGCGGCGGGCCGGGGACAGCGGCCACAATGTGCAATAACGTGGTGTCGCGGACCCGCGTGGCGTGGGGGGTGTCGTTTTCTAGCCAGCTACCTCGGTAACTCCAATTCATTCAGGTTCACTTCCCCACGAGGCGGCCCTGCCGCGGGCTCGGGGCTCCTCGGCTGCCTCCCTACCCTTGGGAGCCTCGCTCTTCCACCGCCCGCCGCCCTCCCCACCCGACTCTGTCAGGAAGCAATACCGGGTCCGGTCCGGAGTGGGCGGCCAGGCGGTGTCACCGCATGAACTCGCCGGGAGGCCGGGGCCCTGGCCAGCCGCGCGGCCCTCTTTTCTAATATTTGTATTCTAATTTAATTGTTTTTTAAAAATGCAAATAAAAAATACCAAGAGTAGCTGGTCCTGGCCATTTGTGGTTTTTTTATAGCCCAGGCTACCCTGCCTGTCCTCCCCGGGAGCTGAGGGCTGGGGTGGACTTGTTGGGTAACTTGAGTCACTGTCACCTGGAGGCCCATCAGAAAGTTAAAACATGGGCGGGCTCCTGGGCGAGTACCCACCCACACAGAAACTTCCACTACTGTCTACAAAATGTGTAGAAAACACACACTGGAGTATTACTCGACCCTGAACAGGAGCAAGGCTTAGACATACACCCACAGAGTGCAGAGACCTTGAGGACAGTGTGCTCAGTGAGAGACCCATGTGACGTAAAAGCTGGGACAGTGACCACTCACATGGATGGGGCTGGTGGACAGCTCAGCAAGTAGATAGCATGATCTGAAAACCTCAGTATGCCAGAGTGAGTCCTACATGCGAGCATGTGTGACATTGTATCCCCCAGACCCAGAAGTCTGCCCTGCTCAGCCCCGCTCTGCTCCGTGGCTCCAGCCTGGGCCCATTGGCTAGGAGGGTCCAAAACCTGCCCACTGCCCATATGACGTCGGCCCACACCGATCTGAGACTGGAGTGCCTGGAGCTGGTCCAGCAGGTAAGCCGCCGGACAAGGGGCTCTGCCTCTCCAAGCTTTGGCAGATGTCTGGGGTGCAGAACTCAGGCCTGGTAGGTTCCCGACACCCAGGACCCAAGTGCACCTCACCCATCCCCAGCCCGTGGGGGGACAAGCCCAGCGGTGGAGAGTGGACCCCACGCCCACCCCATTCCTTCCCCAGTGACAGGGCCCCAGTCCCCACTTCCTCCTGGGGACAGGAAGTTGTCCACAGCCAGCCGAGGTTTCCGGCCCCCTAGGCCTGATAAGGTCACTGGAGCCCAGCGAGGGACAGCACCTTGGGGGGCCCTCCTAATGTCCAGGCACAGCCCACTCAGGGCCTGCAACACCCAGGATTTTGAGGTCACCAGCCCAGGTGGCCCACAGGTCACCTCCTTTCCCAGGAATGGCCTGGGAAAACCTCACCACCCGTCCTGGGACCCGCTGGGTCCCTCTGCCAGGCCCCACCACGGGGCATGTGAAACTGGCCAGAGACTGGGTGTCTCCCAGGCACCCCTCTCCCCCAAAAAAAAGAGAGAACACAGAGACCAGGCAAGGAGACATCATAACAGGCTGCATTTAGTGGTTGGGTTTTTTCTTTTATGTACAAGAAAAATGAATTCTATTTTTTCGGATTTTTCATAATCTTTTTGTTTGCTTTATTACTTTTAAAGCTTGTCCCCCCACCCCCAAAAAGTGCATTTTTTTTAAATCAATTGATTTGTTTTTGTTCTGCCTCCCACACTTTATTTTATAAAGATTCTTACATCCAGTCAGTGGAATGTCTGTTCTGTGCTCCGGACCCCCCCCAAAATCCAAGGCACCTCGTTCTGGGCCTGGGGCGGGGCTCCCCTGGCCCTCTGTCTCCTGAACCCTCTGCCCCCCACCAAGGTAAGTCAATATTTAGTGCGAGCTAGTTCTGAACTGAGATAATCGTTCCTGGGGTGAGGAGCCCCCCAAGACCCCTGACCCGTCCGGTGCCAGCCACCCCGAACTCCGGGAAGGCTGTTTCCTCAGCTTAAATAACTTTTTAAAATAAAACTGCAAATATAAATATCTTTCTTTCTCAAAAAATAGGATTTTGCTCTTTTTTTATTTTTATTTTTTTTGTTAGTTTTTGTCTTTTTTTGTTTTTTTTCTATTTTTCCTTTCAGCCTGTGTCCCCTTTACAATCCCTGCTACTTGGACTGTGGACACCAAGGAGGCCCTGAACAGCCAGCCTGGGGCCCACCTGTACTGCAAGGCTGCCATTGTGCCTGCCACAGTAGCAACATTCCCTGGCCACCCACCCAGGGGACCTGCCAGAGCACCCTCGAGGAAGGTCAGCTGTGCTCAAACAGGGTGACAGGGTAGTGACCGCTGGGGGGGCCTCCTGAATGACCACCCCAGGGCACCCACTTTGGTTCTGCCCACCCCTGCCCAGCTTGGCAGGGCCACGGCTGGGCTAGGTCTGCCCTTTACATTCATTGGTTTCTATATATATAGATTTTTTTCATTTTTATTATTTTTTTGCCTTTTTATTTTTTTCTTAATCTCGAAAGGCCAGTAGGGGTAGGAAGGCAAAAGAGCAGCAACTACTCGGTAGGGGTGGCCTATGCTCAGGACACAGGCTGGGGACAGCTGCAGGCCGCATCCCCTCCCCAGTCCTGGGGTCCCCGGAACCCACCAGGCTGGGCCCTCTCCCACTGTCTCACACACTCACACACACGGAATTTCACCATAATGGAAGT
>LZPO01107903.1:300567-319933 GCA_001675575.1 Neotoma lepida
CTGACCGGCCCAGCCTAGACAGATCAGTGAGTGTCAAGTTCAGGGAGAGCTCTCTCAAAAAACAAGTTGGAGGGTCAGGAGAGGCCCCACAGGTTAAGTCACTCGCCAAGCCTGGGGACTAGAGTGCAAGCCCCTAAAGTCACATAAAGATGGTGGCACTCTGTGAGNTCAAGGCCAGTCTGGGCTATACAGTAAGACCCTGTCTCCAAAACTCAATCAATAATAAATATATAAAAATGCACATATACATTCATATGTAAGAAATGAGCTTTAGCGGTGTAGCTCAGTACTTGTCTGACATGTGCTAAGGCCCTGGGGTGGTCGATCCCCTGAACTGCAAAACAAGTAAGTTGAATAAACAAATAAATATGTACACAAAACCTATAGAAAGCTGTCCAGTGCAGGAGACAGAACCCCTGACCCTCCTAGCTGGGCTGGCTCCATTTTGCCCCCAGGAAGGGCCCTCAGCGGGACTCCCAGCTAAAGAGAGGACAGACAGGGGCTGCTGGCTGGGGCACACTGACATGTAAGAGGAAGAGAGATGGTGAGGTGGTGGTGGGGGGCTGGGTCTACACCATGCTGGGGCTTCCTCCTGCACTTCCGGCCCTTTCTTGTGGGCTGCAGATCTGAGACAGCACACCTCCCTTGAAGTCCCAACCATGAGATGTGGGGCTGCCCATTCTCTGCACCATTTTCTTCCAGGCTCCTTAACCTGGATCACAGAGAGCCCAGCTCCCATGAGACCTAGGCCCCCACACTCCCGAGAGCCCCCACACTGCCTGCATCCCTGCATGGTGGGTCACAGGACCCTGTGTGGTAGAACAGAATAAACAAAGGCTGAGGCCAGTGACACAGGAAGGGGATCCCCGTGTCCNCTATGGGTGGGGAACCAAGGAGAAGCAGGGACTAGGTAGTAAAGAGCTGAATCCCTAAGAGGCCATGGAGGTGGCTAAGCAGGTGAAGGTCCTTGAGGACCCAAGCTCGAGCTCTGAGCACTACATAGTAAAGGGACTCCCAAGAGTTGTCCTGTAANAAANAAANAAANAAANAAANAAATAAATAAATAAATAAATATGATAAATATATGAAATAGCAATAAATANATAAAATAATAATAAATGAATGAATGAAAGCAGGGTTAGGGCTGAAGAAATAGCCCAGCAGTTAGGACACTTGTGACTCTTGCAAGGACCCAAATTCGATTACCAACACCTACATCAGGGGCTCCCAGGATCTGGTTCCCTCTTCTGGCAGCTGCTGGCACTGCACTCATGTGCATGCACACACACACACACACACACACACACACACACACAGAACTAAAAACAAAGGATCTTGAAAAAACCCCAAAAGTTTCCCCGAGGCCCAAGGAGGACACTAGTTGAGTCTGTGGGAGGGACCGGGCACAGACCAGCGGCCTAGAGACCCACCACACTGGGCCAGAGTCTTTGTAAGAAAATTCTACGTTGTTCTGATGCAGAAGAAACACATTCCGCAGCTGTGACCTGTAGACTTGCACATCAGTCACATTCAGGGTCCACACGTGGAGGACACACATGCTGCAATTATCTTAGCTTGTTTCCTTGTATGTGCACAGAAGCCAGCAGCGTAGGCAGACTCTCTCACGTGGAGCCCATGGATTCATCCTTCAGGCGGCCTGGCTGGTGTGCACAGGGGTCCTCCTGCCTCAGACTCCATGGTACTGGGGTTTCAGGAGTGTGCTGCCATGCATGGATTTTTCTGTGGGTGTTGGGGATCCACGATTGCAAAGCAAGCACTTCACAGACTGAGCGAACTCACCAATCCCTGTTCTGTTTATTTTCTGAAACGGGGACTCTCTCTATAGCCCAGCCTGGCCTAGAATTCAGAACAATTCTTCTAGTCTCCCAAATCCTGAAATAATAGGCCAGCTCAATTGCCATCTAGGTGGCTCTTTCTCTTGGTGCTGCAAGAACACTGCCCACCCCAGAGCCAGGACCAGCACCACACTCCACATCTTCTGAGACAGTGCAGCCCCAGCTGTCCTGGAACTCACTCCGTAGACCAGGCTGGCTTAACTCAGAGATCCGCCTGTGTCTGCCTCCTGAGTGCTGGGGTTAATAATGAACNACAGAACACCTGCCCTCCAGGCCTAGGTGAGGTCCCATACAGCCGAGGTCAGCTTCCAGCTCAGTACGTAGCTGACAAGGGATGTGAACTCGGCCTGATCCTCCCTGCCTCCACCTTNTAAGCTCTGGGAAGGTGCGTGNCACCAATGCCAGGTCCCAGCTGGTTTTATGTGGAAATTCTACCAGGCTGAGCTACCATTCACCTCTCCGAGGAGTCCTTGGCTCTCAGGGCAGTCTATCTGTGGCTTGGTGCAGGCTCCCAGAAGAGGGTGATTCTGTTTTTTAGGGTCCCCTGAAGAGCCCCAATTATTTGTGCTGCATAAAATGAGGACANCAGGGCTGTGGGAGATAGGATGAGGTCAAGGGAGCTGATGGCTCCCCTGAAGGAAACATGACATCAATGGGGGCAGGTCCTGCAACTCAGGAGTTCCATCTGAGCTCTTCAGGAGAACCTGTCTACCTACTTCTTGGGGTGCAAAGGCAACAGGGGATGATAAAACAGAATCTTGGNTTGGACATGGTGGCACACACCTTTATTCCCAGCACTCAGGAGGAAGAAGCAGGCAAATCTCAGTGAGTTTGAGGCCAGCCTGGTCTACATAGACTGTCTCAAAATAAGACTTGCAAGGCTATTGCTCAGTGGCTGTGGTCACCTAGCATGGAGGCCNCGGCCCTGGGCTCCACACCAACACCTGGCATGGAGGCAGCAGCCCTGGGCTCCATACCCAGCACCTGGTGTTTGCAAGGCCATCCTCAGCAACACAGTGAGGTGGAGGCTAACCTGAGCTACATGGGACCTTGACTGGAGCAAATATTGGTCAGCCTTTGGGCCAAGATTCTGTTCTTTAAGGACAGGGAGACTNAGGCAGGTAGGGTGCCAGCCTTCCCCCAGGGTCCTGAACTGTGAGGTCTCAGCTTGGGATTCCGCCAGAACTCCCTCACTTATATCCCCGCTTGTCCTGTGAGCCAGAGTCACTTTGTGGGCACAGTCTGGGAGCAGGTGACAGCCCTGGGCGGATCGCCCAGTGAGGCAGGCTCCTCCCTCACCTGTCCCCAGAGACCCAGTGTTGGCCCCACAGGCCAGTCCCTTCCCTGGAAGCTGGTAGAAACCAGAGCCCCACAGCCATCCAGTCTCTGGAGCCATGGTGACCCAGGAATGGGCTGCACCTGTGCCCAGAGCCACTTGAACTGTAGAGGAAAGCACCTGAGAAGCAGTTCACCCGCTCTGGGACGACAGGTGGGGAGGAGGGAGGTGGCGGCCAGCCTGCCTTCTGAGAAGCGGCTGATACCCACATCTGGGGTCTGTGGGGTGGGGCTGCTGCCCACCTTGCAGCAGTTTCTGAGACTGGCCTGCCTGTGTACCTACACTGTATTGGGTCCCAGAGTCTGGACATAGGAGACTTGGGTATTATTGGACCTGGAGGTGCCGAGATGTGTCCCTGGCCCCTAGGGACTTGTGCCAGAACTCCCAGGCTAGAACAGCTACATATATCCCATATCCCCAGCTGTGGCGGAGGGCCCCAGCAGACATGTTTTATCACACTACCTGGTGGTTACTGACAGCTGGGGACAAATTAAACAACACCTTTTTCTGGCTTCCTGTCACATAGCTGAGGCTAACCCCCGAGCTCATCATGTATGTAAACCAGGACACAGAACCTCCAGGGCTACATGTCCCAAGTGCTGGGATGACAGGCGCCACGCCTCATACTTGGTCTTATTTGGTTATTGCCGGAGACTGTTTTACTCTGTAGGCTGGTCTCAAACTTGTGGCAATCCTCCTGCCCCACTTTTCCTAGCATTAGGGTAACAAGTGAGAGCCATCTCATCCAACAGAGCCCCAGTTGTATTTGTTGTGTGCAAGTACATGGAACATGGCATATTATGAGGCCAGAGCAGGGCACGAGGGTCTCTGTAACTTTGCACCTTTAACAGCATATGGCTGTTAACAACCTGTTAAAAGCCCTGGGTGACCTCAGCCAGCTGCCCTCCAACCCAGAGATCCACCTGCCTCTGTCTCCAGAGTGCTGGGACTAAGGTAGTGTGTGCCACCACAACATGCCTACCTTTTCTGTGACAGGGTCTCACTGAAGCTAAAACTCATTTCAGCAGGGCTGGCTGGCTGGCTCCTGAGCTCTCAGGACCCTGTGTTCAGGTCCACACNGCATGCCTGGCTCTGATGTGCAGCTGGGATCCAAACTCAGGCCCCCTGCCTGCACAGACATGGATCCCCAGTCCAATCAAGACTGAGGTTGTGGCTCAGGGCAAGTGCAGCCAGCGAGACATCTGGATAGCAACCAGCTAGCTCTGTCCTGAAACAGCAAGCCAGGTGTAGGCCACGGCAGGTGGATGGGTTGAGCAGCTTGGGTCCCTGGTCTGTACAGTATGTTCCAGGGTAAGAGACATACCACTTGAAAACAAACAGGGTGCACCAGCAGCCATACCCAGTGCCTCTGAGAACTGTTGAGGACCCTGGGTCCACCTCAGCACAAGGGAAGGTGAGGACCCCGGGTGCACCCCAGCACAAGGGAAGGTGAGGGCCCCGGGTGCACCCCAGCACTGGGGAGGTGAGGACCCCGGGTGCACCCCAGCATTGGGGAGGTGAGGACTCTGGGCCCACCCCAGTACTGGGGAGGTGAAGGCAGGATGAGATAGAAGCCAGCCTAGGTTATCTCTGCCTCAAAGACTGACAGGGTGAGGTGCACACCTTTAATCTTGGCACTGGGGGAGGTGGGCAGACGCTGGCAGATCTCTGTGAGTTCAAGGCCAGCCTGGTCTATGTAATGACTTCCAAGAGAGCCAGGGATATGTAAAGAGACCCTGCATCAACAACAAAAACCAAAATGAAAATAAAAATGGTGGACAGGAGGGCCAGGTGGACAGCAAAAGCTTCCGTGGAGCTCATGTCTCCCACTGCAGCACATAGGAGGCTGAGGCAGGAGAAACTCAATTTACAGGCTAGCCTGGGCTGCAGAGGCCTTGTGTCTCCAACACAAAGGCAGGCATGGGAGGCAGAGCTGTCTGGGTTCGAAGCCAGCCTGATCTACAGAGCCAGTTCCAGGAGAGCCAGGACTACACAGAGAAACCCTGTCTGGAAAACCGGAAACAAGAAAACACAAAAGACGCCAACAGGTGTGATTCCAGCACTCCTGTGATGTGATTCCTGACACGCTCTCACTATGTAACCCAGGCTGGCCTAGGGCCTGTCATCCTCCTGTTTCAGCCTTCCCAGTGTTTGGGTACCACAAGACTCATGGGATGTAGCTCATGTCAGTGAGGATCCCCTGTTGCACTGTATACTTCCTGTTTCCTGGCCCCGTCACAGTCAGTCTCCCATTCCTAGCAACTGGGGCTCTGCAGCTGAGCTGTGCAGGACCAGAGGGGTGTTTGTAGAGGACTTTTGAGGACAATGTCAGGCAGCTCAGACCCTCTGTGTCCGTGTCAGCACATGTGACCTGTGCAAGTGTTGGAGGGTATGCTCCAGCCTCAGCATCCTTGGGCTGTGGAAACTGGAAGAGGCTTCTTTACTTTCCTCACAGCCCACTGTGGCTGAGTTTGACTCTGCTTGGTGGGTGTGGCAGGTGACCGGGTCACCCAGCCCTTGTGGGGAGGCTTTTATGCAGTCTCATCTCCTAGATCAGCTGGGGTCTCTACCCCAGAGAGCAGCGGGCACTTCCTGTGCATGACGCTGAATCAGCTCAGCACAGGCCGGACCATCAGCTGTGCTCCCTGGAGCCCACTGGGGCCCAGAAGGGACCCCTGCTCCCACACCCTCTGCTGGGAAGGAGGCCTGGGGAGGGAGGTGAGGCGGAGACATTGCTTCCTCCCTCCCCCTCGGCCCTGCCTTCTTCCACCTGGCGAGCGCGAGCAATGGGCCAGGAGCACAGTGGCAGCTTTCTTTCTCCATTTTGTTTGGTTTTTCAAACGCATGGAAGCAGGTCCCCTGCCACAACACACAGCTTCACCATCCCCAGAGGCGGCGGACCGTGCCAACAGGGACAAGGACACAGAGGCTGCTGGGCGATGGCTGTCACACTGCAGTGCGCGTGGGTGTGCTGGGCTGCTTCAGCCGCAGGGTTCGGCACAGCCAGCCTGCGAAGTCCACCTCCTCCCCCTCGGAGCGCTTGATGAAGGCATGGTTCTGAAAGAGGCAGGGCATCAGTCACAGCCTGGGACCCCAGCCCTGCTCAGGAGGCCTGGGATGTCCTCTGTGGGGGTGTCCCTGGCCTCTACCTGCTCCGAGAGCCACAAATTCCATTCAGAACAATAGCACATCCCTAAGCCTAACTGAGGGTGTGCTGGGGCAGGCTGACCCTGCCTGCTGCCTCCTTCACAGGGTAGGTTTGGGTGGGAAATAGGACAGAGACGTCCATGGCCTTGTCACAGGAAGGCAAGGACACCCCACTCCTCTATCTTGCATTTCTTCTTTTGTTGTTGTTTTTAGAGACAAGGTTTCTCTGTGTAGCCCTGGCTGTCCTAGAACTGGCTCTGTAGACCAGGCTGGCCTCGAACACAGAGATCCACCTGCCTCTGCCTCCGGAGTGCTAGGGTTAAAAGTGTGCGCCACCACCTAGTTGCTGCTTTTTCTCAAAAGACAGAGTCTCACGTAGCCCAGGCTAGCTTTAAACTTCTACGCAGTCAAAGTTGACCTTGAAATTTTGATCCTTGTGTCTCAACTTCCTGAGTGCCAGGAAGATGTGTGTGTGCCTAGGCTGGCCTACCCCTATGTTGGAATGGCAGGAATGTGCCACCATACCCAGCTATGAGGTACNTGTGTCCATCTCTGGAGTGGATCAGGGATGCACACACCATGACTTGCATGGCTTTCTCAGGGGCCTAAGACATAGACAGATGGCGCTTAAAGCAGATTAGGCCTGTCTAGCGGGAATGCTGAGGTCTGCCCTAAGTCCCACCCTGTGANAGGAGGAGGGCTTCCAGGTGCAGGCATACAGAGCGTTTTCATGTCACAGACAATCCCAGCCTCACAGGTGGCCCAGGCCTTGTGGCTGGGGTGGACAGCATGAGGTGGCCATGTAGACAGCCCCACAGTACCCTGGGCTTAGGTCACATCTCCACTCACCATCAGCATCTTCAGATCCGCCCGCTCTGCTGGGTTCTTAATGAGGCTGGCACGAGGGGACAAGATGCGAAAGTCACTCAGTAGCTACAGCTCAGGCATTCAAAGGTGTGTAGGGGCTGCCCACCAGTAGCCCTTTTATTTTTACTTTTTTTGATTTTTGGGTCTTCTGTACCCTAGGCTGGCTTTGAACTCACTAGCAGAGGATGACCTTGTCCTCCAGAGTGCTGGGACATCAGGAGTGCACCCCCAGTCCCCCTAGCTAAATTTCTAATGAACTAGCAAATGCAGAGAGGGCTTGGCACTCCACTACCTGGCACACAAGTGGCCTGCCTCTTGGCCCCATTGAGCTCAGGAAATACCTCACTGCAACTGACCATACTTCAAGGGCTGGGGGCCCAGCAGCTCAGATGTCCTCTGGTTGGGAACTCTGGGACAGGACCAGGGGCCATGCCCACAGCTCACAGGCAGTGGCGGATCCTGAACCTTCAAGCCTGGCACCCCCGACTGCACCCAGAGGCCTAGGAACCCATGGCTTGAGCGTGGGGCTGTCTCACCCACCCCGGGGCCCACCTCACCATTTATTCACAAACTCCTGGAAGTCCGAGCTGAACACACCACTGGGCAGCTTGGGAGGCGGCTGGGGAGGACAGGGAAGGGTCACTTGGGTNGCTGCAGGGACGCTGTACACTTCCCTCACTGTGCTGGGCTCCTCCACTTCACCTTCTCAACACTATCAAGCAGGCAGGCGGGGACACCCTGTGGTACAGGCCAAGCCCTTCCTGTGAAGGGTGGCCCCAGGACTTCCTGGGAGAAGCGCTGGCTGAGCTGGAGTCACTGCCAGGAAGAAGTGGCAGCCCTGTCACAGGCTACAACCCCACCCAGGCTCAGTCACGGCAGGCCAGGTCGGTCCTTGCCCCCAGGGATTTGCATCCACANGTGACCTGGGCCCTTCTGGAGACCTGCTTGGATTTTTTTCTGTTCCATTATCGGCTATTTATCCCTCTGAGTCAGGGTCTCCCATGTAGCCAAGACTAATTTGGAAATCACTATGTAACTGAATTCAAGGCCATCCTCCTGCCTCAGCCTCTGGCACAAGGGTACTAGGTTAGAAGCAAGTCTGCCCTAAGAACTCTCTGAACCCAAATATGAAGGCAGCACCTAACTTCCCACTGGAGGAGGTGGGGACCATGGAGTTGCTATGGGGAAATTCCGCCTTCTGTGTGCGGTCCTGAGGAGGTAAACTAGCCCCTCACTGGGGGGTTCTAGGCAGGAGCNCTCCATACAGCCTGAGTTTTGGAGGCACTGGGGTCACGGGCCTGCTGGCCACACCTGACTGGTTTTTACTAAGCGGGGCCTCCAGGTCCCCCCAACTCCCAGCATCCGCAACAGGGCTGCAGTTCCCTTCCCCAGGCAGCATCCACAGAGGACCAGCTAATTCCCCAAGCAAAGTGCCCACAGGCCAGGGGCACACACCTCGTTTACGATGTAGTCCAGCAGTTCAAAGATGGCCATGGCAGGTCGGCTGTCCATCCCATGACCTACTTGGCAGGACAAAGGACAGGTAACTGGGGGGAGACAAAACCTAAGAGGGGCCCTGCCTGCCCTCACCCCTGCACTCGTGTCCCAAGGAGTCACTCATCGGGCTGGGGATGCTTCCAGCCTAGGCAGTCACAGCCCCTGGCACTCTGCAGGCCGGGCAGGCGGGGGAGGGGTCTGGTGACCAAGCAAGGACACTGAAGTGACCTTGCACAGCAGTTGCTGAGCACTTGAAACAGGAGGCTGGCGGGTGGTGACCCTTGCCCAAGGCCCTGGTGGCCAGCAGCTGAACTGTGCTGTTTGTCACTCTTGCCACGGGGTGCTGCCTTGGGACATGGGCAGGGAAGCTGCTGGCCAGTGAGCTGGCCTGGTGTCACCAAGAAGAGTTCAGCTGAGGAGCAAGCCCTGCAATCCAGGGTCAGGGTGAGCAGCTACCATGGGGCACAGGGCAGGGAGGGGGCCCTCTGCCCATTAGACACGAGAATCACACACTGCCCACTGAGCCATGCAGGGACCTCCCAGACACTGTGCTTAGTGAGACTGAGGCACACAATCAGTGTGGACTCCCTGACAGGAAATGTCCAGANGGGACTGGGGGCCAGGTGATAGATAGTGCATNTGAATATGACTTCCTTTAGGGGTGGTCGAATGTTCTAGAACCAGCTAGAGGGGATGGCTGCTCTCATCTCTGGATGTGCTAACCACTGGGCAGCAGGGTCTCCAGGAAGCAAGGCTCAGTGTTTATGTCCTGTTTCAGCAGTTACAAAGACACGCACACCCCCTGACAAGCCACTTAAATCCCAGCAACCAGTGCTCTGCAGAGGTTCTGTCCCCACACCAGGACACACTCTGTCCCCGACCCTCAGTGGCCAAGACGGCCACTCGAAGGGCTGGACTGTCTACCCAGGAGCTCTGTGCTTCCTGTGCCAGCTGAGGCCCCAGCCTGGGGATGTCACTGGGCTGAGGGGCAGGCTGCAGGCAGTGTCTGGCTCCCTTTGCACCCTGGCCCCCATTTACGCATTTTCATGAGGAAATGCTGGGAAACCCAGCAGCTGGCCAAGGCCTGACCTGGAGTGGAGCTTCCGGGCCTTCCAGTTGGCAGCAACAGGTGCAGCTGCCCTGGCCGAAGGGTGAGACGCTGACTGCCTTCAGCTCTGTCCCCAGGAAGCCCAGGACCATCTGAGGACTGCTGACCACAGCATGCCCCGTCCAGGGGACAGCTGGTGCAGAGAAAGGGCCAGCAGGGNGGCAGCTGGTCCCCTACCCGTCCCTCCCCAGCTAGCTGCCCTGTCCCATACCGCTGATGGGGCGTCCAGGCGGCCTGGGCCGCGGTGAGACACTATGGGGCTCTCCATCTGCGCCATCGACCACAGGCCGGCCAAAGCTGGCCTCTAGTTCCTTGGCATCAGGTGGGGGGATGGGGTACCTCCCGATGGCCAGCTCCACCAGCGACAGTCCCATGCTCCAGATGTCTGACTGCACAGAGTAATGCGTGCCCTGCAGCCGCTCTGGCTGTCGGAGAGGAGACAGGGACAGAAATGGGGTTGGCAGCAACAGAACAGGCCACACACACAACCACAGACAGACCCCACTGAGGATGCGTGCAGAGGGGGCCAGGACACTCACAGACATGTAGGAGCGTGTCCCCACAAACGAGTTGGCCATGGAGTCAATCAGCTGGCCGCTCACCCCGAAGTCACACAGCTTGATCTCNCCTCGAGAGTTCACCAGGATATTGGAGGGCTTCACATCTGGAGAGAGGGCCAGGGGTGAGGCTGTGCCTGCTGTGGCCCGCCCATGCAAGCCTGAACATGCTTACCTCTGTGCATGATCTGGTGCTTCTCCCGGAGGTATGCCAGGCCCCGGAGCACCTGCAGGGAAGACGGTGGCCCACCAGCTGGGTCAGAGCTGGGCNGCCTCTGTGCCAACGGCACCAGCTCTAGGCTGCAATGGACCTCCCCAGCCACAGGAGGATAGTGGCATGGCAGCTAGGTGACACGTAAGTCCCCAAGCCCCACATAGGCAAACGGAAGCAAGCACATGGTCACTGTCTGTATTTGAAAGCACAGGGCCGAGGGCAGCCTTAATCTCACTACAGNCCTCCTGCCTCGGCCCCTCAGCTGTTGAGATGACAGGTGTGTGGTACCAGGCCTCTAATTTTTTCTGTAGTCCTCGCTGACCTGGAACTCTTACGTACATCAGGCTGCCTGTCTCCTGAATGCTGGGTGGATGCATACATCCATACCCACCTCGGTGTGGTCATGGAGGGGCTAGCAGAGGACCCCAAATGGATTAGGACATAAAGGGNTTAGTGACCTAGGGAGGGGCTGCCAGTGGAGCAACAGCAGCTGGAGAACTCACCGCAATGCTGACCTTCCCCAAGATGTCCTCAGGGATCCGCTTGGCCTCCTTCAGTACCTGGTCCAGCGAGCCACCGTCCTGCATGCAGAGTTGACAGCAGCTGAGCAGCTAGCTGGCTTTGTCAAGAAACCCAGCCATGGAGTTGGGAACTTAGCTCAGTGGTAGAGCACTTGCCTAGCAAGCACAAGGCCCTGGGTTAGGTCCTCAGGGAAGGGGGTTGGGGCTGTGTGTGTGTGGAGGGAGATGATGGGACCCAGCCACCCAGTCTTTGCTTTCCACAGGTCCCCAGGCAGGTGTGTGGTATGGGAGGCTGTGGAGCCCTGAACCTGAATGATGAAGACAGACCACACCTCTGTCAAGAGCCAGCTCCTTGCACCAGGACTGTGGGGACAGTGTGGTGACACTGGAGTTCCTTGGGCAGGAAGGGACAAGCCTGGTTCACAGCCATGTGCCCTGGGGCGGGCTGTGTCTCACAGAAGGGCACAGGAAGAGGCCCCACAGATCACCAACCAGGCTGTCTCTCACACCCAGGGCATGGCCCTGGTTCTACTCAACACATGAGGAAATACTGTCCTGACTCCAGCTGGGCCAGGACACTAGGCAGTCACTGCCAGGGTGTCACACCTGTGTGTATTTCCAAATCGACAGGAAAACAGGACCTCAGAAAATGAGGTCAGAAAGGGGCCCCCTGCAACAGTGCTCAGAGGGACACACAGGGCCGGTCCAGGAGACCTGGCTGTCTCTGAAGCCTCTGGAACACATAGGTGGACTATCACCCAGGTGGGCTGGACCTTCCAGTGGATTTGTCCAGCTGGGTATTGTGTCACTCAAGCCCTNTGCTTTGTTCCTATGCACTGAGACTGCAGGTGACACTTGTTGGGCACTAGGGAAAGACAGGTTGCTGGCTACTGAGGTCAGCAGGGGCCATTGCTACTGTTAGGCCACACTGGGCCCTGCAGGGTGCTGAGGAGGGCCTGGCCTGTCTGTTGAGGCCTGACTGGCCTCTCCCCCATTGTACACCAGGAGTTGCCCAAGTTGACATCCCTAGGCATGGATGAGAGTCCCTGGGAGNGAGCTCAGTTGATCACAACCTGGTTACCGTGTCCCAGGGCAAGATGGGGGACTGTGGATGCTGCCTGCCGGTCCCTGCATGTGCCCCCAGTGCTCTAGAGACTGTCACCATCACAGGGTTTCTCTGTGTAGAGTGGCTGTCCTGGAACTCATTTTGTAAACCAGGCTGGTCTCGAACTCACTGAGATCCACCTGCCTCTGCCTCCCGAGTGCTAGGATTAAAGGCATGTGCCACCACCGTCCGTCCCCAGAATATTGGTTTAATTATGCAAATATGTGTTGCATTTGTTTGTGTTGCAGAATAATTGTTTAACTATGTAAAGATGTGTTGCTATTTCACCTTGTCTGCCTAAGGCACCTGCTTGGTCTAATAAAAAGCTGAATGACCAATATCGAAGGAGGAGGTATAGGCAGGACTTCCAAGCAGGGAGAGTAAGTAGGAGGTAGAATTTAGGCTTGGGGAGTGGGGGAGGACGGGGGACACCAGCCAGCCAGACACAGAGTAGGACATACAGAATGAAAGAAAAGTTAAAAACCTGCTGCAAAATGTAGATGAATAGAAACAAATTAAATTAAGTTAAAAGAGCTAGTGGGACAAGCCTAAGCTAAGACCGAGCATTCATAATTAATAATGTCTCTGTGTCTTTATTTGGGAGATGGGTTGGCAGCACAAAGAAAATGCCAACTACATCACAGAGAGCATCATATACTTTCTTAGGAAAGACTCAAACACAGATAAACCAGACTGGGCCTCAGAACCTTTTGCTGTCTCTGACACGGACGTTCTCCCAGTGCCTTCCCTCTACAGCCGAAGCACTCCAGCAGGCTCCTAGCAGGTGTCACACTTGACACACAACAGCGGCTTCTCCTCTACAGTAACGACTGGGTCTGCAGCGTGGTGCTAGGAACGTGGCAGGGCCTGAGGTGGTTCTGGTGGGAAGTGTGGCCTTGNATGGAATAGCAGGACTCCAGCCTTTTCCTCCCTTTCGCCTTGGTTTCCAGGTAGGGGGTGAGCAGCTCTGCCCCACTGGGCAGAGACATTCCAGCTGGGGCTGGAACATTCCAGATCAGAGACAAGTGTTCTATGTACATAAGTGGGCGGAGACCAGAGGTCCTGTCAGCCCAAGACCAGGCCAAAGCGCATGGACACAGCTATGGCCTGGCTGTCATCCTGCCCTCCCCAAGGTCTTGCTGAATGTGGGCCACCATAGCTGCACCAGAGGCCACAGCTGCATCCTCCTCCTGTGAGTGACAGGTTGAGGGGGCAGGATTAGCCACTAATACCAAGTGAGGACAGCCCACTGCTGCCTGTCTCCAGGAGCTGAGCAGGTGGCACAGTCACTCTGACTATATCCTCAGAAGCCAAACACAGTTTCTGTGGTACCCTCTATAGAAAACTGCCGGTGGACTAGGGCCAGGACCAGCCAACTGGCCCTTACTACCCCCAACGGTAAGTGTTCCTCCCAGGACACACCCATAGCAGGTGATCTGTGACTTAAAACCAAACTCCTTCTGCAGGAGGGGCAGAGCGGGTCTTTTGCTTTTCTCATCCTTTGAGACAGGGCCTACATGGCCTTGCACTCCTGTACTACTGGCTCTGCCTCCCTGGTACTGGGATGGTGGACAAGCACCACCGCCTGGCTCGGTTTGTTCTGCTCAGAGAGAGAGCCTTGCTGTGTAGCTCAAGCTGACCTCAAATTCAGGGCAATCCTCCTGCCTCCAGGAGCTTCCTGTGCCAACAGTGCTGCCCAGGGTGGGAGGTACCTGCAGGAGTGGAGCACTCCTGTCCCAGAGCCCAGCTGGGCTGGCAGCTACTGTGGTAATGAGAGTCAAGTTCCTTGACTCACAGGGTGGAGTCCCCTTCCTACAGGGGACCAGGAGGCCTTTGACCCAACAGTCACACATCTATGAAGGGATAGGAGGAGAGGGCCCAGAGCATGCTCATCCCTGAGGCAAGCTGTGTAGGCTCAAGGGAGAGACAGGGCCGAGGCCAGCTGAGAGGGGCTCCCAACAGCGGGGTGCATCTTGCTCACATGAACTTCCTGCTTCCCATACCAAACGGTGCCCAGGTCTGTGTACTGGCAAGACACAGCTGAGGACCACAGCAGCTGCCAAACCTTGCAGGGGAGCCTCAGGGGTCTGGTGCCTGGCTCAGGAGGCTGGGGGCACAGCAGAGCCAGGGCAGGATTCTCGCTGGCCCTGACCCTCCATCCTGCCCAAGTCTGGAGACCCAGACTGTTACCTGGAGTGTGAGGTGCAGGGCTCCCATCTGAAGCTGGGGGCCAATGCACCTGGGTGCATTCTCCCCAACTCAGAGCGTGGCAAACAGCTACTGGAACAGGAACCCACTTCCCACAGTGAGCACATGCTTAGTGTGGGGACCACACCCTACAGGCTGCCCTGGATCCCCAAGACCACAATGCTCAGACCACACCCCGCTGCCCCACACCCTGGCCGGGTGCAGTGGGTGAGGAGGGTGGATGGGAAGAGAACCCTCACCATGTGCTCCATGCAGATGCTGATCTCGCCGTCGCTGTAGAAGGCCCCATAGAAGCCCACGATGTAGGGCGAGTTGCACTCATGCAGCACCTGCAGCTCCCGGATGATCTGGTTGCGGACAGCTGGCTTGATCTCCAGGTGGATCAGCTGCAGGGAGGAAGGGTGGCTGCTCAGAGGAGGGGAGGGGCGTTCTGGCCACCAAGCCCCCAGAGACCCAATCCTGGGCGTGTGTCTGTGAGAAGGGAAGACATCACCCACATGGCCTCTCCATGAGTGCCCACAGGACCTTTGTTTCCAATGCCTAGAGTGGGGAACACTAGGGTCCCCAGATGGATGACAGGCACACAGCATGCTTGCCCACACACTGGAATATTATTCACCATGAGCAGGGGTACAGCTGACACACAACAGGACATCACGATCAGTCAAAGACCACACCGTGTGAGACTCTACAAGAAATGCCTACAACAGGCAAATCCCAAAACAGGCAGTGGATCTGTGGGTGCCAGAGCGGGGCTAGGGTGACAGCTCGTGGGGACGCATGTGTTTAGTTTTTCGNTAAAACTGAACTATAATGAAGATTTAAAAAGAGGGAAAGTAGAGTTAGGTGGTAGTGACGCACGCCTTTAGTCCCAGCACTCGAGAGGCAGAGGCAGGAGGATTTATGAGTTCAAGGACAGTTCTGGTCTACAGAGCAAGTTCCAGGATAGTCAGGGCTACACAGAGAAACTCTGTCTCAGAAAAACCAAAAGACAAACAAAAGAGGAAAGTCACCATTCTCTTCTTGTGTGGGGGGGGAAATGTACCATGCTCATGTGAATTACACGTCCACCAAGCTGTTTAACCAAGCTACCCCGTGCACCCAGGCAACAGCAGCACCCCATCTTCCTCCAGACCCACCAGCAGTGGCCACTGAGTCCTCTAAGCTCTGTCCAGAGGCCAGCGCCACTTACCCTCCCCATCTTCCCAGAGAGGAGTCCACNCAGAAGAGATGCTGTGAGGAAGGAGCCAGAGTCCCCAAGCCTGGAACCTGGCGCCCAGTGGGGAGCAGCCATGGCCAGGCCCATTAGAGCCACACAGGAGACCCAAGTCTNTACATCTGCCAGGGGAAGCCAGGTGTCACCACTAGAAGCTGGTGTGGCTAAGCAGGAAGCACATGTAGAGCCTGCAACGCAGGCCTAGGGTCCATGGGGCATCCCAGATCCACAGGGCATCCCAGGGTCCACAGTGCAGGCCCTGGTTCACAGCCAGCACCAAGGAAAAACAAAATGAGGCCCACCACTGTTCCACTGCTGACCATGGGCGTGTGGGCAGTCTGAGGACAGAGGAAGTGTCTGCATGGACAAGGCAGGGGTCAGAGGTTGGGGACAGACGGGCTGAGGTGGAAACGCCTGTTAGGGACCCACAAAGAAACTGCAGCCAGGTGTCACTGGTGTGGCTAGTTAACAGGAAGGGTGGTCAGGGCAGGCTGNGGAGGTCTTTTCACAAGGGCACAAAAAGCCACCTAGGGAAGGGCACTAGCGCATGAAGGAGTCAGCTGAGCTCACGACAGGTGAGGGTGACTCTGGCCACAGCCACGGCCACAGCTGAGATGCCAGGAAGTGACCCTGTGACCTTATGGTCCCCGTAGGTCCTGCAAAGATCTGTATACCAAGCCTGACCCCACCTGAACAAGGGTGCCCAGCACCACCCGACCATCCATCTCAGCAGGCCAAAGGAACACTTCCTGATGCTCCTTCCTTCCTGGGGACACTCAGTGAGGGCATCCCAGCACAGGCTCACACATCAAGAAAGGTCTGATTCAGGGACACCTGCACCTGGGGACTTGCTCCGAATGGCCACTCGGGCAGAGCCTNCTGTCCACGAGCACCATTTCATCAGAAACCAACCATCTAAGTCACTTGTGCTCAAAACCACAAAACAGGCTGCAGAGATGGCTCAGTGGTTAAGAGCACCTGCAGCTACTGCAGGGGACCCAAGCTGTGTTTCCAGCACCCCATGCGGCTGCTCACAACCACATGTAACTACCTGCAGAGAAGCCAGTGCCCTCTTCTTACCTCTGTCCCACAGACACACTTTTTAAGTTTTGTTTTGTTTTTAAAGTTAAAACCATGCCGGGCATGGTGGCGCACACCTTCAATCCCAGTGCTTGGGAGGCAGAGGCAGGAGGATCTCTGTGAGTTCAAGGCCAGCCTGGGCTACAGAGTGAGTTCTAAAATAACCACAGCTACATAGTAAGACCCTGTCTCAAAAGGAGAAAACAAAAAAAGAAAAGATCAAAACCACACTTAGCCAAACCACAACAGAAAGCAGGCAGTGGAAAGGGTATTTTACACACAAAGGATGAGGGTCCCTCATCTGAACCACAAACATTCTGAATCCCAAATNCTCAAGTGGGCCTAGCACAGCAGCCCAGGCTAGCCCGGCCCNCTCATGGTCCTGCTCCCATNCTTCAGTCATGCAGCCCACCTCACAACCATTTGGCCCAACCAACAACTATGGTAAGCCCCTGCCTTCTGTCTCAGCCCCAGGAACTCCGAGTGTTTGGACATGGCCCTGTGTGGTGGGATTGCATCTCTTGGTGCTCACGTGACATGGTTGTGGGGGTCCAGGTCCACTCTGAGAACTCTGGGCAAGCTAGAATTGAATGCACAGCAGAGATCCAGAGTGCTTCAGGCCTTCTGAGTCGGGCAAGGCTGCAGACGAGGGAGGCTCTCAGTCACCACAGAGCGTCTTGGATATGATTAATCTGATGCCTGTGGGGCATCGGAGGTGCCGAGGCAGAGGAGGATGCACTGACGGGAAGGAGGACAGTGCGNTGAGCTCCCACAGGCATGCCAACCCCCCGATGAGAAGCCGGGTGCAGGTGCTACACCTCCATCTTGCCCACTGAAGTCCAGCTCCCGATGAGTTCAGCTCCCAATGGCATCCACTGCCACTGCTGGGCGGGCAAGCCAGGACCGGGCTGCTTCCCAGCGCCACGTGGCTGCTCAGCAATGACAGCAACGACTGAGGTAAGGATGATGAGGTGCTGAGCTCCTGGCACCCCACAGCAGTCGGCACTCTGGAACCATGGGAGCACGGAGTACACCAGGGAGCCAGCCAGGGCAACTGGGAAGGAGGTCTCTGGTCCAGGGTGAAGCTGGAGGAAGGATTCCCAAGGCTGACACCCATCCACCTGATTCAGAAACTTCTCTGCCACCTCCTTAGTCCTGCAGGGTAGGGAGTAGCAGCTGAGGGGCTGTTTGGTTGGCAATGTGTTGTCTTGGCCTGTCGGCCCACATCTGTCTCTGGCAATCTGAATGGATGGCAGCCATCTTGTGCAGCTTGAACACAGCCCTGGACACTGGGATCTCTGCTGCCCCAGAAATTCCCCAGAGGACCTGGGTCTGCATGAAAACACCTGAACTGCCCCGTACAGACCTGACTGTAGCTGTCTGTGTGTNCCCTGCTGACAGTGGAGCCAGCCCTTAAACAGGGCCATCCTCCTCNATCAGGGAGATGTAGAGATGGGATGCAAGGGTTGGATGTCACTTCCTCTATGACCAGAAGCAGAGAGTATGCAAGATGGGCAGGGCCTACAGTGCAACAGATTCAGCAGGCTCTGCCTTTGACCAACGTCATAGCAGCCAGCCCCGAGCCTGGACCACGGAGCATGGGTGTTTCCAAGAGCATGCAATCCTAACACAGCCCCCTGCCTTGCTCTCACTGTGCCTCGGGCCTGTTGCCGACTTCCAACAATCACACACACACACCAGCTCCACACATGGTGCCCTTGCCAGGGAGCGGTTGGCACAGAGTTGTAGCCTCTAGGTTACACAAGCTTTGGGCAGAAAAGCCACTTGCCAGCTCAGGTGTGTTACAGCNTCACTTGAGTTCTGCTGACCNTGCCTGGCTCAAGCCACAAGGGGCCTGGGACTGTAGGTCAAGGATGTCGCTGGACCAGTCACAAAAAACAAAAATGGCGAGTGCAGACATGTTGGGCCTTCTGTATGGTCCATCACAGCAGATGGCAGAGCAGGGCATACTGGCCAAGGGGGCGGTGCAGACAGCTCTCAAAGTAGCCCCACACGGGGTGACCTGCATCCAGTTCCCACACACTCTCTACATCTGATGCAGCCAGCATGTCAGGGAGCTCCTGGGTTCCCACAATGACCCAGGCCACCTCTTCAGGGTCCCCTGCTGCCCTCTTGAGTGCCACAGCAGTTCTCTGCACAGGGCAGGTGGAGATTCCAGGAGGCAGCGGTACACACTCGACAGGAGACCCCGGGCAGGGAAGACATGGTGCCCTTCCCTCACCAGCCCACCAGGTACATCCACACACTTGCACATTGGTGGTGTCTTCACCTTTCCATACCTTAAGGGGACTCTTGGCACTAAGGACGAGGGACCAGCAGACAGGCAGGGGTCCCTCCTCAGCTGGTTGGAATCCTGCCAGCGGGGGGACAGCTCAGCCTCTTGCATCTCACTGGCCAAAGCCCTGGGGCCCGGTGCGCACTCATGCACCGGCCTCCTTGTGGCTAGAGTGACACTCTGCGAGGCAGAGGCTGTGATCTTTCAAATCAAAGAAAAGCAGGTGACAGAAGCGTGACAGGGTGGGCCTCATCCAAGCAGCAGGAGGTGGAAAGCAGGGACTCTGCTCCAAAGTGGCCTTCAGGGTTCTTCTGAGGCTCCAGCATGGAGGTGAACCCATCCTCACACACGCCTGCTC
>LZPO01107903.1:345290-361963 GCA_001675575.1 Neotoma lepida
CCAAGCCTGGGGTATGTGGCCCTGTGGATGGAACCACTGGCAGGCCTGGAACTCACGCTCTAGACCAGGCTGACCTCGAACTCACAGAGATCCTCCTGCCTCTGCCTCCCNNATGATATTAATCTGTTTTTTCCTGCCTTCCATTTACACTGTTGGTAAAGTGCTGTTCCCAGGCATCGCCACCAGGGGGAGCTGTGGCCTGAGCCAGAGCCGAGATGGCGGCCACACATTTTCTCAGATGGGGTCTGCGCTGTGGGTGCAGCCAGGAAAGCATCCGGAATATTCTAGAGATGGAGCAAGAATGTAGGGAGAGGGTGGGGCTGCGGCTCCNTGGGCAGAATGCTCCATTCCCAGCACCACAGAAACCAGACAGGGTACCACAGGCCTGTCACCCCAGCACTCAGGACGGGGAGGCAGGAGTTCAAGGTTGTCCTCAGCTACATGTGAGTTAGAGGCTAGCCTGGGCTATCCTGTCTCATGCATACAAACAGATCACTGGCTGGGTGTGGGGTTGGGGACAGCAGAGGTTGACAAAAGGCCCCTCCCCCATTTNCTCTGCAGTATGAGGAAAGAGTGCTGAAGAAAATCCGCAGAAAGATCCGAAATAAACAGTCGGCTCAGGAAAGCAGGAAGAAGAAAAAAGAATACATCGATGGTCTGGAGAACCGGTAAAGTGGGCAGGCGCCACGGCTGCACACCCCTATGGGAAACTGAGGCAGAAGGGTCAAAGTTTTTACAGCTTAACAAAATGGGGGTTGATGTCCTACTCAGGGACACGTTGTTTCTCCCTACTAATGTCAGGAGTCCAAGGATGGCTAGGGATGGCCTGAGCATTGATTGGTTGATTTGTGTATGTGGACACCAGCACGCCACCATGCACCTGTGGAGGTCGGCTCTCTGCTTCTCCCCTGGGGGGCTGTGGGAGTCAAACTGGGGTCAGTCAGGCTTGGTGACAGGTGACAGGCAGCTCTGCTGTCTGTACCCACTGAGTCCCGTAGGGGACATGGCACTGGGGTTGCATGTGGCCTGCTCAGCTCTGTGTGGAAAGCATAGGAGACAGAGGACAACGGGATGGACAGACACCCCGGCAGATCTCCCCCACACCTCAGGCTGCAGGAGTCATAGCACAATGCATACTGCTCAAACATCAGGACCCGAGCTCGCATCTTCAGTAGCCGTTCACTGAAGCCTGGTGTGGTCGCTCACACCTGCCATGCTAGCACTCGAGAAATTGAGGCAGGGTATTCCTTGGGGCTCACTGACCAGCCAGTCGGGTGGCTCACAGCCGCTGNGACACTCTCTCCANGGAATCCAACAGCTGCCTCTTCTGTGAACACCTCCATTAATGTGCACAAACACAGAGATAAAAAATAATATATACCTGGCACNGGGCTGGAGGAACAGCTCAGCAGTTAGACTGTTCTTGCCAAGGACCTGGGTTCAATTCCCAGCACCCCCAGGGTGGCTCACCACAGCTCACCTCACACCTCAGTGTGAGGGGATCCAATGACCCCTTCCAGCCTCTGTGGGCACTGCATGCATATGGTACTCTCTCTCTCTCTCATACACACACACACACACACACACACACACACACACACACAAACACATACACTTGGGCCAACACCTCCCTACCATACATAAACAAAATCTGGACGTGGTGGCGCACTCCTTTAATCCCAGCACTGGAAAGGCAGAGGCAGGCGGATCTCTGTGATCTCCGGCCAGACAGGGCTATATAAAGAGAGACACTCTCTCAACAACAACAATAATAACAACAAATATTTTAAAACAGAAAGTGGAGAGAGCTGGGCAGTGATGGCGCACGCCTTCAATCCCAGCACTCGGGAGGCAGAGGCAGGCGGATCTCTGTGAGTTCCAGGACAACCTGGTCTTACAGAGTGAGTTCCAGAACAGCCAGGGCTACACAGAGAAACCCTGTCTCTGAAAAAAAAAGTGGAGAGAGATTGAAGGAGACACTCAGGGTCCCCTTCCAGCCTCCATAGGCATGCACACACCACAGGACACACAAGTGACAGGCATATCCCAGCCTTATTACAGAGGCATTGTAGTCTCAGNTTGCCATTTGCCCTGTGTTCTCAGAGTCACTGGGACCCTGTGTGTAAAGCAGCAAGTGTCTGTGGGGGTGGCCGGTGACAGACACGTTCTCAGTGTCACTGGGTCCTTGTCTTCCCAGGATGTCGGCGTGTACTGCCCAGAACCAGGAGCTGCAGAGGAAGGTCTTGCATTTAGAAAAGCAAAATTTGTGAGTGTGTTGAGAAGGGGGAGGGGTGTCCCCCTAGGGTTTGCCCAAGAAGGGTCTTGAGGGACAAAACACTGGCACAGTGGCTGTAAAAGAACAAGAAATGAGACCTCTGTCTACCAAGGAGGGGGTTTATATTTGGGGCTTTGATGGATGTGTAAGAGTTGGCTAGAGAGGAATTGGCATATACAAAGTCCTATGGGATGAGCAAGAACCAGCTATAGACGATGGAAACAATGTCCTTGGTACAGAGGGCAAAGCCTGGGCAAAGGCCCTGGGGCAGGACAGTCTGCTGTTTGGCAGAATCAGAGGCGCTGAGGGGCAGAGAGGCAGGAGGGAGGCAGGAGGGTGTCTTAGAAAGGGTGAAGTTTGTGCTCCAAAGAGGCTGGAGGATTCCAGAGAGGGCCAGGAAGCAAGGAGGCCCTGGGGGCTCAACTCGGATGTCACCTCCCTGCAAGGTCTCTTCTGGAGCAGCTGAAACACCTGCAGGCTCTTGTGGTGCAGTCAACCAGCAAACCTGCCCACGCAGGCACCTGCATAGCGGTGAGTCTCCTCTGCAGGCACTCGCAGGGTCCCCAGGCCCGGGGTAGTGGTGCTTGGCCTGAGTCAAATGGATAGTGAGGGAAGTGAGTGTCTTTAATAGCAGAGCTATGGAGCCTGGCATGGTGGGACAACCTTGGGAAGCAGAGGCAGGGGAATTGCTCTGAGTTACAGGTCAGACTGGGCTACAGAATGAGGCGCAGTCTCAATAAACCACACACCCATCTAAATAAAATAAAACGAAAAGTGCCACCCACCCTCTGCCAGCGGGACCTGTTTCCCTGCCTGTGGGCTCAGNAGGATGGGGTGACCCCGCCCCGTGTCTGGCAGGTCCTTCTGCTGTCCTTTGTGCTGATCGTCCTCCCCTCCATCAGCCCTTTCGACTCCAACAAGGTCGACAGCCCTGGAGACTTCGTGCCAGTACGAGGTAGGTGGTCCCAGCCTTCCNACCCCCGGTGAGGGCGGGGCTCGTCAGGCAGGGCACTGGCCTGGCATGAGAGAGGCCCTGGCTTCCATCCCCAGCACTGTAGAAATCAGGTGTGGTGGGCAGGGCCCTCATCCCAGAGGTGGAGGCAGGAGGATCAGTTCAGGGTTATTCCAGGCTACCCATGACAGCCTGGGCTACATGAGATCCCTGGCAAAAATGTCAACAAACAAATACACCCCCCCCCAAAACCAAAAGCCCATGTCAGGGGACTGGGGGGCAGATAGGGAGCTTGCTGCCAAGCTGATGATCTGAGTTCAATTCCCAGGTCCACAAGATGGAAGAGTGGAAGTATGCAAACCAGTCCTCAGACCCACACAGGGGTGCTGTGGCACCCCCAAATCACAGTGCACACAATGTAAATGAGTGTGACAAACCCAAGTGACACAGTCCCCACTGCATCCTGCTCACCTGGAGCCAGGGAGGCCCCCAAAGCCAGGGCCAGGGAATGAAGGTTGGGACTCCATGTTCTCCTCTTCTGACTCCACAATTCTCTTCAGTGTTTTCCAGAACCCTCCACAACCACGCTGCGTCCCGCGTGGCTCCCGACGTTGCCCCAGGCTCCGAGGTCCCAGGACCCTGGCCAGACGCTGGCGCACCCCTCAAAGGTTCTCCTTCCGGCGGCCTCGGCGCAGACTGGGGGAGTTTTGTGGAAATACCAATGCTGAGCGACTCCACAGGAGAGCTGGACAACTCCACCCTGGTGCTGGGGAATGCCACGGAGGACCTGGGCCAGGCCACCCTGCTGGACTGGGTGGCTTTGGAATCACTGCTTAGCCCAGGCCGAGTGGGGCTGGAGATGCCAGGGGTGGAGATGTGGCTGTCATGGGTACCGAGGTGGCTCAGGGTCCGTCTGGTGCGGGGCGCTCTGGAGGTGCTGTGACAGGCAGTAGCCAGCCCAGACTCTCAGACACCCCCAGGGACTGACGGCACCTCCTCCATAAGCTAACCCCCACATGTCAAGTGGAAGGGGGGCTGCTAGGCCCAAGCACAGAGACCATGGTGTAGGACAAGAACTAGACGCCTTTACCTATACAGACCCCGACAGACAGACACACTTACACCTGAGCCATCACCCATGGAATCTTCCCTGTCCCCCGACCACTGGGAAGATGCAGAGCCTCGGGCACCTGGGCTCCCCAACACCAGGGTGTGGACNTCTGAGTGGTCCAGCCCACAGACGTCCATCTCCCTTTTTTCTTTTAGAGACAGGGTCTGGATGACAGAGGCTGGCCTCAAACTCACAGAGATCCTCCTGCCTCTGCCTCCCAAGTGCTGGGGTTAAAGGCGTGCGCCACCACCGCCCAGCTAAGCACACCCTTTTCTAAGACCGTCAATAAAGTATTTTGACAATACTAGGGCTGTGGCTCAGTGGGTACACACCTGTCATCCCAACACTTGGGGGGCACCAGCAGGTGGATCTCTGTGAGTTTGAGGCCAGCCTGCTCTACAGAGTGAGACCATGTTTCCAAAAACAAAAACAAGGGTTCAAAGTCATCTTTGGGTCCTCAGGGAGTTTGAGGCCAGCCTGGCTACACTAGACCCTATCTACGCACAGTATCTTGAGGGTATAAGTGGCAAGGTGTACATTAATTCAGAGGTTGGGGCTCTGGCAGGCAGCCTGGCATGGGGCTTGATTGGCCTCCCAGGCCTAGGTGAGTTCAGCACCTTGGAGAGAGTCAAGGAGGCAGGAAGACTGCAGAGCACCCGCCAGGGCTGGGTGCCCACCTCCCCAGGGTCTTGGTTGCCCACTCTGCCCGGGGTTACCAGGAATAGATGAGGATATCTGCCNTTGTGGACTATGGTAACAGCCAGGGGATGGCGCCAGTGCAGAAGACAATGCAAATAGAAGGGGCGAAAAGATAAATTGTGAGTCAGGCATGGTGGCGCACACCTCTAATCCCAGCACACGGGAGGCAGAGGCAGGCGGATCTCTGGGAGTTCGAGGCCAGCCTGGGCTACAGAGTGAGTTCCAGGACAGTGGGGCTACACAGGGANACCCTGTCTCAAAATCTCAGAAACAAGACAGACTCGTGACCAGTGAGGTGGCAGTGGGTAGGGATGGCAGAAACAAGACAGACTTAGGGCTGGTGAGGTGGCTCAGTGGGTAGGGATGGTTGTTGGGCAAGTGTCAGGACGAGAGTTTGAATCCCAGCCAAGCAAGCAGGGAGTGGGCGTGGCTGAGCATAACTGCAGCTTTGCACAATGAGTCAGCTGGATCCTGAGGGCACCTGGGCTGGGCAACCCGACAGATAGGCAAGCTTCAGGTAACACCGGAGAGCCTCAGTCAAGGGAGAGAGGCAGGGAGGGGCGGAGGGGGACACAGGGCCCTGCTCTGGCCCCCACACNAATGCGCATACAACACACACCTATTTCCCTTTTTGGTTTGAGGCAAGCTCTCTAGCTCTGCCTGGCTGGAGCTGAGAAGTCCGTCGTCGTCTGTCTGTCCTGCCCCCCACCCCCAGTGCTGGGACGGAAGGTGTGGCTGCCACATTCCATTGCTTTACCCTTTTTGGGTACATCCGTTATCTTCAAGTGCCAGATGATCTGCTCAGGGTCCCTGCCCACTGTCTTTGTGATAGAGGCTTCATGACCCCAGTGTTCCGTCTGTCCCCTCGTCCCCTTGGACACGTGCCCCATGATCTTCATCTAACCCTATCTGAAAGTGGCAGCTGCCTTTCTTCTTTTAAAGTATTTNTGTGCCTGTGCTCCCTGTGAGCGGGAGCCCATGGGGGTGAGGTGACATGGGACTCCCTGGAGCTACGATGACAGGTGATCCTGATACCTGAGCCCAAGTCTGCAAAGACAGTAGGTGCTCTAACCACTGAGCCATCTGTCCAGCCCCTCCCATGTGCCTGTATGTAGAAATGTGACTACAGTGCTCAAGGAGGCCAGAAGAGGGTGTCGACCCCCCGGAACTGGAGTTATAGGTGGCTATGAGCCATCNTGTGGGTGCTGGGAATCTAACTGGGGTCCCCTGCATGAGCAGCCAGTGCTCTAACCACTCAACCACCCCTCCAGCCCCGATCTGTCTTCTGAGACTGACTGGGGCTCACCAATTCACCTAGGCTGGCTNACCAGGGAGCCCCACGCACCCCCCACACCCCTGCTGCCCCCANTGTGTGCGAACATAACAAGGGCACCCCCTGTAACCATTGACACAGGGAGATTAACTCAGGCCAGCAAGCCTGTGTGGAAAGTATTACTGACTGAGGCATCGGCCCAGGAACCCACACAAGCCACACTGGCACGGAACTGCCCACGCCCCTGCCTCCCAGACAGCGGCATGACGGGCGTGTATCATTGCGTCTGAAGACAGTGTCTTTGGATAGTAGAGACACGTGACTGGATAGTTTGGGATCTTGTGTGAATTGAGGATTGGAGTCCATCTCACTAGCTTCCTTTCGCCGTGGCTCCTAGCTTTCCAGTTGTGTGTTCAAACTGTCCGCTGTTCGGGTAAGTCAGAGGAGGCCAGCCTGGGCTACACCAGGTTCTGTCTTTTTCTTTAAATGCAGATTTAATGGTGGCTAGAGGTTGCAATACTATACACAGCCAGCAGGTGGCAGACCCTCACCAAGTCTTCCCCCCAACCTTTCCCTGGAAAGATCCAGAAGCTGGTTGTTGAGGANAGACACAATGACCCTGAGTGACACACTGGGCAGGTGACCCTGGCACCCTCCCTTAGCACCCTCCAACAGCTGGACTGTCATGTGACCCAAGACTGTCACAGCCCAGAGCACTGGGGATATGGCAGGCAAAGCCTGCGGGCAGAGCAGTACAGAGGGAGAGNAGGCAGGGGCCCTGTGTGAAGTTTAATCGCTGCAATCACAGAGAACCTGTCCGACACCCGGTGCTGAGGAGGGGCTAGTGCAAGGAGGAGGCCGCCAGGGCAGCCTGAGGCCAGGCCCTGAGGACAGGGGACCTCGAGCCGGGGCGTGACAAGGATGGAAAACTGTCCCAAGCTCATCCACAGGCCCTAGGGCCGCTGAGGCCGCCCTGCCTGGGCTAGGCTAAGGCACAGGGCGGCGGGCTGGTTTGTGGTCAGCAGGCAGGCGGCTCGCTGCCCTCCACCTGCAGGCCCTTGCTCAGAAGGAAGGCGTCCTGCTTGGGGTCACGGCCTAGGAACTGCTTCAGCATGGTGCTGGCATCCTCAGAGCCCCCTGGCCTCAGGATGCTGGTCCGNTAATCCATGCCAACCTGGGGGCAAAGGGGATCAGGGTCAAAGGGGGATGGGGTTGGCAGTGGGGGTTACACACACCAAGGGGACGCTCTGGAGACCTGGGGTCGGCATCTTAGCGCAAGTGCAGAGGCGGGCCCCGGTTATTGCCTAGCTAGGAGCCTCATGCAGCCCNNGTGCTATTCTTGGCTTCTGCCATAGCTGGCTGAGGGCCCAGGGGCAGTGCGCTGGGACTCACCTTGGGGCTCAGCACACCCTCTTGTTTGAAGCGCGTGTGGAACATGTCCATGGAGTATACCTCGCTCCACAGGTAGCCATAGTACTGTGCGTCATAGCCGCCGGCCAGATGGCCAAAGGTGGCTGGCATGTTGGTCCCTNGACAGACACAATGAGGCGCAGGCTGCAGTGCCCACCCTGGGGAAGGACAGACTGGACGGGGACAGTGTGGGGCACATGGTGACGTGTCCTGGATGCTCTGAGGGTGTGCAGGATATCCCTGTGCGTCCCCCGGGAGAGGCCCCTACGACAGGTGTTGGCTGCAGCAGACAGCCTAGGTAGTGTGAGCGTGGGTAAAGGCCTCAGGCAGAGTGAGGCAGGCATGGCTTGTGTCTCCTGNAGCCCCTGGTCCCCCATGCTGTGGCTCTCTGGGAGCTGGGGAAGGTGGAGGCCCCACAGTGCCAGGTGGGCCTTTGAGCAGTTACCTGGTGTGGCTGGCACCCCGAGGATCTCTTGGCAGAGCCGGGCGTACTCCTCAGCCGGGTCTGCATCTGTCTGTGTGTGCAGGGCCTGGTCCACCTTGGCTAGGACGATCTGCCGAAGGTTGAAGAGACCTTGGGGGGAGGTCAGAGGTCAGCCAGCAGGAAGTGCCACTAAGCTTCCTATCTGGCTAAGTGCCTACGGCCAAGGGTGGCACGGCCTCACCTGCATTGGCCTGGCGTGACTTGATGAGCTTCTCCAGCAGGTCCTGAGGGGCCGCACTGCCCGTTCGGTAGTGCTGGGACATGCGCAGCAGCGGCTCCTCCTCCCACACCCAGTTCTCCAGCATCTGCGACGGCGCCTCCACGAAGTCACGCTCCACATGGGTCCCACTGAACATGGCGAACTCCGCCTACACAGGGCACAGTCGGGGAAAGCCTTAAGGCATGCTGGTGCCCAGGCCANGCATCTGGCCTAAGCCCCTGTGCAGTCTCAGCAGGTGTCAGCTCGCCAGGCTCCTGCACACTGGATGCCACCAGCTGCTGAGGCCAGAGGCTGTGCCCCACACATCTCTGGGTCCCCAGGCCTCAGCTCTGCTCCAGCCTCCGAGCCCTGCAAACTGCACACAACAGCCCAATGCTGGAAGAAGCTAGGCTGAAGTGTACCCCCAAATCCATCTTAAGATGTGTGGGCGAGACGGCTGTGTAAAGAGATGGCAGTTCGATGTGGGCATGGAGACTCCTGCAGGCCACCGTCACACCAGACACAGGGCAGGAGGGAAGAGGCAGGCCAGGGACATGGCTCAGTGGGTAAGGTGAGGGTCAACCGTCTTCCAGTCTCCATGTGCAAGGGATGGCACACAAGCACACACACTCCTCACACGAAAAATAAGCAAGTACAATGAAAACCATTACACAGAGCAGAAGGCCCAAGGCCAGCCTGTGCCAGGAGGTGGTGAACGCGCCAAGCCAATGCTGCCTGCACTTGTCCATGGCATTGGCCCAGCCATCCGCTGACCCCCAGGGGCCCCACGCCACTCACCTGTGAGCAGAGCTGGTGCATGACATGGCCGAACTCATGGAAGTAAGTCTCCACTTCATCGTGTTGCAGCAGGGAAGGCGTGTCGGGCGTGGGCTTGGTGAAGTTGGCCACCATGGCTGCGATGGCCAGCTGCCGACTACCGTCTTGTCGTAGGCAGCCAGGCTGCAGGCCGAAGCAGGCCGCATGGCCGTACTTCCCTTCCCTGAGGAGTGAGCTGAGGTCAGAGCAGAGACCAGAGACACCCAGGCATCCAGAGCTGGCACTCATCAGTGGCTACTGGATCTGTTGGGGCCACACTTCCCCACAGCAGGACCTCNAGGCGGCCCTGGGCTTCCTGCACTCTGTCCCCTCACAGACAGCAGAACAACAGGGTGAGTGATGGTGACCCTGGGTGTCCTGGCAGGTCCCCATGCCCACCTGGGGTACAGGTCGAGGTAGAACTTGCCGATCTCCTCTCCAGAGGCGGCGTCACACACAGAGTACAGCTGCACGTCCTTGTGCCAGGCAGTGGCGCCTTCCTCCAGCGTGAACGTCAGTCCCAGCAGCTCCTGGTAGATGGCCAGAAGCCCACGCGTGACCACTTGCATTGGGAAGTACTCCTTCAGGAGGTTCTGGTCCACACGGTAGCGTGTCTCTTCCACCTGGTTCATGTAATAGCGCATGTCCCACGCGTGGATGCGCCCATCGAACGGCAGCCCCCGCTTGGTGCACTCTGCCTCCTTCAGCTCCAGGATCACCGCGCGTTCCTGCTCACCCAGCGGCTTCAGCTTCTGCGCCAGTTCATCTGCAGAGGCACCACCATCACCCTCGCTGTGTCAACCACCCACATGTGACAGAGTCTGCATCATCGTCCACAGAGCCCCAGAAGGGCAAGTGCACGACTGGACACTGGATGTGGGCTCTACCCAAAGACTGACAGACGGTGACCAGTGACAATGATCCTTCAGGCTGAGGGCATGGGGCATGGCCAGGGCAGGGCAGGGCGGCTACCTAGGAAGGTGGCTACTGTTTGGCTGGTCTTGGCCATGTTCATCTCCAGGACGTAGTCAGCATGTGTACGGAACCCCAGAAGGCTGGACTTCTGCGCCCGCAAGGACACCAGCTCCTTCAGGATGGCACAGTTCTCCTGTAGGGACACAGGTAGCGGGCAACTCCACCTCTGCACCGTCCAGACGGGACCATGGGTGCAGAGAGGCGAGGGCTGGCTGTCCTGAGACTGGTCTTAGGCGCCACAAACATGATCACACAGGGAGCGGACCTGCCACTAAGCTGGCATAAGAAACAATGGAGGACAACTGCCCACTCCATTTGGTCACCATGAAAGGTGTTTTGCGCAGGGCTGCTCAGAACAACNCAGCACTGTGCCCGGGAGGGGGCGGCAGAGCCCAGGATGCATTGCCAGGGAACAGCCCAGGGCAGCGCCTCCCCAGCGCTCACTTGGCCCTGGCCACCCAACCCGCAGCACCACAGCAACTCAACACACTCGGGTGGGCAGGAGGCCTGGTGGAGGCGGCACCAGCCACATAGGAGAGCGCTTGGGAGGTCAGGGGAGATTTAGGGGTGGAGTCCTGAGGATTCTAGTTGGTGAAGTGATGGTAACAACCCCTCCCCAGCCCACGGCCCAGATTCTGAGGCCCACACTTCACGGTCATGGCATTATATGCCCCAGCTTGTTCCAAGCCATCCACAGAGGTCAGGTGCCCACCTCAAACTGCAGCTTGTGGGAGGCGGGGAACCCCAGCTCCGGGCACCTCCATTCCCTGCTCTGTCCCACTGCAGCTCAGGCCCCTCACCTGCAACCCCTTGGCTGACACGGCACCTCCGGGGGGGGGGCGCACTGCCCAACCTGCTCAAGAGCTAATGGAGACTGCCCATATAAAGGCTACCAGGTGTCCTCACAAGAGCAAACACCTGAGCACAGGGCCACAGCGGGCAGGTGCAGAGGTGCCCGGGGGACAGTGTCAGGGGACAGCTGTAGCCAGCCCCACCTCCTTGCAGCGGCAGTTGAAGGCTTCCTCAACCAGGCGCCGTGTCTCAGGCACATGGCATTTCTTCAGCAGCGGGAAGTAATGCGGGTACTTGAGGGTGACCTTCAGCTTGCCATCCTCCGTCTTCTCCAGAGAGTTCAGGAAGTCTTCGGGGAGCCCGCCTGTGGATGCAGCGGGTGCTGCTCAAGACGGAGCCTTGAAGCCAGGCTGGCAACCCTAACCCCAGAACCCGTGGGGAACCACCCAGGGCTGTGGGCGACCTTGGCATGATGTCCCCAGCCGGCCAGTGAGTATGGTGAAGAGTGGTGGGGGGTGCTGAGCCACCATCCCAGGCATGGGAGATGCTGGGGGGTGCCCGGGGAACTTAGGCCCCAAAGACGATAGGGAGCACCAGAGGCAGGGGCATCAAAGCCACAGAGTGGAAGCCCAGATACCACACATAGGTGCTAATCCTTCAGTGTCCGAGGCCTGGGCCGAGACTCACCACCCCTTATCCTAAGCTAAAACCCACGCCGTGTGGCAGGGCGCTGTGTGGGGGTTCTGGACAACTGCTAACAGCACCAGGCTGGGACACAGCCCCAGCTGCCCCAGCTCAGGGCTCCTGCTGTGGACAGGATTTGGGTCAGCAGAATCCAGTTCTCGCCTCCCAAGGAAGGATGTCGCCAGTGTCCTTGGCCAGCTGTGAGGACGCCCTCCCCCACGCACGCTCACCCAGCTCCTCCCGTGTGAAGGGCAGGAAGGTGGTGTCCTCATTCAGGTTCTTGTTGAAATCTATGCACAGCAGGCTCAGCTTCTTCTTGATACCCTTGATCTTCTGCAGAGACAGCAGTGTGTGGGACACACTGGCCTCCGTCCCTCCAGGCTGCCCCTCCCAAAACCATCCAGCAAAGGACAGGAGGAGCTGGGGGCTGACACGCCCTCCACCACTCCCCAGGTACCTCTGAACTCGGGTCGTCTCCCCCAGGCCTCTCACTGGGAAGGACCCTCAGCCTGCAGCCTGAGCTCTGGCTGTGATGACACAGATGGGGTTACATCTCTATCTGCTAAGGCCAGGTCTAGGGACATGTTGTCATAGACAGGGAACGATGGCGGTGACAGCAGGGGAACAGGATGGGGTGACAATCAAAGGCCAGTGGCAGAGACGCTCTGCCTGTCAGCACACGGCAGCATGGCCCCAGGAACCCCAGCACAGCCTCCAGGGGTTCCTGGGGCCTATGTGGGGTCTGGACTCAACCAGGAGATTCCAGGCACTTCCTGCTTCTCAAAGCCACTTGGCAATGAGTGCTCATGGGAACAGGGACCAGGCATGGGTATGAGAGGCAGGGGACACTAAGACTCCCTGCTCCAAACAGGGCCACCTCTCCGCCCTTGCCCCATCCTACAAGAAGCGGCCCGTGGCCTTCAGTGATCATGGTGATTCTATGGAGGGACACAGCTGAGCCAGGTCCTGTTCTTCAGGGCTAGGAGTCCTGCCTTCCCTTAGCCTCTGCCGGGTGTCACCACCTCAGCAGGATGGCATCTCTATTAAGTAAAGGTCCTGGGCTCTGATGCAGTGGCCTCTGGGGTGTGGATGACCCTGGGGGGGGGATGGGTCCCACCCAGGAGCATGGCTTTCAAGGCACACTCCCGGAATGGAGTCCACACAATTACTTCCTTTCTGGGGCTTGTTTGTGCCACCTGTCCTCACCCTCCAGAGCCAACCGTGGTCTCTGCATGCCTGATGTGTGACACCCATCTCTGCACACACCAGGGTCTTCAAGGCAGCCCAGGAAGGCATGCACACATTCCAGGCCCGGCAGAGCTGACTCAGCCAAGCACAGGGCGGAAGTGCGGGCGGCTGCAACACGCTCTGGGTTAGTGACTCTGCACAGACGTGCTTCTCTAGGCTTAGGCCCCAGGCACAGGACAGTGACAGTGTCATCAGGTCTTGACTGGAGCATATGCAGGACAGGGCACACCCACCTCTTGCGTGTCCTGAGGTAGGTGGAGCCCGTTTCTCCGGCCCAGCTTGATCAGCCGCTCCAGGTAGCGAGCTGCCTCTGGCCGCAGGGAATCCTTCGGGACTTTCTCCTGGAAGAAGCCATCAAAAGCTCAAATCAAACACTGGGCAACAGCTCAGGGATGTGTGTCCCCTTCTGTGGCTCTCACAGCAGGAGCAGGGGCACCACATGGCAGCTCATAACCACCTGTGTCTCCAGCTCCAGGAGACACAGAGCTCGCTTCTGGCCTCCACCGGCAACAGCGCATGTGAACACACCCACCCGCAGACAGAAAAACATACACATTAAAAACCCACAATCTGATCCTGAGACACTCGGCTCTGAGGGTAAAGGAGAGGGCAGCCAGCCCGAGGTCAGTCCCTGCTAGGAGGACAGAAATGCTTCCAGAGGCTTCCCATCCCCAAGAAAGGTTAAAACTTGATTACACTGATTACACAGCCAGGCACAGGGCCACCCAGAGACCCGGCTCTCGGGGACAGAGATGGAGGATCCTGGCTCCCAGTTAGCACAGGCTACAGAGAAACATCCCCATCCATTAACACAATGGAATCCCTAACCTCGACCACAGGCTGCCTCAGGTGTGGCCACAGTGCTCCTGTGTGCACAAAGGCACCAATCTGTGCTGTGAACAACCCGAGCCAGCACTTTCTTTCTTTCCTTTTTTTTTTTTGAGACAGAGTTTCAAAACTTTGGAGCTTTGGAGCCTGTCCTGGAACTCACTCAGTAGACCAGGCTGGCCTCAAACTCACAGAGATCCGCCTGCCTCTGCCTCCCAAGTGCTGAGATAAGGCATGCATAACCACAGCCTGGCTTCCAGCACTTTCTTTTTTTCTTCTTTTGGTGATGGAATGTAACCTAGGAGGACAGGCAGTCTGCCCCCAGCTAGGCCTCAGATCCCACTGGGGGATTCTAGGCGGGGCTCCACCCTGACCACGCCCCCAGCCCCTCACTGGGGGATTCTAGGCGGGGCTCCACCCTGACCACGCCCCCAGCCCCTCACTGGGGAATCTAGATGAGGCTTTGCCATTGCGGACTCCAGCCCTCTTTATCTATGCAACAGGGTCTCATGCAGCCCAGGCTAGCTTTGAACTCATTATGGAATAAAGGACAAGCCTTAAACTTCTGGGTCTCTTGTGTCTACCCACTGAGTGCTGGCTGGGATGTCATGCACCATGACACCATGTTCTATCCCAAGTGGCCCTGGCTGGCCTTAAACTCCTGCTGCCTCAGCCTGCCAAGTGCTGCGATGAAAGGCCTGGGTCACACACACTCTGTCCTGCATCATATCTTATAGCTGAGTGATAATTACAGGCACTTTAACAACAACCTGGACCACAGTGAAGGCCTCAGTATGCTGTGACTGCACAGTTCACACGGTGCCTGCTCTCCACATGTCAGCAGCAGATCAGGTGGCATCCCGCAAGGTGGCTCACGTGCACAAACTGCCGTGGGCAATGGCATCACAGCCATCAGCCATATGGGCCATGTGTCAGTGCAGAGCCAGCACCGCTATGCCTGCTGCCTCTCTGTCCCCCACACGTACCTGCAGCCACACGACCCTCTGGTAGACGTCCTGCCTCATGCTCATCTCCACATCAAACTCTGAGAGCTTCTTGTCGGCCTCCGTGCTAGCTGCGCGGATGTCCTTGGACGGGGACACGTGCTGGGGGAAGTCCAGAATGTTCCTCTGTACTGAGGGTGAGATATGGAGATACGGTAAGAAGAGCAGGCCCGCCAGCCACCTCTGTGGAGACACCTCTGCATCCAGCTAGGCTCAGGCACTGGGGCAGAGGGGGAGCGCTGTCATCCTCAGCCTTGGGGACGACACAGCAGAGACTCAAGACAATAAAGCAGACACGGGGACACAGTCAGGCATGCTAACGGGACAATGGTTCCATGGCTGACCTGCTCACGGCAGTGGTGCTTATACCTGCGATCCCAGCACCATGGAGGCTGAGGCAGGAGGAGCATGCCTGAATTTGGGACCAGCTTTAGCTACAAGAGTGTGACAGTTTGGGGCCACACAAGCTTGAACGTTACTATGCTTGCCCTGTGAGCCAGTCCCCTCCCCACACATGAAGCCAAGAGGAACAAGAGCACAGGTCACTATCAAATCTTGTGCACATGCCACAGCAAGACCCACAACAGCCAAAGGTAGGGGCCCTTAGTTCCCACGTACATGCTGGAGCATCACACAGCCCCCGACAGGAGTGAGCCTCTGATACACACACCACAGCACCAGCCAGAGACCCAGACACCAAGGTCACAGGGCGTGGGACTCCAGGACAAGAAACACCCCAGCAGAAAGCACATGTAGAGGAGTGCAGGATGGGAATGGGATGGCGGTATGGCTAAAGGACGAGGCTTATTCTGGGCAGTGAAGGCCCTGGATGTTTAGGCCATACAGAGTCCTAGTCACACTTGGGCGATGCTGGCCAGTGTAGGAAGGGACCTGGTCCCTTCAGTACATTAGCTGCCCATAAACCAAGTGACCGGAACCCGGCACACAGGGCGCAGCAGCGGTGGGAAGGGACCAGAGGACAGGGAGGCCTGAGAGAGGAGCACAAAGGATGTGACCTCCACGCAGAGTCCATGGGGGTGAACCCAGGAGCTGCAAGGGGGCGGCCCAGACCCACTTGGGTCTTTTTGTTCTTTCTGTGTTGATACAAGCTCTTGCTATAGCCTAGGTGAGTCCTGAACTTGTGGTAATCCTCCTGCCTCAGCCTGCCAAGTGTGATGCTGCAAGCCACAAAAATACACAAAGTAGGAATTCATCTGATTATGACAAGCTAATACCTGGAAGACGCCAAGGCCTTCCAGAGTTCCAGCTGAGGCTCAAGGANTCTTGGTGATAATGGCTTTTGATTATTAGCCNTTTCCTGCTATGAGTTTCTCGTGTGCTANTGTAGCTTTCCCCTCATTTACTGGGCACCATTTCCCCTCAATAAAGGAAGATTTAGATGGCCGCCTTTGCTGACAGCTATGCACAGGCAGAGCCCCAGTGCAAGCCTCCCTGTAATTACTGTCATGAGCAGCATCTGGCCAGGACCATCCCCGGAGGGATGAAGGGATCTTATCAGAGATACCTCTGTACTTTCTAAGAACAGACTTAAGCATCCAAGGCCAAACGAAACAACACCTGTTTCCTAGGTCAGGCGGATAGCTTTCTCTCTTGTGCAATTTAGGGTGAGACCCTCCTTCCTTACAGCCTTACTAATAGACTCCTAACTTCTTACCTAACCACTTCTAGGAATGTAGACTGANCACNTAGATCCCCTTCTTGATATACTAACCGATCATTAGCTCTCAATTGACCTCCTCCCATTTTGGGTTGTAAAAGAAAGCCTGATAACTGGATGTCAACATGTAGAAGATTGCAAATAGATCCATATTTGTCACCATACACAAAACTCAAGTCCAAGTGGATCAAAGACCTCAACATAAATCCAGTAACACTGAACTTGATAGAAGAAAAAGTAGGAAG
>LZPO01107903.1:374424-387878 GCA_001675575.1 Neotoma lepida
CCCCCCGGGTCTAAGGTGTCATCCCAGCGTCGCCGCTCACCACCCTGGTGACCTTGCTCAGCCTGTTGCCCGCTCAGAGCCTCAGTTTCCCCCTTGTGTACAGGGAACATCATCACCACGGTCTGTCCGAACGGTGTTGGTGCTTGTCGGGCGCCAAGGCAGGTAAGAGTGTGGGGTGAAAGGCAGGGCCCCCCGCCTGCCTGCTGTGCACACTAGAGCAGGTCGCTTGCTCTCTCTGAGCCTGTNCGGCAGGTGTGCTGCGCACTTGCCATGCCAGCGCTGTGGAGGCTGAGGCAGGAGGATTGACCTGAGATCCATGCTAGCCAGAACTGTATACTTTGACTCAAACAACAATAACCAAAAACAAAGGCCCTCAACAACGGTCCATAACCTACAATCCAGTATTGCATTTGGGAGAGTGAGGCAGTTGGATCACTGGGAGTTCAGGCCCCGCCTGGGCTACCTAGAGAATTTCAAGGCCCAGCCTGAGCTACCTAAGAAGTTATGTGGACCACAATGTGAGACCATTAATTTTAGTTTGTTGAGACAGTGTTGATGTATTCTTGGCTGTCCTCGAACTCAGTGTGTAGACGAGGCTGGCCTCAGACCACCACTCCCGACATCATAATTAATTTGGGAAAGGATGTTAACATAGGCAGTAGTTTAGTTGTAAACTGGGGTTGCTGGCTGTCATCCCAGCATGTGGGAGGCTGAGGCAGGAGAGTGGGAATGAAGGTCAAGGCCATCTTAGGCTATATAGTGAGATCCTCCTCTCTGAAAAACCATGTGGTGGCCTACGCATTTAACCCCAGCACTCAGGAGGCAGAGGCAGGTGGATCTCTGTGAGTTCGAGGCCAGCCTGGGCTACCGAGTGAGTTCCAGGACAGCCAGGGCTACACAGAGAAACCCTGTCTTGAAAATCAAACCAAACAAGGAAATGAAATGACAGCAGCAACAACAGAACCAAAACAAGTCAAGTGAAATTGTTGTAAATGTCTGTTTGTCTGTCATCTGGAGGGTAGGTAAATGTCCTTTTTTCTTCGCATCCTGCAGGCCTGTCAGCCGTGGGGTGGGAGGTGGCTGGAGAGGACACGGGGTCCCCACTGTTCATCTGCTTTGGTCTGTTCCCATTTCTGGTTGTTTGAGTGATCTTTACTTTCCGTGGTCGTTCTTGTCCCCGGAACCCTGGGCAGTGTCTGGGGACACGTGTGCTTGCTGTGACTGAAGGGACTTCTGCCTTCTGACCCTGAGTCGAGGTCAGGCACGGTCCAGAATGAAGGATGCTCCTGTTGCGGTGGGGAAACAGGTCTGTGAGTGAAGTGTTTGGTGCAAGGATCTGAGTTCGATTCCTTACACCCACCCGTGTAAAAAGCCACAAGTCGTGGTAGACCTTGTAATCTCAGTACAAGAGGCCAGAGATAGGCGGGTCCCGGACTCTCTGGATAGCCAGCCTTGCCTTGTCTTTCAGCCTCGTGTCCCAGGGTCAGATACAGTTTCTTTTCTTTTAATTTTTCTTTTCTTTTTTCTTTTTTCTTTTCTTTTTTTTGATTTTCCAAGACAGGATCTCTCTGTAGCTCTGGCCGTCCTGAAACTCCCTCTGTAGACCAGGCTGGCCTTGAACTCACAAAGATCCTCCTGCCTCTGCCTCCCAAGTGCTGGGTTTAAAGGCGTGCGCCACCATCGCCACCCGATTAGACACTGTTTCTAAAAAATGAGGTGTCGCCTGGAGGAAGGACATCCTAGGTTGATGGTATGTGAACACACACTCGCACACAAATGCATGAGTGCGCCGATAATGAAGCATGCCTATAATTCCAGCACTCAGGAGGCAGACACCAGAGGGTTGCCTTAAATTTGAGGCTAGCCTGGGCTACATAGTGAGCTCTAGTGTTAAAACAAAACTCCAGCCCAGTGACTCCTCATGATTGAGGCCTATGCACAGATTATGTGGTCCCAAGATTGTGTGTGCACCCAGTTTTGTGGGGTAAAGGATTGCCCACTGGAATCTGCACCCTGGAGCTGCTGTCCGAGGTCCCGGCTTCGGCTTCGTGGCTGGGCATCGGCTCCATCAGCTGAGCTATGTTCCAGGCCCTTCTTGTTTTGTTTTGAGACACGGTCTCCCTGGTCCCAGGGCTTCCCATGTGCTGGCTGAGCACTGCCCACTGGGACCCAGCCAGGCTCATCATCAGACTCCTCAGAATGGATTTGAGCCTTGTGGCCAAGCTGAAAAGTTGCCACACCGACCTTCTGGCTTGTAAGCTCGTTGGGGATGGGGTGGGGTGGAGACAAACAGAGACATACTCTGTAGCCCAGGCTAGCTTTACACTCTGGCAATTGTCCTGCTACAGTCTCCCATATGCTGGGGTGACAACTTGAGGCACAGGCCTGGTTGGAGTTGGAGGGCAAGCCTTGCCTGTCCTGAGTGTTCCCAATGATCCCTGAAGTGAGCTCTGTGCACGTTCTGACTGTGCCAAGGACTAGAGCCAAGCATTTATCACTTCCTGGCAGAGAGCGTGACTCCCGGCTGGTCACCTCCAGTCCATATCACATACCAGCCACCCTGTGAGAGTCCTGCTCTGTGTTCCTTGGTCCTCATGTGTGGGAGTCAATTCTACATTTTTATAGTTGAAACAGGAGTTCATATGTCCCAGGCTGCCTTCAGACTGTGTGGCTGAGGATGACCTTGAACTCCTGATCCTCCTGCCTCCACCTTCCAAGTGGTGGGATGATGGGTGTGTGCCACCATGCTCTACTCTGTTTATTTTTCATTTTTTTTAAAGATTTGTTTTTGATTATGTATGAATGTGTGGGTACGTGCACGTGCATGCAGTGCCCATGGAGGCCAGAAGAGGGCGTCGTATCCTCTGGAGCTGGAGTGACAGGCAGTGTGATTGGCTCATCTAGGTGCTGGGAACTGACCCCTCTGCAACAGTAGTGAGTGCTCTTAGGTGGTGAAATGCCCCTACCACCCGCATTGTTTTCTAAGGGTGAGGCCTAGCTGGCTTTGAACTTACAGCGGCCTCCTGCATTAATCTCCCAAATGCTGGGATCACAGTCCTGACTCTGTTATGTTTTAGCCAAAGGAGGGGGGCTGTGCTCCTCAAGAGACTGGATCACATGGCTTGGAGACTGGCCCTCTCAGCTTGCCACATGCCACCCATCCACCGTGGTGTGGATGTCGCCTGGAGCTTGGGCCCAGGAGACGCTCTGGGGTACATAGCCCAAGATGAGGCCATAGGCTGCCTCGGGTTTGGGAGCAGGGTAGAACTTGGAGCTATACACCTAAAGTTTTTATTTGGTATCGGGGAGGGGCCCCCTTGAGTTTCGGGCGTTTAGAGTAGTCCCCACAGCAGGTGTGCATGCAGGGTTTGCCAGGGAGCCGGGAGGGCCTTCATGTGTGCTGTGACAGCTGCTTGCCTTGCAGACGGACATGGGCTGTGGTTTGGGGAGCTGCTGTGTGGGGGGCTGCATTTAGCATGGAGGAAGGCTGGGCAGGGCCTGCGTGGGGCTCACTGCTTTTCTTCAGCTTGTTTGTCCTGGACATGGGCGTAGGTAAGGAGGAACACTGGTGAGCTCTGCTCTGCTGGGTTTGGATTCTTTTTATTTTATTTTGAGACAGGGTCTTACTATGTAGCCTTAGCTGGTCTGGAACTTGCTATGTAGACGAGGCTGGCTGCAGGGCTTTTTCCATCTTTGTCCTTTGAGACAGAGTACCCCGACCCTGGAACTAGGTTGGTGGCCACAAGACCCTGCCCTCCTCCTGTCTCCACTCATGCCCTGGCACCAGGGTTACCCACACACGTGACTGCAACCAGCCATTAGGTGGGTGCTGGGAATCTGAACTCAGGGCCTTCCACTTGCTTAGCAGGTGCTATTGCCCATGCAGCCACCCTAGGCTTGGGTTTTGATTCTGAGATGAAGGGGTGAGCAGGTGTGGTGATGCACACCCATAGTGTTAGCGCTGCGAGGGGGGGGTTGAGGCAAGGGACTGTGAATCTGAGGCTGCATGGCCACACTACCTCAGAAAGAAAGGGGGGAATAAAGAGAGGTGCTGGGCTGCTCACCCAGGAGCATCCTGGGACTAGGTCCTGCTCCCCCCACCCCCATCCAATGTCTACAGACCAGACTGAGCCTGGGTGGTGGGCAGCTGCTCTCAAAGTCCACACTGTTCTGGGAGAATAGGCCTTTGAGAGCCTTGTCCCTCAGCCAGAGCCTTCCCAAACCGTCTGTGCCTGGGGTGTGAGAAGTGGGGCCTCATGACTGCAGAGGGATGCTGGACACCTGGGGGGGGGGAATTTGTGGCCTAAAGCCTCATTTATTCACAACTGGGTGGGGTAGGGGCTTGCTTGTCAGGGCTAGTGATGAGGGCCGTGTGAACCATGACAAGAACAGGCAACCGTCACTGTCTGAGGGACTGTGGCAGGCACTGCTGTCTCCTCTTGGTGGTGACAATACCTGTAGCAGCCAGCTGACAGACCCTTGTTGTCGCAGAGCTGGCATGTTGGGTCCTCTTCATTTTCTAGTCCAGGCTACCAAGTACCGCGGAGGACAGATGTTCTCAGCTCAGGAGGGAGGATGGAGAGACGACTCACCCTGGAGCAGGCAGGCTGTTTAAGTGTGTGTGGGGGGTTGTGTGTGACCACATGCGCTCCCACTTGTAGAGGCCGCATACCATGTCTTTCTCAGTGACTCTCCACCCTGCGAGTGAACTCCAGAGATCCCGGTTCCCACCCCAGCCCTGGGTTAAAGTGCCTATTATAGGTACTTTGTTGCAACGCAGTGGGCTTCAGGACCAAAATGTAAGCAACAAAGTTGCAACTCAGTGGGCTCTGATGGCTGGGGCTGCAAAGAGTCAGTCCAACCCTGGAGGGAAGTTATTCTGACTGCTCGGGAGAGTCGGGTCTGGAACTGCTTCAGCAGGGAAGGGTATCCTGACAGTTCGGGAGAGTCAGGCTATCCCTGGTGTGGTGGGGGATGGTCTCCCCGAAGGATATAGCAATCCTGCTTCTCTCCTGGAAAGCTGCTACAGCTGAGCTTTGCTCAGCCCCCCACTTAAGGGGGCTTCCTAGCAGAGCTCTGCTTCTCAGGCTTAAGTGTTACTCAGCTCTCTCTCCTTTGCTCAGTCCACTATGGGATGTCCCAGCAAAGAGCTTCTGTCCAGCGAATGAAGGTCTTCACACCCAAAACTCTTTTAAGAAAGAGATTTATTTGGGAAGGAGGAGTCCGGGAGAGTAGCTGCCTCTACCAGGGTGGAGAGAACAGCACAAAACTGCCCAGGCAGGGCAGTTTATATAGGCTGGCCTGGGGGGTGGAGTCAACAGGGATTGGCTAGTTTTTTTCCTGCACTGGGATTGGTCAGTTTTGTGGGCTAGGGGCAAAGATGGCCCTGATGTGAGGGCCAAACTGTGTTTCTTTCACTGGCCTTTTTTGGCTTTTGGTCACTAATTCTAAGGCCAGGGCACATATCTTTCACTGACTCTGATTCTAGGGACCAAGAGTGTTACTATGGTCCTGGTTTCAGAGTCAGGGCATGTTTCCTTAGTTCTGGGTTTGGGGATAAAGTGCTCATTTCTCTGGCTCAGGTCCCAGACCCAGGCTGTGTTTCTTTCCCTGTCAGAACCTCAGAGTCAAGGTGGGTTTCTTTAGCCAGCCCATTTTCCCCACACCTATAGCTTTTTACATGGGTGCTAGGGATTTGAACTCAGGTCCTTGTGTTTGCAGAGCAACAAACACTGTACCGCACTATACCCACCGTGCCATCTCCCAGCCGTAGTTTTTACAGTTCTGTGCACGTGTGGGTGCCATGGTATTATTGCACATGTGGAGCTCGGAGGACAGCTCAGGAGACAGGCCCCTTTTTCCTCTGTGTGGGACCCAGGGATGAAGTTTAGTTTGCCAGCTTGGTGACAAGCTCCCTTACGCCCTAAGCGATTTTGCTGGCCTCTGGTCCTGTTTTTATTCAATTATTAGTTTTTGTATTTTGTATTTTTTGGTTTTTCAAGACAGGATTCCTCTGTGTAGCCCTGGCTGTCCTGGAATTCACTCTGTAGACCAGCCTGGCCTCAAACTCAGATCCACCTGCCTCTAACTCCAGAGCACTGGGATTAAAGGTGTGCGCTACCACTTTTCATTTCCAGCCCTCTGGTCTACTCAGACTGACCTTGAAATCAACATCATTCTCCTGCCTCAGCCACCTGAGCCAGTACCACAGGCTTGTGGCTCCTGTCCTAAATCTTCCCTGAATCAGGACCCATTCTGGCCTGACTTTAACCTGGTCACCTCCATAAACTCTCTGTCTCCAAAGGCAGTCATACTTGGGCTCGGGGCTTCAGGAGTCTCCATGTAGAGGTGATGGGGACAGTGTATCTGCTTGTGGGTGCCAGCCTGGGAGCAGTCCCCCACAGTGCTGTCTTCATGTGTATTAACCTGAGATTGACCCTGCTCCTCTCAGGTCTTGGTCTGAGACTGCCTTCTAGAATGTTCTTCCAGGTGCTCTTTAACCAACTGTTCTGGGGTCAAAAGCCTGGCAAAGTGCCAATCACTGGTGCAGCCGGCATATGTATCCTCAGGCCGGGGTGTCTGGGTTCAGCAGGCATGTCTGGAGTGCTTGACCAATGGCCAGCACCCCACCACTGCTAAGAGCAACCCCTCTGTCCTGGGTGCCCAGGATGAAGGTCATGACAGAAGGTGGCTGCTGTGCGCTGGAGGAGAGACAGGATAGCCAGCCCTGCCCACATGGTCCTGGTCAGCAGAGAGGACAGACAGTGTAGAAAGGCCATGGGCCCCAAGCAAGCATAGCCAGGCATGGCATCTCAAGTCTGATAGACACAGGCAGGAGCCATCCAGCCCAGGGGGGGGGGGGGCAAGCACAGGGCTCCCAGCCACAAGGGACATCTTGCAAGGCCTCAGAGGGATGTGTCCCACACTGCCGCCTCTGTTCCAGCATCTGGGCCCTCCCCTGTTACCCGCCACCCATGAAGACTTGCTGGCCCCGCCTTCAGGTGACAGAGGAGGAAACTGAGACTCAGGATACTGAGCTAGTCTCTGGAGGTCCCACAGTGCTATCAGTCTGAGTCTGCTGAGGAATGGCATCAGGGACACATGTGGGCCCTGCTGTAGCCGAGGACTGCCCAGACAGTGCAGCGGCTGCAAGGTTTCTGTCAACCTCACTTCGTAGGTGTAGCAACTGAGGCTCTGGGGTGGAGCTTGGAGGTCAACAGGGCATCTGACTCATTGTCTTTGAAAGTCACATGTCCTCTCCATTCCGTTGAGGGCCAAGTGCCAAAACTCTAGGCCAGCTTCTGTCCTGGACTGGAGACCACAAGCCTGAACTGGCGTGGCAGCGCCCCATGCCACTAGTTGTCTTCCTTCCTGCCCTTCCCACCTCGGGGCTGCTGTTGCCCTGGTCCCTTTGCTTGTAACCTCTGACATACAGTGTCTGCTGTGGTGCAGGGGGCCAAGCACCTTCCTCTTGGAGGGTTCCTGTCAGTGTTGCCCAAGCTCATGGCTCCTTCAGGGACGTAACCTCGGTACCCTGCTCCAGGGGAACTAAGCTCACTGCTGCCTCCAAAGATTGACTGGGCCAAAGTCGCTCCACGATGGCCAAGAGTGCCCCATCCAGCCATCCTTCTGGAGTCCAGAGATGTCCTGGTGTCACCATGCAGTGCCACCAAGTGTCTTGGGGACTAGGGCTGATGAACTGAAGCACCCGCCAAGCTCTGGGTGTAGACAGAGTTCAAGGAGCTAGACACCTCAAAACCCTAGGGTCCCAGAAAACAGCCATGCTCACCTGGCCCTGGTAGAGGCGGCACGGATTGGCTGGCACACTGCAAAAAGATAAATTGAGGAAAGAGTGCCTGGAGGCATCACTGTTAATTTAGGGCATGCTGTCCATCTGTTAGCACCATGTCCTGTGAGGCAGAGTCATTTCTATGTGGCAGATAGGTCTGTGACCCCATGCCATGGTGTCCCCAACCGTCACGAGCAGATAGAAGGCTCTGCCTAGTGGCCTTGACACTAGTACTAGTTGGTGCTCTTGGACCCGTTCTGGTAGTGGCCAAGGTGCCAGGGACCCCTGAGTCCAGGGAATGTCTCCATCCCTGGTTCCACATTCTACACTTTGACTGTCCTCACAGATCCTGAGCAAGCTGCGTCACCTCACCAGCCTTGAGATGGACAACAGGAAGCGCCTGGCCTATGCCATCATCCAGTTCCTGCACGGCCAGCTGAGGCATGGCGGGCTCTCGCCTGATGCCCAGGAGAGCCTAGAGGGTAGGTGTGCCTTATGCCCTGCTAGCCTCTCTGGGCCGAGGACACCCCAGCCTGTCAACCACAGAAGCAGGAGGCAGCCAGCATGCCATGCCTGGTTTGGGTGTCTGTGCATGCCTGGCGAGGGAGTCTGTCCCCTTCCTTGCCATCTAACGGGGGGAGAGTGGTAGGTGCCAAGCACCCCACTGGTGCCCTGGGTTCCCCTTCCTGCTCCTTGTGGCTGTGGGCTGAATCGTCATCTCCCTGCTGGCAGCCGAGGTACAATTCCGTTTTCCTCAGCCTCTAGTGTGCTTGTCCTTACCACGCCTCCCAGACGCCAGCATCCAGCCTGGTTTGCCCATCCTTCCCCACTGCTCCAGAGTTACCATGTCTAGCAGAGGACTGATTCCTGGGGCAGCCTCAGTGGTTAGTGGGCTCCTGTGTGGGCCTCCTGTGCCTTCCTCATTGTATGGCACTATTCCTGGGGGATGTGACCAATGTCTGTTTGCCTCAGATGAGGACAGATGATAAACCAAAATACAGACACCACCAAAGCCCAGCTTGTAAGCCAGTGAGTCTGTCGGGGTCATTTACAGAAATGACTCAAAGACAGCTGCTTCCCCAGAGCCCACTCCAGCATGGGCAGCAGCTCCTAGGCTCTGACCCGGAGTGTGCCACACAGCCTGCAGGCAGCGAGGCAGGCCGGACAGTGAGTGTCCTTTCCCAAGGTGCCACTGCTAAGAGGCTCTGAGTAGCCTTTCCTGCTTCTGTGTGCTTGACTCAGCCTGCTACATGCGGTCTGCTTCAAAGGCTTCCTGAAGCCTGTCAGTTGACTTCCTCTCTCAGCCAGCTCCCTGGCAGCGTGAAGTGGTAGTCAAAGCTGGGGCCAGACCCTGAGGGCTAGCACGACACTGCCCCCTGGAGTGGCAGATCTACAGCAGGGGTACCACCCTCGGGAAAGGTGGCTGCCCCAGGGCATAGGGACACTAACTATCCTCTCCATTGGCTATGAGAGTTCAAGGGCAGCCTGGGCTACATGAGACCCTAGCTTAAGAAAAAAGAAAATGCCAGAGCTTCCCATAGGCTCTGCCTCCTGTCTGGAAGCCCTGCACTCCATAGAGACAGCTGATCTTCCCTCCTGTACAGTTGCCATCCAGTGTTTGGAGACAGCCTTTGGGGTGACAGTGGAGGACAGTGACCTAGCTCTCCCCCAGACCCTGCCAGAGATATTTGAAGCAGCCGCTGCCAGCAAGGTGAGCCCGGGCTTCCCCTGACTGCACCGTGATGGCAGTGTGGGTGGGCATTTGGTACTTTACCCAGGTCACCCAGCGGTCTGAGCTGGGTGGCATCCTGCAAGGGCAGGTTTGGCTGGACGCAGTGGGATGGTTTTATCCCTAGCAGGAGATGCCACAGGATGCGAGGGGCCCTGACAGGACGCCACCCTCTGAGGAGGACTCGGCTGAGGCAGAGCGCCTCAAAACCGAAGGTGAGGTGCCAGAGGTAGCAGTCAGTGAGGTGGCCAGTGTTGAGGGGCGGGGGTGCTTTTAGAAGTGCGTCTGTAGGGTGCTGGAGGCATGGTCAACAGTTCACATGCACTGTTCTTGCAGGGGTCTGAGACTGGTTCTCAGTACCCTTGTGAGCAGTTAGCTCACAGCTAGTTCTGTGCCCAGCTCTGGGGGATCCAGTGCCCTCTTCCGGCCTCTGTGGGCACTGCACCCGTACATAGATTATTAGAATAAAATATATATTTATCCCAGCATTCAAGAGACATCTCATCTTTATGAGTTCAAGATTAGCCCAGTCCATTTCAGACCAGCCAGGATTCCACTGCAAGATCCTCCAAAACAAACAAACAAAAAAACAATTTAAAAAAAAAAAAAGATATTTAAATAATAAAAGAGCCTGGTGTGGTGGTGCACACCTTTAATCCAAGCACTCTGGAGGCAAATGTAGGTGGATCTCTGTGAGTTCAAGGGTAGCGTGGTCTACAGAGCGAGACTGTCAACAATCCAGAGGGAGGGAGAAATAAAGCTTAATGGCCTGTGTGAACCATGGCTTTCAGGAAAACCTCCAAAAGACACATGCTCAGGCAGACCACAGCCTCTGTATTGCAGTCTGCCTGTGACTTCTAGAAGGCGAGTGGCCCTACCTGTCCCTGGCTCTGCAGTGGGCCCGCCACGTGCCCAGCATGCGTGAAGCTGGCTTTCATCCCCAGCGCCGCATTCCCCAGGCACGGTGTCACACCTGCCGTTCCAGCACTGGGGAGGTTGAGGCCACCCTGGGATACATGACCCCTTATCTGAAAATAAGAAGTCCCAGTGTCATCTGGGTGTCGGTTCTCCCTTTTGGAATCTTAGCCCAGAGGAGCTAGGGGTTGATGGCAGCATGGGCTAGCCTGGGCTCCTCTCTCGCCCTGCAGGTAACGAGCAGATGAAGCTGGAGAATTTTGAGGCAGCCGTGCACCTCTACGGCAAGGCCATCGAGCTCAACCCCTCCAACGCTGTCTACTTCTGTAACAGGTGCTGGTCTGGCCAGGAGGGGCATGGTGACAGCTGTGGGGGACCTTGGTGGTGTGAACTGTGCATGCTGAACTGTGGCTCCAAGTGAAGAGTGAGGGTCAGACAATCTCGTAGGGTGTGAGAAGAGTCTGTACTGGGACCATTCGAGGTCGCATGATTCTCACACAGGACCCTGAGCTGGGTGATGGATGCAGCCCTACACCAGACAGCTGGAGATCAGATGTGCTTGTCCTTGTCCATGCTGTTCCTTTCCTTTTTATTTTTTCTTTTCGCTATTTGAGGCAGGGTTTCACCTAGCCCTAGGTACCTGTCAAGGCCTGTGGTACGCTTTGAAGCCTCTGTGGTCCCAGTGGAGTGGGGTATAGTGCCCACCTTCCTGCCATAGACCGGCTCCTAGAGAGGCCTCTGTCTGCTGTGAGGAGGGCCTGAGTGCCCCCTACTAAGTGTTCCCTCTCCCCAGAGCCGCAGCCTACAGCAAGCTGGGGAACTACGTGGGGGCCGTGCAGGACTGTGAACGTGCAATTGGCATCGATCCAGGCTACAGCAAGGCCTATGGCCGCATGGGGTGAGTGTAGTGAGCACCTGGCACTGTGGTGTGAGCCCCAGGGTCAGGACCAGGTCCCCGCTGTCTTGTCGGTCCATTTGCTGGAGCAGCTGGAACGTCAAGGAGACTCAATGCCTGTCTTGTGTGCTTGTGGCCAAGGCAGGTTGTAGGGATGCAGGTGACAGGCCAGGTGCCTGGGAGCATCTGTCCTTGGAGTCTTGGAGTCCAGCTGGGGGAGCCTTCCCCACAGTGAGCAAGATGTGTGTCTGTGTCCCCATCCCGCTTTTTAATTTCAATTTTTATTTTTATTTATTTTGTTTTTTTGAGACAAGGTTTCTCTGTGTAGCCCTGGCTGTCCTGGAACTCGATATGTAGACAGGCTGGCCTCAAACTCACAGAGATCCGCCTGCCTCTGCCTCCTGAGAGCTGGAATTAAAGGCGTGCACCACCACCGCCCGCCCCACCCTCTGTTCTCTTAGGTGACCTAGCCTCAGGTTCTCCAGGGCCCTCAGTCTCAGATGTGGGCTAGGGCTTTGTAATGGAGAGTGGGTGACACTTGTCACCCAGGAAGGGCCACTGGTATCAGCTCCTGGTGCCAGGAACACACATACCCTGCCACCCCTCCTTGGGTTCCTCAGGCTAAGGAATGACATCCGTGGAGCCCTTCCCCATGTTGGTCTCTGTCCTTATGTGACTTCACCTTTGTTCCCCGGCCTCGGCCCATAAAGTAGACAGGGTAGCGTTGACGCTGGGTCCCATCGGCCCCACTGTGGCTCACCTGGCATGCTCTTGTCCCAAGCCTTGCGCTCTCCAGCCTGAANAAGCATGCAGAAGCCGTGGCTTACTATAAGAAGGCCCTGGAGCTGGACCCTGAGAACGACACCTACAAGTCCAACCTCAAGATTGCGGAGCTGAAGCTGCGGGAGGCACCCAGTCCCGTGAGCCCATCCCACAAGAGGGTGATGGGATGGCAACTGGACCCTGTTCTGGGGGGGCACCTGGGACATGGGGCAGAGCAGGCCACACTGGGCCATGTGGGTCATAGAGGAGTTGGGGACATGTAGCAGGGACCCTCCATGGTCTGTGTGATGGTGACAGGTATGAAGGCCACAGACAAGGTGGTGGGGTGCAGGCTGCCCAGGGGTTCACAGTGACAGGCAGGCTTGTTGGGGGCTCCTGGCAGGACCCTCCCTGAATGGTGTAGAGCCTCCGAGACCCTGAGGGCTGCGGCCAGTCGTCTCTTCCCCAGAGTGGCCAGCCTGGCTGCAGACACCACTAACCGATGCTTCTCCTTCAGACGGGAGGCGTGGGCAGCTTGGACATCGCCGGCCTGCTGAACAACCCACACTTCATCACCATGGTAGGCACACACCTTCAGCCCTCTGCCTTCATCACCATGGTAGGCACACACCTTCAGCCCCTCTGCCACCCAGCCAGGGTTCCTGACTCAAGCCTGCCTCCTGGTGAGGACTCCAGAGGGGACATCCAGGACCCACAGGAAAAGGGCCCCAGGTGCCCCACTGTAGGGACAGCAAGTCTGTGGTACAGCATGCCAGCTGGGGTCCCTACAAGGCCACCTTTCTTCATAGCTATTCCTGGATGTCTCAGCCATGTCTGCACTGTGGGCACAGCAGCCTCAGGCAGCAGAGATTGGTTGGATGTCCTAGGTGAATGTATCACTTCTGGGGCAGGACCGACAAAGACCGCTCTCTGACTCTGTGGGCGTGCCGTTTGGAGAGGGGTGTGGGCTGCGCCCTGCCCTCCTGCCAGCCAGGCTTTGTACTAAAGCTTCATTTGCTGAGTCCAGGGGTCTCCAGAGGGCAAACATGGCTGTGGGGTTGAGCAGTGGTTTTCACCGTGAAAGGGCTCAACTCAGCTGGTCATGGTGGTGCAGGCCTGAGAGCCACGCACTGGGATGCTGAGACAAGAGGATGGCAAGTTACAGAGCAGCCAAAGTTATACACTGACACTGTCCGAACACGATGGGAANTGGGGCATGGCTCTGCGGTGGCCTGGGCTGCCTGAGCACTGGAGCCCTCAGCATTATATAGGGAGGGGACAGCAGGAGGCAGAGGGAACAGCCGCCAGGAGGGTGTGCGCGTGTGCGTGTGTGCGTGTGTGTGTAGGGGTGTGGGTGTGTGTGC
>LZPO01107903.1:468394-479064 GCA_001675575.1 Neotoma lepida
GGGTGGAGTTACTTGTGGCTGGGGCTGCGTCATGCTGAAGCCCTGGGGTTCACCACAGGAGGGCCATCCTCAGCTACATTGGGGGTTTGAAGCCAGCCTGGGTTACANGAGACCTTGGAAAGGAGAGGGAAGAGGGCTGGCGAGACGGCTCAGTGTCGAAGGAGCTTGCTGCCAACCCTGATGACNGGAGTTCAGTCCACTCAGGACCCGTATGGACAGAGAGACCAGAATCCCTCAGGTCTTTCAAACGCCACCTAGGTGCACACACAAAAATAAATAGATACATGTGAAGACTTTTAATTTGCTTAAAAGCCAGGCAAGGTGGGGCACACCTGTCACCTCAACATCAGGAAGGATGTCACCGTGAGTTCAAGGCCAGCCCGGGCTCCAGACTGAGACAGTCTCTACAAACACACACTCAAACTAGCCGGCTACAGTGCCATGCGAAGAAGTCCGAGCTACTTGGAAAGCTGAGGCAGGAGGATTACTTCAACACAGAAGTTTTCACCACTCTAGAATATTCTGTCAGTATGTTATTATTGTTGTTTTGTTGTCATTACTTGAGCCAGGTCTCATGTCACCCAGGCTGGCCTCAAACTCCCTAAGTAGACAAGGTTGACCTTGAACTTTTGATCCTTCTGTCTTTGTCTCCCAAGTACTTGGATAACAGGTCTGAACACCATGTCCCGTGCTAGAGATGGGACCCAGGGCTTTGTGCATGCTAGGCAAGCACTCCACCAACTAAGCTACAAGCACTCTACCCACTGAGCTATAAGCACTCTACCCACTGAGCTACAAGCATTCTTCCAGCTGAGCCCTCCCCCCATGCCCCTGGCTGGGAGCGTTTTACCGTATTACTGACCCCCAGGACATACCAGCATGTTTTCATTCTCTGTCCCCAAACAGGTGACCTCATCATCTGACCACAGTTGTGCAAGGTGACAATCTACAGGTATTTTCCTCCAAAGTCCACACGCCTCATGAAGAGNTCACTGAGGTGGGGTTCCTGTCTCAGGGGTGCAGGACAAGCGGGGATCCCTTGCCCATGTCAAAGCAACTCTGGGCAGAGAAGGCGAGACTCAAATCCAGGGCGTGAGGAAGAGGGATTCCAGGGTACCCACCAAACCTCTGTCTTCCCGGACTGGTGACAGAACTGGGTCCCTGCGGTGACCTCATCCAGCTCNGGGACCTGGCCGTTCTGTGGACTCTGCTGCAGAGTTATGCAACTGGGGTTCAGTGGGGGACGTTTGTATCGATTTATAAGAAGTCTGTAGATTCACAGAGAGAACATGTAGCCCCGGCTGGCCCTGAATGCTAATCCTCCTGNCTCCGCCTCCCAGCCCTGAGACAACAGGCNTGTGTCACCACACCAGGAATACGCACACGCACACTGCATGTGCTCCCTAAGGTTGGGTTTGTCGAGGTGAGCTCTTTACTGTCTGAGCTCTCACTGCTCTTCCCCCCTGAGCCACAAGCACCCGCCCACTGGGCTCAGCCTGGGACCCTGATTTTTCCAGGTCCCCCTGGGGCTGGGCGGGTGGTGGTGATGCCTGTGTCCCCACAGCCTCTGGACAGGTCAGGGGAGGAGCCCTAGGCTGTAAATGGTTTCTCAACAGAATGCTGCAAACCGGCTTGGCCACATTTGCAGGACGCCCTGGTGACCAGGCCACCTCTGCTCACTCTGTGTTTGCATTTGACTCTTGACCTGGATCTGGACGCGAGGCTTTCTCTGGTCACGGCTGCTCAGGGTCCCCTTTCCCCTGGATCAGGGACCTGGAGATTGCCCAAGNGAAGTCCAGAGCCAGGAGCGTCCCTGCACTGTGGCCTGTGGGCTCTGTCCTCCGCCCCCCTCCACAGTTCTCCTTCGTATTCAGAGAGAGACGGGACATCGCATTCTTTTTCTTATTATTTATTTTTGTGGGGACCAAGTCTTACACAGTAGCACAGGCTAGCCTCAAACTGGCTATGTAGCTGAAAGTGGTCTTGAACTCCCAATTCTCTGCTATGTGTGCAGAATATCTCCACTATGGCCAGTTTATNTGGTGCTCTGATGGGACCCAGGGCCTCCTGTGTGCTAGACAAGCACCCTACCCACTGAACTACAAGCACCCCACCCACTGANCTACAAGCACCCTACCCACTGAACTACAAGCTCTGTACAACTCTGGGTGTTGATGAAACTGAACTTGGCTAGCGGTGGCTTTGATCTAGGGAGCTCTGGGAACTGTGATGTCACCAGAGTTCATGCCTTTCCATTTTACCTACAGACCTGTTGGGGTCACAAGGTTCTACTGATAAGGGAGATTTTGCCCCAGGGGANAAATGTCATGGTGTCACCACATGGGAGCTCCAGGAGCAAGGCCACAGTGCTCTGCACCCGCCGAACCCTGTTGTATACCTGCTACTCTGTTGACCTCCACCACACTGAGGCCCTGGTACCCTCTGCTACCTGCCTGGGGCCACCCGTAAGCCTGTCATGGGGGCCGGGGGGGCAGCTCAGGGTACTGTCAGGTTGCGTTGTTTGGCTCTGCCCAGGCTGTGCACTTAGACACCTGGTCAGAGACCGCCTGTGAGTCTGTAACTGAAAGCAAAACACACCGACAAGCACATGCCGTCCCGGCACTGCAGAGCTGAGGCAGGGGTATTGGGNCATCCTCAGCTACATGGCCACAGGGGTGGGGTGGGGGGTGGCGATACCTGGTGATGTGAGGCCTGTCCCCAAAGCAAACAAACAGAACAGGAGCTAGAGAGATGGTGTGTGCGCCAGTGCACCACAGTACGTGTGTGGAGCTCAGACAACTTCGGGAAATCTGCCCTCACCGTCGCTCTGTAAGTCCTGGGACTTGAACTCAGGTTCTCAGGCTTGTCAGCAGCACCCTTACCCACCGAGTCTTCTCTGGCCCGTGCCTTCTGTCTTTGATAGAACATTACTCACCCATGAGAAAGAACGAGGGTGTGAGTGGGTGAATGGTGGTGATGTCACTCGGGGAGAGAGGCCAGGATGTTCACAATGGGAGATTCCTGTCGCAGGACTGTGGTGGTGCACGGCTTTAATCCCAGCACTCGGGAGACAGAGGCAGGCAGATCTCTGTGAGTTTGAGGCCAGCCTGGTCTACAGAGTGAGTTCCGGGACAGCCAGGACCACAGAGAAACCCTGTCTCAGGGAAAGATAAAAAGGAAATGGTCGCTGTTACTTGCCCCTCCTCTTTCCTTAGTTTCCTTACTGGCTTTTGGTAGTGGTTGTTTTGTTGGACAGGGGTCTCAGGTAGCCCAGGCTAGCCTTGAANTCACTATGTAGTCAAGGATAACCTTGAATTCCTGACCCTCATGCCTCCACTTTCTGAGTGCTGGGGTGGAGACAGGCACCTCCATACTTGACCTAAGACCTTCCTGTGTGACCTGTTCTTGCCAGTCTCTCCCGGGAGTCCTCGGGGTCACACTGTCTCTCTGTGGCCATCATGCTCATTTACTTACTATTTATTTATTCATTTATTTATTTTTGAGACAGGATTTCTCTGTGTTGACCAGGCTGGCCTCAAACTCAGAGATCTGCCTGCCTCTGCCTCCCGAGTGCTGGGATTAATGGCATGGGCCACCACCGCCCAGATTATGTATGTATGTATGTATGTATTTATGGGTTTTGAGACAGGGTCTCACTGTGTAGCCATGGCTATCCTAGAACTTGCCATGTAGACCTGCCTGCCTCTGCCTCTCTAGTNTTGGGATTAAAGGTGTGTGCCTCCACGCCCGGGCCTCATTCCTCTGATCTTTGGGTTTTCTCCATGTCTGGCAGCACCAATGAGGCCCTTGTGTCTCCCCCTCTGCCTCCCATGGCCACACAAGTCTCTAAGTTGGAGAATATTTCACCCATCTCGATCAACTATCTTTGAGTCTCATGGCTTTGGATTCCCAGTTGAGTAGGAGGGTCAGGGTGGGGGTCGGATGGATTGTATGAGGCCGGGGACATGGCTCAGCTGCAAAGAACCATCCAGGGAGCCTGGGCACACCTGGCCGATGTCCCTGTCCCCCTCGACCTCAGAAGAGGCTGCCCTGGGTTCCCCAGCTTCTGGGACCTCTTCTCTCCCTCCTCTCTCAGCATGTCAGGTTCCAAGTGGGCCACCTCTGAGGGCCTCGGCAGGGCCAGTGACTGATGGGAATGTCTTTCTAAAAATGTGTTGCTCTGATTGGTTGATAAATAGAGCTGTTTGGCCAATGGCGAGGCAGAATAAGGTTAGGTGGGACATTCAAACTAGGAGAAGAGAAGCAGAGCCGGGGCAGACACCATTCTGCCACCTAAAAAGCAACATGTAACNGCACACAGGTAAAGCCACGTGGAACACGTGGTGACATAGATTTATAAAATGGGTTAATTTAAGATGTAAGAGCTAGCTAGCGAGAAGCCTGCCAGGGCCATAGTTTAAAAATGATATAAGCCTCTGTGTGTTTATTTGGGTCTAAGCGGGCCGTGGGAGCCGGGCGGGGAACCGGACAAACTTTCGTCTACAAGTGACCAGGGACACAGGGTCTCTAGGAGTCCATGGAACCAAAAAGGGAGTGACACACCCCTCAGGCCCCAGATAACACCAGAGACATGTGTGGCTATCATAGGGGAAGCTCCTGGCATGGAGTGGGTGGAGGCCAGGCACTACACACAGCACCCAGTACTCCTCACACAGAATGATGCTGTCCAATGTCCACAGCACCCAGGAGACCCTGGGTAACTTGGTGACTTCCTTCGCACCCCTTGTTACCCATTGTTTCTAGTTCTGTGTTTCTGTGAGCCTCTGTCTCCACCAAGCATGGTTGCCATGTCACCCTCCGGCAGCACACCAGGTGTAATTATATCTCTCCCCACAAGGAGGGCTGAAACCGAGCCCTGGATCCTGGCCTTTGACCCCAGCTCCGGCTGCACACCCAGGACTGCTCCAAGAGTAAGGGCTGTTCTGAAAGGCCATTGCCCCAAGTCACCCCAAGTGATGCCCTGAAGTCTCCGTGCTGCCGGGAGCCTGGTGCTGCAGTCACTGTGGACACCTCCAGGAGCTCTGTCCCCCAGGGCTGCCACGTGCTGAGCCTTGTGGCCAGCTGCCTNTGAGGAATGAGCCCAGCTGACTCAGCAGCCCGCGTGTTTGGCTGTTGTTGACTTACTACTTGTGGGGGGGCATGGCTGGGCCATGAGTCAGGGACTGGCTGGTGACACATACCTCTGCCAGGACAACAGGGGACAGCCTGCAGGGTGCAGGGAGGGCCTGAGTTGCACCTCAGAGTGAGCTGACCCATGAAAAAAACAACTGTGTACCAGGAGAAGCACGGAAGACAAAATATGTCCAGACATGTCCATAATGAGATATGCAGAGGTGTGTGTGTGCACATGAGCAGTATCAGCCTAGAACCCCCCAGTGAGGGGGCTGGAGGCGTGGTCAGGGGTGGAGCCCCGCCTAGAATCCCCCAGTGAGGGGCTGGGGGCGGGGCTCCTGAGTTGAGCCCTGGCTTTGTGTGCACGTAGCCAAACACAGATGCCCATGCCCTATGCCTGTGCAGAGAGCCTGGTGCACACACAGCACATACCTGAAGAGAAACACTGATCTGTCCCCACTTGCATCTGGGCACTCTGATCTCCACACACCCTCCCAGGGATGCATCCTTCCATGGATGTGTGCACATGTGTTCAGCAGGACCGTCCCCGGCCTCCACTCTCCAGCTTCCCAGGAAAATACACAGAGGCCTGGCCTTGTTCTCTGTACCCAACTATATTTAGCTCAAGAGAAATCTCAGGCTGGAGTCAATGCGGTTTCCATGTCCTGCCTAGAAGTCCTGATGAGCGATTTCTTTGCAGCCACATGCTGAGGCTCCAGCTTCTCTGCCCCTAGGAGGGGTGCTGGATGTCTGCCCACACCCCACGGAGCCAAGCAGGACCAAAGATGTTTTTCTAATATTATTATTATTATTATTATTATTATTATTATTATTAACTGAAACCTGATTAAGAACATTGTTAAACTGGATGTGGCAGCTTATGCCTGTCAACCCAGACTTTAAGAAACTGAGGCAGGAGAATGGCCAGGAGTGCAGGCCAGCCTGGGCTACACAGAGACTCTGTCGCAAACAAAACAAACAAAAATTGATGTCTGTTCATGTCTATCTGCAACAAAAAAGCACAAATTGATTCCACTGAGTGTCNCCTGATGTGACGTTTGATAAAACTGTGGGCAAGGACTGACAAGAGGGCTCAGCTGGAAAAGGTGATTGCAGCCAAGACAGACCGACGACCTGTGTTCAGTCCCAGGGACCCACATGGAAGGAGACAACAGAGTCCCACATGTTGTCCCCTGACCTCTGTTATGGATGCCATAACACATGCAAACACACTCACACACACACTTATGCACATGTGTCTGAACATGCAAACAGGCATGCATACACAGGTATTTTTAAACAATAAAATGTTAGGGCCTCTGAGATAGCTGGTCTGATAAAGACACTTGCCACCAAGCCTAAGGAACTGGGGTTCAGTCCCCAGGAGAGAACCAACATCCACAACACACAAAATATAAATAAATGTAAAGGAGGGGCAGGTTGTGGCTCAGTGCTCAGGAGGCCCTGGGGTCTGTCCCCAGCAGCCCTCCCCACCGCCTGGGCTGTCTGGAGAGTCCCTCTCGCTGTGGCTTCCCCAGGAAGTCCATATCATGTAGGGAACAAAAGTGAGGCCTTCACGATTGTCCCACCCACCTCGGGTAGCTGAGTCCATGCCCAGGTCACTGGCTCTACTGTCGTCTGGGGACAACAAGGCCTCTGCTTGAATTCCCTAGCTCCAGACAGACAGGGACAGACAGATAGCCTCAGCTGAATTATCATCAGCCCCAGCCTGGGCCATGTGAGTCACAAGTCTCTGGACCCGTTTGATGAGTGAATACATGATTGTGTGAAGGGCTGAGGGAGGGGCCTGGGGCGGGGCTGGGGTGACCACATACCCTGATCCCGTCCCCCATCATGTCCATCTTCTCCCAGTGATTGCTGACCCCCTACCACCCCACCCGCAGGGACGGACACTGGCAGGTGCTGGGTACCCGTCCCTTGCTCTGAGCAGCTGGGTTGGAGACAAACTGACTAGTCCTCTGAGGGGTCGGCGGGGTCAGGGGCCGGGTGGTTCAGGGCTCATGGATCTGAGCAGCAGGTTCATGTCCCCCTGTGCCCTCCAGCTCTCTGGACGCCGGGGTCCAGGCTGATGGCTGATGATGTCAGGGACAAACAACGTCGCCCAGGCCCGGAAGCTGGTGGAGCAGCTGCGCATCGAAGCCGGGATCGAACGCATCAAGGTGAGCGGGCCAGAGGGAAAGGGAGACCCGCAAGCCGTGGCCTCTGCTTAGGTTCTGGCTGTGTGACCTTGGGACACTTACTCGGGTTCTCTGAGCTTCTCAGCATAAAGAGACAGTTGTTGCCCGTCTGAGAAACCTGAAGTGTTCTGTTGGGACCAGAGACTGGGTTGATGGTGACCCTGCTTCCGGCTGGCACTGTTTCTCACCTGTCACCCTCTTATCTGCAGTGCTCTTTCTTCTTGGTTACCACAGAAGGGAGCAGGAGACATAGACAGAGGAATGGAGCAGATGGGTGTCTAGCTGCTGCCACAGTTTGGCATGGTTTCATTTCTTGCTTTTTGTTTTGTTTCGTTTGGGTTTGGTTTTGATTTTTCGAAGCAGGGTTTCTCTGTAGCCCTGGCTGTCCTGGAACTCACTCTGTAGACCAGGCTGGCCTCAAACTCACAGAGATCCACCTGCCTCTGCCTCCTGAGGGCTGAAATTAAAGGTGTGCGCCACCATGTACACCAGGTTGGTTTTCATTTCTTGCAATGAGACTGTTTGGTTTGCATACTTAAAAAAGGGGGGCTGGGGACGAGGTCATGGTGGAGCCCCACCTAGAATCCCCAGTGAGGGGCTGGGGGCGTGGCCAGGGTGGAGCCCCGCCTAGAATCCCCAGTGAGGGGCTGGGGCCCTAGTGAAGAACAGACACTTTCCTAGCCTGCAGGTGGCCCGAAATTCCATGCCCCCAGTACCACCACACACAACAGTGTTTAACTTATCAACATGGCCCCAGCACATATATTCATTCAGACCTTCATTCACTGGGAAGGGGCGCTGGGCCCCAGGCGCTTTCAGCTGGGGATGAACAGAACCCTTTCGGGACTTGGTGTTATGTGGTCACAAACGGGCTTGATCCCACGTGACCCTTGGGGCCAGGCCAGGCAGAGGGCACCTCACTGGAGGCCCCAGCCACAGGTCTCTGCAGACAGACCTGCTCAGTCAAAGCATTCCTTGGGGCGGAGCACAGAGCGAGGCTCCTGTTGAAGTGGTTTTATGTCTGACCTGGTGCCAACCCCCGGCCTGAGGGGGGAGGGTGCTCTGTGATTCATCCCACCCTCTTTGAAGTCGGGAGGAGCCCCCACATCAGCCGGTCCAGTCTGCGGGTGGCATGGGGTGTTATTAGCCTGGTCACCCTCGAGGGCACCCTGGGCTTCTACATCCCCTCCGAAGTCACCCACAGAGAGGCCTGGGAGGACTCTGGAAGGGGACCTGAGTGTCCTGTGCCCACACCAGCTATTTTGAGGCTTTGCAGGCTATTCTTGGGGTCACAGAGGAAGAATTTCCAAGCAGGAGTCTACATCTGAGTGTTCAAAGGCAGCAGCCAATAGGCTCTGAGTGGCAATTTTCTCTGTGTGTGGGTAGAATCGTCTCCAGGGCTGGGCAGCTTGGCTGAGCCAGGTTCCCAGTGTCCCCAACATACNGAGATACCTGGGGGTTTCAAATCAGTGGCATGGAAGATGGGTGTGGGAGTGAGTGCATGTCATCCCACCACTGCCACTCAGGACAAAAAGGAGTATCTGTTTTAAGCCGATCCGGGCAACAGAGTGAGATCCCATCTCCAAAGCAAAAGACCTGTGGATCACTTAGCGGGAGAGTGTTGGTTCAGTGCGTATAGCTCGGTGAGCAGAGTGCTTATGCACGAGGCCCTGGGTCCTCACCAGACATGGTGCTGCACGCCTGTCATCACCCTTAGCTGCATGAGACATGTTTCAGAAAAACAAAGCAACAGCCAAAATAGTGGCCCCTGTTAAGATGCAGAAGCAGGGGGCCCCTCGTGCCCAGCAAGGCCAGCAGCCCTAATGGATAGACACAGAGCAGTGCAGGGGTGTGGCCAAGGAGTGACAGGAGCCAACTTCCTGAAGAAGATGTCATCTGTGGGCTGAGGCTGGGGCTGCAGCTGGAGGACTCCAACCACTGCTCGCTTAAATGCTAGCAACTTATGGTGAGGAACGTTGAGAGCCCCCCTTCCCTTTTGCTTCTTCTGCATGTTGGGGATGGAGCCCAGAGATTCACATGGATGTGGAGCACTGGACCTCTAAGCCACGCCCCAGCCCCTCCCTGGGGGATTCTAGGCGGGGCTCCACCGTGACCACGCCCCCAGCCCCTGTGTGTGGTATTTTGTGTGTGCATCACCATCGTCTACTCTCAGGACCATAAGTCCATTCAAAGCCTGTTGCAGGAGCCATCGCCTTATCCCATCTCCATCCCCTAGCAACCATGGATCATCCTAGCACCGCCTGGATTCACTTGTTCTAGAAATATCTTATCACGGAGTTCACACTGTGTGGCCTTTTGTATCTGATTNTCTCACCAANCACAATGTCCTCAAAATCCCTCCATGTTTGTAGCCTGTGCCAGAGCCTCATTCCTTCTTGTGTAATATTCCACAGCATATGTGCCCGAGTTTGAGTGGCTGTCATCATCTGGGCTCTCCTTGTCCTTGTGGCCTTTGTGGGCATCTCCCCCATTTGACCTTCCCTTTCTGCTTGTGCCACACAGGTCTCCAAAGCCTCTTCAGAACTGATGAGCTACTGTGAGCAGCATGCCAGGAACGATCCTTTGCTGGTCGGAGTGCCAGCCTCTGAGAATCCCTTCAAAGACAAAAAGCCTTGCATAATTCTCTAGCGCTCGCGCTCTCTCTCTCTCTCTCTCTCTCTGCCTCTCCCCTCCCCCATATTGTCCAATTTTTACTGTGACAAAAATATCTGAATTCCTCATACTTTGAGTTCTAAAGGAACAGAAACCTTCGTGAAAGCAGACCCTCTTGATTAAGGTGGAGTTTGGGACCCCACTGGGCCTCTGACTGCCCAGATGTTAGCCTCCCCCTCCCCCCTCCTGTCAAGTATCTCTGGGGACCTGAGTGGTGGGCCTGTCTTTTAAAGCTCCCCTTAGACNGCACTGAGGACATGGCTCAGTGGGTGAGGTGCATGTCTTGGAAGCATGAGGACCTGAGTTCTAATCCCACATAAAAAGCCCAGGTGCAGTGGCACATGTCTGCACCCCAGGACTCAGGAGNCCAAAAGAAGGATCCCTAGGGCTTGAGGGACAGCCGTCCTAGCTGTCACTGAACTCCAGTGAGGGACCCTGCCTCAGAGCTCCAGGAAGACAGCCAGCATCGACTCGTGGCTCCACACCTGACACACACAATGCACCCTGTGCTGCCGAGTGTCTCTCCCGAGTGTGGCCCTGTCATGTACAGGGCCCTTTCTCCCGGGACCCGGCTCGTTTCAGAAACGGACATCCAGGTCTCCACACAGAGCAGGCAGTTGCTGGTATGGCCCAATGTGTAATTTTGTCTCCTAAGCCTGAGACCCA
>LZPO01107903.1:489058-499582 GCA_001675575.1 Neotoma lepida
TTTCCCCCCAACTCACCCCCCATTCCCTCCTCCGAAAAGGTAAGGTCTCCCGTGGGGAGTCAGCAAAGCCTGGTACATTCAGGTGAGGCAGGTCCAAGCCCCTCCCCCTGCATCAAGATCAAGGGGATACAAATTGGAAAGGAAGAAGTCAAACTTTCCCTACTTGCAGAAGATATGATAGTCTACATAAGTGACCCCAAAAATTCTACCAGGGAACTCCTCCAGCTGATAAACACCCTCAGTAATGCAGCGGAATANAAGAAGGTGAGGTCACTGTTTCCTGACTCTGCTTAGTGTTTAACGCAGTGATCCCCATATCTTCCACCCTTCCATCCCTCCCCACCCCCGCTGGCCCACTGTCATCACAACGCTCCGGAGGTGAAGGCAGGAGGAGGAGGAATCCGAGGTCATCCTTGGCTTCAGAGTGAGCTTGAGGCCAGCCTGGGTGAGGTAGAACCAGCTCTGACTTCCGCATCTGGCCGGCAGCTTCTTCTGCACTTCCGGCCGTTTTCTCTGAAGATGCGCTGTCTTGGGCCCTGCCCACTTCCTTTCTGCGAAGCCAGGGTCCCTGGCGGGGATCCCAGCTGGGCCTTGGCTCCTCAGTCTCCTGATCCTGTTTCCTGGAGCCAGGATCGGAGCAGCTGAGGGGCATCCTCAGGAGTAGGGGGACATCCATGACCTGGGGGCTGCTCAGGAGCCAAGGACCAGGCTAGGGACAATGTCAGAAGGTGGAGTGGATCGGCTGAGGAGTCTCCTGGGATTACAGGCATGCTCTGCTGCTCCCAGCTTTTGGGTGCCAGGGGTCCAAACTCACATAGCAGTCGCTCTAGGAACTCAGCTATATCGCTGCCCAGATTCTGTTATTTTAATATCATCTTGTTCATGGAACATCTGTCATCTAAGTACTCTGGAGGGAGAGGCAGGAGGCTAGCCACAAGTTCCAGAGTATATACATGCTCTGCTTCCCCCGGGGCTACATAGCAAGACTCTGTCTCAAAACAAAGCAAACTACAAAATTCTGTTATTCTGAGTGTGAACANTGAGACAGATCTGCCAATGATGGCAAAGTGAGCTGGCAGAGGACACAGGCCTCTGCTAAGTGAGACCGCATGGCTATAGAATGACCAGAACAGCCCTGACATATGGTGTAGGTCACCACCAAGGGCCAGCCAGGANCATGTGCTGGTCTGTGTGTCACCAGTCATGAGACCCTAGGAGCCCATTCCAGGGACTCAGCTTCCTGTTCTGTAATCTCTCCCCCATCAACCTCACTGATTAGTGAGGCTGGGGACCCCAGAATGATGCCCTCAGCGGGGCTTGGGTACTCAAGCACTGAACACTGGGATGCTAAGTGCTAGAATACTAAATACTCCTAGGTACTTAGGTACTTGGATTTAGCTGCACTTAGATGCCCCCTTCCAGAGACCCTGGCTCAGTCCTCTGCATGAATCCCATTCTAAGTNTCTAATACATTTGTTGACAAAAATCAGGTCATATCCTGAAAGGAGGCCCAGAGAGGTGGAGGAACTGCCTCAAGGTGCAGCATTTAGAAGTACGGATGGAAATAAAACCGTGTTCTCCCTGCCCTATGCCCAAGCATATTTTATGCCTCAGTTTACCCTCATCATGCAGCTCATCTATGGGGACAAGGTATCCCCCAACCAAAGGACACGTTGGGCATTCTTGACATCCCCAGAATGAGGTAAAAGGTTAGAGCCCAGAAGCCCCACCCTGCCCTGGAGGTGGATTTTAGGTGTGGGGTGTCACGGATTCCTGGAGGCTGGAAGGCCTTGCTCACTGGAATCTTGGGCACACCCTTCCCCCATCAGAGAAGAGAGGGATGTCCCTTCCTTGAGGCTGTCGGCAGTGCAGTGGGGCTGTGCCTGCTCTGTGTGATGTGTGAAATCAGCCCTGGGTCAGCCAGCTAGGAAGAGGAGGAGGAGGAAGAGGAGAAGGCGAAGCTGGCTGGCCAGGCTGGGTGGAGGAATCCCCAGCGCTGCTAAAAATAGCCATGGAAAGTACTACGTGTCTCCAAATAGAAAGCTGCCCNTTTGGCCCAACAGAGGGCCAGGGCAGGCAGGAGAGAGCACAGGGTTTGAGAGAGGTGCCCGGGGGACCCTTCCCCCCAACCTCTCCTTCTTCTTGTCCTTCACAGCCCTCCTCCCCAGGGCCGGCTGTCCCCAAGCCTGCACNCAGTGTAGGGACCTCAGAAAATGAAACAAACTTACTCCCTTCCCCCCAGGTCCTGGCTGGCCTCAAGAATGCTGACCTGGGAACTGGGAGGGCCCAAGCCACCCAGGCTAAAAATAGCTCTCACCTCCTCCCAGGCTATATTTAGACTCTTGTCTGCCTTGGAGTCAGCAGGAGTCAGTGGGCACACCCCACTCGACCAGGCCGGCCAGGCATTCTGGCTCCCGTGTGGGCACCGCCTCAGGCCACAGCAAAGGCCAGCAATGGAGAGAGCAGTCTACACTGGGTTACAGGGTTGGCGTCAGTTGTGCTGTGTGGAGCCAGGTCCCCCAAAGACCCTCTCTGAGCCAACTTGTGCAGAACAGTGAGTGACGGAGGAGGAGGCTGCCTTGCAGACAGCGTTGGTGGTCATTTGGAGACAGGGTCTCAGGAGCCCAGGCTCACCTCAGACGCATTCTGTAGCTGACCCTCCTGACCCTCCCAAGGGCTGGGATGGCAAACTTGTGCCACTTCACCGCGGTGATGTGGTGCTGGGACAGGAGCCGGGCCCGTACACTCAACTTCAACCTCAGCCCCGTTTTTGTTTTTTTTTTCTTTTGGAGACAGGGTCCCCTGTGTAGTCCAAGTGGCGTCAAGCTCACAGCAATTCTCCTGCCTCATCCTCCTGAACTGTTGGCATGAGAGGAACGCATCACTATNTGAGCAGGTTTATGCTTGCTGGGGATGGAACCCACGTGTTTTTTCAGCCAGGAATGCGCTTTACCCACGGAGCTCAGCCCAGTCCCACNGGCTTTGGGATAAAGATACTTCCGGCCTGTATCAGGTGCTGAGACCTCAGCTTGCGACCCTGTGGTCACAGACATGAGTTGGCCAGGCAGGCAGGACACGACCTCAGTTTCCCCAAACATGAAAGGAGGCTCACATAGCTCAAGGCCACAGCCAGACCCGTCTTAAGCACTCGAATGCACAGATGCACACACAAAAACACAGAAGCAAACCCGCCGACACTTTTTATTTCTTTGTCCATGTGCCCGACCTGCGCAGAATCAAACGTAGGGCTGATGTCATCCGAGCCCGGGTCCAGCGTGGCCCACGCAAGCCGGCGCCACCGTCATGGGCGTTCTCTGCTAGGGAATCCCGGCCCGAGTGGAAACCCGTGACGCCCGCGCAGGTCTGCAGGCTCCAGGCGCAGCGGGCGTGGCCAGTGGCCGGGGCGTGGCTTCGTCCTCTAACTGCAGCAAAGCGAGCATTCTGGTGCCCTGGTGCCCGCGTGCCCGGGGTGAGTGCAAGCACCCGTGAGTTTGTTACATCCCCGAAACTCCCGCGGGCAGTGCTCCCGTGTGACATGCATTGTGGGATTAGGGTCTGTGCACCCGCAGGCTGTGCCGTGAGGGAGGGACCCGAGCCCTGAGGCAGTGCTCAGTAGACACTAAGTTCTGAGTACCGCCCCCAGGCAGTACTACCACATAAGCTGAGCCCGGTGCGCGCCTGTCGTCTCAGCACATGGGTGATATAGGCAGGGGGTTTGGAAGTTCAAGGTCATCCTAGACTGTACATTGAGTTTGAGACCAGTCTGGGCTACATGAGACCCTTCTAAGCCCTAGTCTGATTCAAGACCTGAAGGGGCAGAATGGNGAGGAGGTCTCCCAAAGTATCCCCTCCCTTGACTTGACACTCACACACACCCTGCAGGTGCCCCAGGCCTGTGGGCGTGGGGCCGCCACTATGACTGGCGGGCTGTTCACTGTCTCCCCACGAGTCTGGGATCTAATTACCGGCAGGGTGAGACGGGCTGGCTGGAAAGATGAACACATCCTAGTGTGTCTGGGACCTGTCTGGGTCTCCCCGGCCCTTCAGAGTCAGTTCCCTTGGCTGTGGGGAAAATGAGAGCCTGGGTGGGGTCTGAGATGACCTTGGTGTGGTCACTTGGAGGGGAACTCTTTCGTTTCTACGTGGGTCCTGGAAGGTGGGGGATGGCGGGGTGACCTGGGCTCCTTCTTATCCACTGCATGCGTGTCTCCAGCAGACAGACGGAGGAGCAGTTGCTTATTGGCAAGAGGAGAAAGCTAGAACTAGCTCCCGAAAGTCCTCTGCCTCCACATGCACACAGTGGCACCTGTGCATTCCTCCCAAAATAAATGAAATTTAAAACATTTTTAAGGTAAAAAGAGAAGGAAAGAAAAAATATGCTTCTCAGTGCGAGGACGGTGCGCAGAGCTCCATCCGTCATCCCCACTCCAGATCTCAGCCTCCCCAGGGCCTCCCCAGTGTCCTCCCAGCAGGGTCCCTACCAGGTGCCCCTCCCTGCCCATGGGACAGGGAGATCCTCCACTCTTGGGACCTCAGTTTCCCCACTGTGAAATGAGAAGAGGCTTCTGAGGGTGCCTGGATGTCAGTTTCCCAAGACATTGACCCCTATCTGACTCTGACACCCCCCCACCCCCATCCCCACTCCCCCCATCCCCCGAGCTGATGCTGGTTGGTCTTTTCTGGAATGTTCCGCAAGCAAAGGAAATCTCAAACCATGAAAATACTTTCAGGGAGTGTGGGACTGATCACACCCTAAATGACCATCCAAACCCAGACCTGGGTGCCAGTGGCCTTGGAGGAAAGACCAGGGAGGTGCAAACCACGATGGTGAGAGANGGAGCAGGGAAGAGAAAACCCTTGTGTGCACCTGGCTCTAGTTTCTGCCAGCGAGAAAGTTAACGTGTAGGTAGGTGCTTACGTGCTCAGACTGTTCGTTCCAAGGATTTTTTTTTTTCTTGTTTGTGATGTACAAGTGCCGGTGCATAATTACTGCACATTTACAAACAGAAATGTCTGTGTATTCTTGTACCGGTTCATTAAACAAATATTTACGCAGTGCTAATAAGCCACCCAGAACTGGAGGACCTACTAGCTTCTCCCAAATACACACAGATATCTTTGCCTGGGAAGTGTGCAGCACCCTGGGACGCACAGCTGTGTTAGTGTACAGCTAAAGGTAGCATGCACCCTTGAGCATCGGCATTAGGATGCAGTGTGCAGCATCCCCACCCTCCTGGACCCCTCCAGTGCACACACTCAGGTCCAGCCTCCGTGTTTCTTGTGCAGACCTGCTCAGGCTAAGCATAGTGCCTTTTGGACGCCCGCCTGCCAGCCCCGCCCATCTCCGAGAGTGCCCCAGGCCAGGTGGGGCTGGGCAGGCCCCGGAAACCTCTCCCAGCTGCTGTGCCCAGTTTCAGGGAAGCCAAGGACTGGCATTCTGCCCACGGAGACTGTTTGCCCTTGCACCTGCCTCTGGGGCTTCCTGGAAGATGCCTGGAGGCCCAGCCCCCACCCCAAAACCCAGCATTCTGAATCCCTTCCAGACCCANGGGGGTGGCACCCCATTTCCAGCCACATCTCCAAGAGTATGGTACACCCCTCAAAGTTAGAACCAGACTCAAGCAAGGCAGAGCTCCCCAATGACAGAACCCGGAAGTGTAGAGAATACTGGTTGTTTTTATTTTTTATTTTGCTAAGCTCAATGGTGGCCTGCCTGTGCGAAGCATATGTATCCTTCCTGAGCTACGCCCAGCCAGAGTGGAAATTTAAACTTAGGGACATCTCCAACTCAGTCCTGATTATTGCATGTGGNGCACATGCTGGGAGTTTTACACATGAGTGCTGGCCCAGGCAGGGGTGTTTGGTGACATGGGAGGCTCAGCAGATGGCTGGCTGGTTCTGCTGCGCCCAGCAACAGAGCTTCTAAAGGTGTCTCCTCCCTACTGGTGTTTGTATGTGCCTGCACGCAGTGGGTGCTGGGTGTAGCCTGCCAGTGCATGCACACAGTANGAGCTTAGTGTGGCATATGGGTGGCTACACAGAGCAGGCTTCACATGCAATGAAGAAGCTGCACACTGTGGGCTCTGTATGCACTCAGGAGTCACACACAACAGGCAAGTGGGTACACACAGGGAATGGGCTGCACATAGTAGGTTCTGCAATGCCCAGGGGGCTATACACATGTTTTTCAGGAATCCAAGAGCTGTACACAAATCCAGGGAGGACAGGCAGTACAAGGGTTGTCACTTTACACATCCTCTGGAGTTCAACAGAGTTAGTTCGGCAAGCATTCAGGGGCTGCACTCAGTAGGCCCTGCATTTGTTCAGGGGTTGCACAGAGTAGATTTTTGCACTCTGCATGCACTCAGGAACGGCACACAGTAGGTTATGCATGAACACTGGGATTGCACGCAGTAGGTTTTGCACTTTGCATGATTCGGGGGCTGCACACAGTAGGTTGTGCATGAGCTCAGAGGCTGCACACAGGTTCTGCACAAGCTCAGGGGCTGCACACAGTAGGTTCTTCTACACTTTGTCTGAGCTCAGAAGCTGCACACAGTAGGCTCTGGACCGCCCCGGGGCAGGCCAAGCCGCTGGGACTGGGGCACGCGGTCCAAGGCTGTTCCTGCGCTGGCTCCCTGCCCGGCCTTGAGCGCCAGGCGTCCCAGGGAAGGCGCCTCTCACAAAGGGAGGGTCTGTGCGTACACCCCGCCCTCCCGCCGCCGGGGCGGACCCCCCACCCCTGCGGGCCGCAGACACCGGGCCTGGCGGGCACCAGAGCGAGGCTGGCACCGGCGCGCTCCGGAGGGGGTCGGCGGCGTGCGCCTAGGGCGCACCCGGGACGGGCGCTGGAGAGGGTCGGGGTGACCCCAGGTTGGGGAGCCCGAGGGGGCCAAGCGCCTGCACAGTCGCCCACTAGCACTGTCTGTGACTCCGGCAACCGCCTCTGTCTCCAATTATCCAATTTAAGGACTAAGGAACCCGGGACTCCTGCCTGCTGGGGAGGGCGGGAGGGGCGGCTGGGGTCTGGGTCAGAGCCCCACTCCACCCCCAGAGTGTCTGGCGAGAGGGTGGGGTGGCTACAAGCCGTAATGAGGGCTCTGGAAGCAACTCGCTTTTTGCTGAGCTCTCTGCAACCCATGGAGTTCACCTTAGCACGTGGGAGGGCCTTTGCACTTTCCCTTTTATGGGTGGGGAAACTGAGTCACAGCTGGCTGGGCTCTCCTGGCTCTAGTAACCCGTCAGTGTGAGGCAAGAATCAACCTTGGCCTTCACCTTTTCCTGTAGGGAGTGCGGAGCTCTACCCTTACACGACGCCTTGGAGCCAGCAGAGAAGCATTTATGGCGCGCCTGCTGTGTACACGAAGGCATAAACGTCACTCCCACGCACTCGTACACCGGGTGATCTCAAATTTGGCCTCCCATGTGCGTGCGTGCTCGAGCCTGGAGCGCGCACTCCACAAGAGCACGGAGGGTCTTGGTTTCTGCCCCCGGAAGCTGCTGACTCCACCCACTCCCAGGGTCCTGGGAACAGCAGAGTCAGAGAGGGGGTGGGGTGGGAACAGTAGGAAAAGACTAGGGACAGCAGAGAGAGGAAACCCCCGCTGTGGGTTCTGCAGATGTGGATGGGGCGGGGAGGGAGGGGAACCAAGTCTTCTCGGTCCCTGGTGAAGGGGTGGCTTTCAGGTTGATGCTGTGGGTTTTAGGGCGAGGTTGTTTTGGGTCTTTGGAAGGGATCATGGGTTGTCAGAGCCTCTGGCGTCTGTCTGATATGGCTTCGGGCTGGGGGGGTTGTCACCCAGTTTGGGGGACCTCAATTGATCCCAATCTATCTCTCTGAGCTCTTCTATTCCTGCTCCAGGGCCGGGCAGCCCCCTAGGGACAGGATGAGCAATGAGCCCCCCCCCAGTAGTGGGGTGCTTAGGAGAGAACTAACCGGCTTTCTGGACCGGGTGGGGCCCAGGATGAGATTTCTAGAGCCGAGAGACGGGAAGAAAGGTCAGAACTGTCTGGGGCATAGTGACACACAGGCCTGGGATCCCAGGATCTGCAGGGACTTCCAGGCCTGTCTGGACTTCAGAGTGAGACACAGTCATTAACTGAAAGACAGCATGGGAGCCAGGGCTCAGAGGATAAAGGGGCTTCCAGCTAAGCCCGAGGACCTGAGTTCAATCCCAGGACCCACAGGGAACCAACTCTCCCAAGTTGTCCTCTGACCTCCATATGCAAAAAATAAATAAAATAAAAAAATTTAAGGAAAAATAAAAAGCTAGCTATGATGACACAAAGCTAGCCGTGCCAGCATTGGGAATCTCTGTTAGTGGCCAGCCTGTTCTACACAGCAGGTTCCAGGTCAGCCAGGGCTACACAGAGAGACCCTGTCTCAAATACAAAATGAGGAGCTGGAGAGATGGATGGCTCCGTGCTTAAGAGCACTGATTGCTCTTGCTGAGGACCTGGGGTCAGTTCCCAGCATCCACATGGTGGCTCACAGAGTCCAGGAACACGAGTGATACGCATGCGAACCAGATTCTAGACAGGATTTATTGGCGCTGAGACTCCCACTCGGAAGCCCTTGGCTGAGGCCTGCCCCTTTTCTAGCCACGCCCCCCACCCAGCACGTATTGAGCCCTGAAGCTTCTTGTGGCCTCTGCGCTAGCTGCGCGTTCCCAGAAGAGCAGGAAAGGGCCTGGCATACAGTCAGAGCTACATAAAACAGATGCAGGTGACACAAAGAATCAAGTCACATCAAAGGAGAGTTTGACGCATAGGTGACTTTCTGTGTCCCAGCCTCAGGACAGACTGTTTTGTCCTTTGTTAGCCTGCAGCTTGTTGTGTCCTCACCAAGTCTTGTGACACCACTCAGCTTAGGGAACCCTGTCCTGTGGAGGTGGCCAGTCACGAGACCTTGGGCAGGTGGCTCCACCTTCTTGGATTGTTTCTCTGTGAAATAGGGACACTAATCATGGTGTCCATCTCCTAGGGATGTCCTGAGCAGCCAGTGAATTAAAATAATAACTGAGCTGGGCTGGGGGCGTGGTCAGGGTGGAGCCCCGCCTAGAATCCCCCAGTGAGGGGCTGGGGGCGTGGTCAGGGTGGAGCCCCGCCTAGAATCCCCAGTGAGGGGCTGGGGGCGTGGTCAGGGGTGAAGACCCGGAGCAGTTCATTTTCAGGCTCTGAATTCCTCTCCCTCTACCCCTAGCATCACCCCCGCCTCCGGCTTTTCACCCTGAAAAACAGATAAAATATTAAAGCAGCTATCTCATATTATTTCCCCCAATGTCTCTTTGTATTTGATCGGCCCTGCACCTGCCCCAGCCTGTGTGAACAGGCTCACACAGCCATCATCACCTGTACCTGGAAAGCGGGGTTCAGGGAAAGATCTAAAACCTCGTGTGCTATTGGGGCAGGCAGTGTCCACCCGTCACCACGGATCTGTCCAGGTTTATTCCAGGGGATGTCAGCCAGTGTGAACACACACCTGTTTCTACAAGCCCTTCACCGGGCTGCCTGTCACACAGGACAGCCAGCTCAGAGAGGTTGAGCAACTTGGCAGAACGGAACAGGAAGTAGCCAGGTGCAGGGGTTAGTGTTCCTATAACCGAGTACCGGGGGACCGCGTGTGCAAGCGTGCGCGTGCGTGTGCACCACGCCCATCTGCCTGCAGCCTGCATTGCCAAGTTTTTCCTGCTTAACATCCAAGGAACACACCCACGTTTCCTGGCACACGATGGCGTCCCTAAGGGGACCAGCAGTCCAGGACAGGACCGAAGCTCGGTGACCTGGGACAGTTTCTCCCTGCTGACTGGGATGGCTCAGTCTCCCCTCAGCNGCCTAAAGTTTTCCCCTCATCCACCCATAATTCCAGACTCCAAGCCAGGTTGTGGCTTCTACACTCTGAGCTTCGGTCTCTCTTTCTGGGGGAAAATGAGGCTGGAGNAGTCTTGAGTGTGGAAAGAAGAGGCTGGGCTCCTGTGGCGGAGTCAGGGAGCCACCAGGTATTCCAAGCGGTTCCGGGCCAGGAAGACTTCCGAACCTTGGCATGGAGGACATGTGTGAGAGGGGGAAACTGAGGCAAGGCCAGACAGTGTTAGGTCCTGGCTTGGGAGTACAGTACTCTTCCCCCACCCACCGTTGTTTGTCCACGGGCCGTCAGTCTTGTGGGCACCTGGGTGGGGGACCCAGAGGCCACCAGGTCAGGGAGAGGACAGCAGGTTACAAGCCCTAGGGGCAGAGCTAGTAGCATAGACCTGCCTGGGGCCACTGCCTGCAGGCAGAGACTGTGCCCTGCCCCGAGTTTCCACACCTTGAGCACCAGGGAAGCCTCACCCCGTGACCCCCGCCCCAGGCTCCATGTCCCTCAGGCACCATCTCAGGGACCCCGTCTCCTTCCTACCCCTTCCCGCTCTGTTCCCTTCCCCACCCTAATACCTCTGGGTGGCCCCCACCATGGTGACCTTCCTCCCCTGGGTCTCACTCAAAGACTGTTGAACCTGTAGCCTAACTCCTAACCCCCCACCTCCC
>LZPO01107903.1:569438-581899 GCA_001675575.1 Neotoma lepida
CTTGCCCTGCCTGGCCTGGAACCTGCCATGTAGACCAGGCTGGCCATGAACTCAGGGACGAACCTGCCTCTGCCTGTGCCACCAGCCCAGCTGGGGCTGTGGGACTGGCTGCAGGGCAGCTCAGTGGGAGGTTAGGGACCACACACATCTCTGGTCCCCATAGACACCCTTCCTGCAAAGGAAATCAGGGCATCATGGGGACAAGGGGTGAGGAGAGTCTGGATCCATGGGCTCTGGCCACCCCATGCCTCAGTCAGGACTCAACACCACTAGGGAATCTACAGCAGGGCATTCCGTGTACAGGCTAGACCTCACAGAACAGGGAGCCAAGATGAGTATGAAAAGCTATTTAATTCTGACAACCTGAAGCGGGGCCCCAGGAGGCACTGCCCAGAGCCCCTCCCACCAACTCAGAGATACCCAGTACAAAATGGCTGAAGTTAAGGCGCAGTCCAAGTGACACAAGCAGGTAGCTGGGCCCCAGTGCTCCCGTCTGTCCACTCTGGTAGGACAGGGGTGCCTAGGGGACATCCTCCTCCCTCCCTCCCCAAAGCTCTAGGAGGACTGCCCAGCTGCCACTGCCTGTCACCCTGAAGCAGACACCCTTTTCCATGCAAGTGTGAGTGGACACAGGTCCCAGGCTCTATCACGAGTGTGGGGACCGTGGCCTCTGCCTCAGTGACATGCAGCATGTGTGGTGGGCTCCCTGCAGGCAGATCTGTCGTGGAGTCCAGAGCCTGGCTGGTGAGGTAGAGGACAGATGCCAGGTCCAGAAGCCACTGTTGGGGCAGAGGGCAGTGGCTGTGGTGTGGAAGACTTGCAGATCCGAGCTGAGGGCTATTTGCTGGGGATAGGACTCATTCACGCCTGGCCAGTTCCCACCATGCTGCAGACCGTAGAACCTGGAGCAGTGACCAGCATTCTTGACTCCCATCTCCGCGTGGACCCTCCTGATGGGATACGGACTCCTCATGTCGACCCAGGCCCTTGGGCAGGGTGCCTACATCTAGGCCTCTCATGGCTGCTCCCAACATAGGAACCTGCATGACAGGGATGTTGTTCTGGCCCCAAAGAGCCCTGTCGTGTGGAGAAAGGTGCAGCCGGCTGGGACTGTGGGGTGAGCATCGGCAAAGCACCAGAGGCAGCAGCCTTGCATGGAGCGGGTGGCAGGTGAAGCTCACAGCTGGTGCAAAGCAGAGCTGGGCGCCGAGGCGCAGCTGTGGTGGAGAACAAGTGCGAGGCCTCAGAGGGCTGAGCACCATGTTATTGAGGAGGGCACGACCCGGGTCTGCCTCCCAGGAGGGTGGCAGTGGTCCCTGTCCCCTGCAGGTCCCAGGTGGCCGGCATCTGTGTGGCATGGAAGGCTGCGAGGGCCCAGCTCTTGTGCCTCTTCTTCCTAGGCCAAAGTCCCTGGCTGCACCACAGGGCTGGGCTGAACCTGTTNCGGATCTGTGGGGCTGGATGTGCTGACCATGGGGCCGTCTCGATCCCTGGCAGGGTTTGCAGCTCCTGCTTCCTCAGGCAGGGCTGCCTCCTCAGTGGGCAGGGGTTTCTTGGCCAGCTCTTCACTTGGAGGCTGCTGGGAGATGGGGGCATCTGAGTCCCTCAAAGGTGCAGGCCCCTCGGCTGGAGCCCACGAGGACTGAGGTACGTCCTTCTGTAGAGGGGAGGAAGCTGTGAGGCTGGGACATGTGGGCAGTGGACCTCAATGGGACAGAACCCAACACAAGTGCAGAATACTTAGAGCAGGAGGCATGACGTCATCCAGCACCATCCAGTGCCATCCAGCACCAACCAGAGCAATCCAGCACCATCCAGCGCCATCCAGCACCAACCAGAGCCATCCAGCGCCATCCAGCACCATCCAGAGCCATCCAGCACACAGGCTGCAGGACCCAGGCCTCCAAGGCCCAGGGGTATATGGGACCCCTGCCCTCCCTCTATACCTCTCGCCCCTCCCTGATGCTCCGCCAGAGCCCCTAGAGAAAGGCCACTCACTCCTATGACCAAATCAACCCTATGGGAACCAGTGGCCCCAAAGCCCAANAGGTCTGTAAGCATAAGGCTGGCACTGAGCAGATCCCTGCCTACCCCAGCAGCTGCCTCAGGACACCAAGAAAGTCCTGGAACACAGGGCCCACAGGAAGACGCATCCAAGGAGCAAGGCTCTTCTTGGGGAGCCATGTGTCATCTACTGCTTGGGGATGGGGGCTCCTCCCATTCCCTCTCAGCTCTCCACCGTACCCTCCACCCTCTCTGGCTGCATCAGGGCCTTTGGGAGAGGGCTTTGGCAATGCAGCAGGAGTGTTCACAGCCTCGGGTCATATCCAGTGAGTCCCCACAGGGACCCACAAGCCCAAAGTGTGACCTTCCAGAAGCAAGGGACCCGGGCCAGGGGCACAGGAGGTTGCACTCAACTTGACCTGGCGGCCTTAGGGGTTATCACCGCAGTCATAGCAAACCGGTATTCACCGCAAAGCCGCTGCCCGTCCAGAAGGCACCCAGTTCCCGGCGCCACAATGCCACAGTGCAGCTGGTCATCAGTGTGCAGGGGACCAGGTAGAGCAGCGCGGGCTGGCCACGCTGCATGAGGACAAGCGCGACGAATGTCACCAGGAGACCCAGGCCGTAGGCTGCAGGGACAGAGCGAGCATCAGACACCTGCTCCTCCTGGCAGGGGCCACTGCAGCCGATGGAGGGGAACAAGGACGAGGATTCAGGCAAGCTGGGCCTCCCAGAACCGAGGCAGCTGAGGCAGGAGGATTGTAAGCTCCAGGCCAGCTGAGCAACACGAGGCTGAGAGAGAAAACAGCCACAGGACTGTGCAGGTCGGGGAGGAGGCAGGCGGCCATGGGAGCCTGTGTGGGAAAGGCTCCACCAGCCCAGGCAACCTGTGCCAAGCACATGCCAGGCACCCACTATTCATGNCCAGCCCTACTAGGTGACTGACTTTCAAAACCAGCCTGGGAGTAGTGGCACATGGGAGTGAGGGCCCTGAGGTGACAGACAGAAGGCAGGGAACAGCAGGATAGCAGCGTGGCCACCTACCAATGGTACAGGCCACGAAGTAGATCCTGGAAGACTGCACCTGGATGTCGAACCTGTGGCAATAAGCCACCAGCAGCCCTGGAGGGGATGCAGAGTCACCACAACTATGGCATGGCCATGGGAGACCAGAGTGTGACAGATGGCCCGCAGGGTCAATCAGGACAGGGACAGCAAGGATGCACACCATCCTATGTAGCAGTGGACACACACACACACACCTGGCAGGTGTTGCCATACAACCACGCACCATCCAGGAGGCNATCTCACTCACTCCCAGACCTTCCTGAACTCCAGGCATGGGCACCATGCCCCACAGCCCACCTGCTGGCCCCGCCCCGTGCGCTCAGCCCACACCTGGCACCAAGATGTCTCCAAAGCCCAGGAGGGAGAAGGGCCGGTCACACAGGGAGAGTGGCGAGGTGTTCAGCCTGGGCACCTTCAGCACCATGGGCAGCTGTGGAGAGAGCTGGGTTTAGGCCGGGGGCCCACACCTACCACCCCTTTCTGGGCTCTCAGCCCATGGCCCACATGGGGGAGTGGCNTACCTTCTCGTGGGTGGAAGAGTTCGAGGGCCCAGTGGCCACCTCCACCATGATGCTGTTCCCACTCTGCAAAAGACAGGCCTGTCAGCCAGGGTGGGGATGGCANTGGGTAGCTGGGAGGGCAGAGGGGACATACCTTGGTCAGGAAGGGGGTGATGAAGACGAAGAAGACGTCGTAGATGAAGAGCACCACCAGCAGCAGTGTGCACGCCTGCGAAAGCCAGTGCCTGAGGGGCNACCCAGCCCAGGGCCCTCGGCTGGGACTGCCCGGGACCTATGCCCAGGACTAATGGCCAACCAGGGCTGTGATAATATTCTCACCCAGANCNTCAGCCCTCCACCCGGGGCCGTGCCTGCTATGCTCACGGCAGCTCTCACCTTGAAGGTGGGCAGACGGATGGTCTTGAGCATGTACAGGCAGAAGGCAATGCCCAGGATGTCCTGCAGGACCCAGGCCCACCTGGGAGGAGAGCACTCAGTAACTAGGAGCTCTGTCCCTGCCTCATCCTACACCAGGCAGCACCGCAGGCCTGCCACCCAACCATGAGCTGCACCCACCCTGCCCACAGAGGGGCCTCAAACCCCAGAAGCAACCGAGCCCGGTGGCAGGGCCCAGCAGCAAGGTCCATGGACTGGCTCCAAGCAGATGCGGTGTGCAAGCCAGAGTGATGGTTCCTGTACCATCTGAATTTTCCCAGAACACACAGCTGTGGAATCTGGGAGTCAGAACTGCATGGGGCTGGGGCTGTGCAGGCNGCTGTGGGAACACGACTCTACTGTACCTCACTGTCACTGCAGCCACCATGGAGGACATGAGGGGACAGCAGAAACAGGCTAAGTTTGGGTGGGGGCTTGACTCTGCTTTCAGAGCCCCGTCTCTCATGCATGTGACTCCAAATATTTCCCTGTTTCTCACAGTGATGTCTGTTAGAGCACCGAACAGCCTGGAAGCCAGGAGTGCCTGGCTGCCTGGGGAGAGGCTTGGGTTGTGCCAGATGGTGTCAGTGACGACTAGGAGCCAGGTGGGGACAGGCAGGCTGTCCTCTGGGCCATGGCGCCAGGCCTCTGCTTTACAGGGGAGTGTGCATGCATAAGAACCCGTGGGAATTCAGTGCAGGAGAAAACGGGGCCCCATCACCATGGGGGAGACAGCAGGCGGCACCNAGGCATCAGGTACTGCCTGAGCCCANGCCAAGACAGTGGGTGACAAACAGTGGCGCTGGTCCAGCATGTCCCCGTGCTCTGTCCAGGAGCGGAGTGGAGGATGGACAGCACCCTCATCTAGATTCCAATCAGGGTATGGGCTCTGGGCCAGGCCTGAATGAAATGGGACACGGGCAGGCGGCAGCCGTGGGATGCAGCCCTCCAGATGGGCAGCACTGGACCAGGCTGGGCAGCGGGAGCACCCAAGGACAGCAGTGAGAAGTTGACGGGGTGGCCTGGGACANGGCAGCACTTACTGGTCCTCATTTCTGAAGATCCCCCACACTATGGTGACAGTGATGCAGAAGAGTGCCAGCAGTAGCATGCGGGCCTGTGGGCGCTTGTGGAAGTATGGCAGGTTGTTGTCGGGGACCCTGGAGGGGACCACCCATCAGCATCCCTCCTTCCACACCACCCTGGNCCCCAGCTCCTGTCTTGCGCCTCTACCCTGTCACTGCTGGCCTTCAGTGCCCGGGGCCCCTCACCTAGCCCACGTGGCTCTGAGCAGCATGTCAGTCCACTGGCACCCCAGGGGCTAGTAGATCTTGGGGGCCTGTGGTGTTGTCACCTCCCTTCCCAATCTTCCCTTCTCGGCTGCCTCACTCCCTGGGACCCGAGCCGTGGCTCAGTTGGACAGGAAGGGACATAGTGCGTGGGGGCCGGGTACCCAGAGCCCACCCCACCCACGTGATGAGCACTTAGGGAGCATCTGCAGTCTCTCCGGATGAGCCAGCAGGTNGGACGGTGCAGGACAGGTGGGAGGGCTCACCTGCAGGTGCAGAAAGGCAGCTTGCGCACACAGGGTGCCAGGCAGCTGTAGAGCCCGGTGGAGGAGGCCAGGCAGAAGATGCCGATGATCACGTAGACTGCAGGGTCGGGCGGGCAGATACCAGGAACAGTGAGGGGCACGAAGGGTAGTAAGTCAAAAAAGCAGCTATGGGTGCTGGGCTCTCGCAGGATGGGCGGGGCTCTGGGTGGATGGGCGGGCTCTTGCAGGGTAGGTGGGGCAGCGCACCCAGGTGGTCATAGAAGTAGTAGAGCAGCACCAACATGAAGCAGCACATGACAACAAAGACGCAGATCATGACNGGTGTCACATCCACCGCCTCATCCTCCTGCTTCTCAGGGCCATCATCTCGCTTATGCTTCATGTACCTTCTTGGGAAACATTGGGGTCACCCAGGGCCCAGTTCCCAGCAGCTTGCCCCGCCCACGGTGCCTGCAATCAGCAGCACTCACTTCTTTACGTCACGGCTGCCNGCCCAGTAGCCACCAAGGGCGACGGTGCCCACGGCCATGACAAAGATGATGACCATGTTGTAGTCCATCACTGGCTCGCTCGGCGCATACAGTGCCACCATCACCGCATGGCCAAAGCGCTGTCCCCAAGAAGAGAATGGGCTCAGGAGGTGGGGGGCACTATGCCCCAGCTTTACCCAGAACCCNCAGCACCTGCTCCTAAGACCCAGGCGGCAGACTCCAAGCCCCACCCACCCACCCTGCCTTTCCCTGGTGTCTACCCTGAAGATGTCTCGCAGGTCCCTGTGACTAAGCAGGGCCACCGGGATGCTGATCTCCTCATATTGTGTCTTGTTGCCTCCTGGAGGGACCTGCAGTGGAGGGGGGTATAAGATCACCCCAGCCTCTGGGAGGGCAGTGCCAGTCCTCCTCCAGGCAGCCTTGTGCCCAGCTCTGCACCACATCCTAGTGTGCAGAAGGGCAATGCCAGGCACCAAGCCCTGGTGCTCCTGGGCCCTAAAGGAGGGCAGGGCCTAGAGGCTCCTCTGAACTGGCCCTGCGCGGTGGACACACTAAGGGTCTCCAGCACATTCGCAGCTGTCCCGCATGCCCTCACCAACCATTTCAGTGTCCTACAGCCCTTTTCCCATGCTGAAGCCAGGGCTCCCCAACACTGTCCCACCACCCCACAGGTGACGGGGACTCAGGCACCCTACCAGCTTCTCCTTGCTGACTATCAGCAGTGCACGTGCCCCACTGCTCTGGGCCAGTCGCACTTTCTCGTAAAAGGTACAGTTGCCCCGGGCCACCAGCGCAATTTGGTTGGTCAGGTCCACAGGAAGGTCACGGTAGGAACAGAGCTGGGTTGAGCTTAAGTCTCGAAGCTTCAGGAGAGACTGCAGAGGGGGATGACATCAGGGCCACCAAGTCACACAGANAGATGGGAAATAGCACAAGCTATCCCTACAGGCATCCACACCAGGATAGCCAGGCCTGTCCTCCCCAGCTGGGGTGGGGGGCTACTCTGAATACCCTGTGAGGAGACACACATGTCCATACAACANGCAAAACTAGGAACTGGTGCACCTAGGACTCACAAAGCCCTCACCCACACACACTGGCATATCCTCCAAATGCCCAGTAAGTATCCCGGCCTCAGTCCCGGTCACAGTGGCATGAGCATCACTCAAGGCTCAAAAGGCAGGCTGACCCACTGTGAGCATGCTGAAACACCTCAAGACTTTGGACCTAGAGGCTGGGGCCATTAACAGAGCCCACATGTGCGTTCACACACGCACAACGTATAGAGAAGCTCATGCACACACCGTTAAGTGCAGATGGGAAGGGGTGGAGGGGCCAACTCAGAGGACAGGCACCTCTCTGGGAATAGCTTGGGGGCATAAGCAGACATNGGGTGGCTCTGAGCGGTGAGATGGACAGTTAGCCACCTAACAAGCCCTGTCTGACCAGGCTCCCCAGCAAGCCCGCCTCCCCACAGCCCTTAGTCAGCTTTTACTCCTGAGCATGAAAACCCAGGCCCAGAGTGACTGACTGTAGGAACAAGGTGTCAGTAGCAGGCCACAGGCACATGTGGCCTGGTGGGCAACTCACCACCTTGTTGAGGTCACGTGGCAGGTGGGCCCACTGTGGGTTGTAGAGGAGGCAATAGTCTCTGCCCCGGGGACCGCCACTCTGGGAGACCACACGCAGCATGCCGAACTCACAGGCCACCTGTAACGACAAGGCAGNGTCAGGACTTCCAGTGCCAGAGGAAGCAGGAACACCTCAGAAAGGGGTTGCCAATGGCCCTGGTGAGGATACCAGTGAGGAAGATGGACAAGGCATGGCATGAGCAAGGCATGGTGGCACAGGCCTGTTATTCCACACTCGGGAGGCTGAGGCAGGAGGATAGCCATGAGTTTGAGGCCAGCCTGGGCTATAGAGACTCTGTCTCAAAGAAGGGTAAGCTCCTCTCTCTGTCTTCCTGAGGCTGGCTATGCCCACCAGGAGCAGCATGTCTCAGAATGGTTCTGTGGAAGGGACCTCCGAAGCAGGGAGCTACAGGAAGACAGTCTATTCCCAGAGCCAGCTGCGTGGTACCAGCACTTCATAGGTGCCCTGCAACCCTCTCCTGGCTCCCATCAGCTTCCCTGGTTCACATGACCAGCACCTGAAGGACCACCTCCACCAGTCCCTGGTGGCTTACTCCTGGGCTGCACAGGGCCCCAAGGAAGCCAGATACCTCTCTGGACTAGAGATGGGGATCCCAGGAGAGAAGCAATGGCTGCTTGCATGCCCTGGACCCCTGGCTGTGGCAATGAACGGGGGATGCCCCCAAAACCACACTGGAGTTAAGGATATACACAACCTGTAAGAGCAGCACATGGAGGGTGGGATCAAAGCAGGCCGCAGCCAGTTGTGTGGCATCTGTTGAAATGCCAGTACTTGCTGGGGCTTAGCTGTCTGTCCAGAAGGCTGAGGCTTAGCTGTCTGTCCAGAAGGCCATGCCCTGGGTAAGGCCTTAGCCTCCTTGTTGGCTCAGGCTGCAGAGTGGGGGAAGGGGAGGCAGATATGGAGGTGCAGGCTGGTTGTTACAGCTGGGAGAGTTTGAGTTAGCCCCTGTGCTAATAAGCGCTTCCTGGGCTCCAAAGACTCGAACCCGGGGGAAGAAGCAGACAGTGGAGGGGCAAGAGCTAGGAAAAGATGAGTGACAACACCCCCAGGTCCACCCTTAACAGAGCACAAGGGGCTAGGCANGGTAGACAGCNTGCCCTTAATCCNGGCACTTGAGGTAGGGGCTTGTGAGTTAGAAGCCAGCTTAGTCTACACAGGGAGTCCACCATAGGGTCTGAGTGAGCAGAGCCAAGCAAGTTGGCCCAGGCCAGCCGGGCAGCCTCACAGCCGTGGTGCCAAGAATGAAGAGGCGGAGGGCTCCTGGAAAATGACCTAGAGGGCCACACAAGGCACGTCCTCATCCATGCTGTTGCATCCAGCCTTTCCCTGCTGAGGAGAGCGCTGCCACAGTGCTGAGCTTGGACCTGGCCAGTGTTTCCTTTTTGATATCCTTCTAGCCACCCAAGATCAGCTGGAGATAGTGTGATAGACCCTTACTGCCCAGCCTCCACAGAGGTTTCAGTACAGGGCCTCAAGGTGGCTCACCAGGACCCGAGTTCCAGCCCTGGGACCCACAGGGTAGGAGAGAAGACTCCCACAAGCTGTCACAGGATATGCATCCAAGTACACACAGATTCAAACACAAAATGAATATCTAAAAAAATGTAGTTTCATTACATAATGCTAATCCTTGAGTCTCACAGAGTCCCACAGATTTGCAAAAACACCAATAACATGTACCGCCACTGTGGCTGCTTTCACGTCACAAACTGGCTGCTGAAGACAGAGAAATAGGCTGAGGCTGAGCTGGCAGCCTACTCCCTGCGAGCTGGCTGCCATGGTCAGGGAAGTCACCAGGACGGCTATTAGGGGAGATTTACCTCCAACAGACCTGCTAGGATAACGGGCCCTGTGTGCTACACNGCAACATCTCACAGGGGATATGCTGCTGCCCAAGAGCGACATGGCTGTTAAAAGTGTACCCAATGACTTCTGGTTGGTGCTAAGGCCTGCCTACAACTCATANGTGTTGTGAGCCAGGGCAAAGGCTTTGGGCTGGGGAGATCATAGTCCGCAGCAGGAACACTGCTGCTATTGTTGGCAGGGTCTCATGTAGCCCAGGCTGGTAATCGACTCTTTGTAACTGAGGATGACCACAGACTTCTGATCTAAGTGCTGGGACAACAGGCACACACCTGGTTTTGTGGTGCCAGGGATGGAATACCCGGGCTTCGCCCATGCTATGGTTTTGATGGACACCTGTGCTGTGCCTGTCCAGATGCCTTCTACACATCTGTGTTTACATCTGTGTGGCCCGGTCAGTCACAGAGGGAAACCACCAAGCTCCTAAGAGCTGACTACAGCCGTAGCACAGTGGACCAAGGTCAGCCTTCATCAGAGAAAATACCCACATCTACCTCCCAAGACTAAGGGCGTGTCACAGAAGAGGAAGGACTGGGAGGGGTGGGTCCTAAGAACTCTACCATAACTTTCCTAAATTCAGAAAGCTGTAAGCTCACAGACCCGTTGCTGAGGACACATAGGCAGTGCTTGCTGCGGGGAGACAGCCCAGTGCCCGCCAAGCTGTCAGGAGCCAGCTTTTCAGTGATGAGCCACCCACACTCCTGTGAGGACTCCCCATAAGTCCACTGCTTCTTAACTCGACCTGGGCGGAGTCACTTCTGTCATGTGGGTGACCTATCTAGGGCACATAGGTTTTGTTTATGTCTCTCCAGAAGTCACTCAACATCTGGGCTCTCGGAGCTCACTCTTCCTGGCTGCAAACTCCTCAGGGAAAGACTGAGTGTCGCCTGAGGACCTGCCATGGAAACAGGCAGGGAGGGGCGCTGGCCTGAAGACATGAATGGACACCAACCTTGGATACCAACTTGCAGCGAGCAGGACTGGCAGGGTCCCCACACAGATCGGGCTTGTCCCCTTTTAGAGATCAGGCCCCAACTCCTTGAGAGGGACCCTGGTCACCTCAAGGTAGCAGCATGGAAGACCCAGGTTGCCCCAGTCCCTGTGACTCTCAGAGGCCCTGACCACACAAAGCAGGCCACTGTGAACCTTGTTTTCAAGGCACCGCCACAGGGACCCAGTGCTGTTAACTCCAGGGAGAGCAGGGTCTCTAGAATATTATCTCTGTCTCTCCAGGCTGTTGGGTATGTCCCAGGAAGGCCCTGAGTCACCAGCTCCAGGGAGGGAAGGGCCCGAGGGCAGAAGAGACCACAGAGCTCAGAGCACACACCCCAAACTCCTCCTGTGTTTATGAGTTGTGCTGGCACACAAATGAGTCCATTCCTACGGGACCGTCCATAGTTCCTTCCCGTCCCAGCAGCAGGGCAGCTGTGATAGGGGCCAACAGAGCCCTGCTCTGTGGGCTGGGGCTGGGGCTCTCTGTGAAAGGTGGCTTTTGTGTAAAACGGAAATCGATAGAACTGCCTCTCTTCACAGCAGTCATTTACGAGCACAAAGGCGCATTCATGGTCGCCAACCCCACAGCGCACATGGCAGCCTTTCTACGCCGTCACCACAGGGACAGCACAATGACACTCTGAACAGGTCAGGCTCTTCCAAGAACCAGTTCCTAAGGCTCGGTGTCCCAGGCATACCTGGGAGAACTGAGGGCACAGGCCCCGACAGCAAGCTCACTTAGACACATCTGGGCACCACGAGCCCCCAACACCACCTCAGTGGTGGGAAACGAAGATGACACAGGAGTAGCCGGGCAGTGGGGGCCTCAGGGATACCAGAGGCCTGACAGGGAGCCAGGCAGTGGGGGCCTGAGGGACACCAGGGACCTGACAGGGAGCCAGGCAGTGGGGGCCTGAGGGACACCAGGGGCCTGACAGGGCCAAGTCTGTCTCTTATACACATCTAGATGTGTATAAGAGACAGGTGCCAAGTACTCCCACTTGCACACCCCTCTCCTGATAACAGGGGGAGAGAGGTATAACTGGGGACATCCGGTCTCTTAGCCAGGGTCACAAAACGGCAGTGGGTCCAGGACCTCCACCAAGCCACCTCCCGCTCAAGAGAGCTAGCCTGGGTACCTGGACCAGGCTGTGACCCAGCCAAGAATGCCACCCTTGCCTGTTCCCCACCAGATGTGGGAAAGACAGGGACAGCTGCTTGCAAGCAGGATAAGGTCCCAGTGATGCTCAACGCCTGCCCAGGTGAAGTCCCGAAGCACCCAGCTTCACCGCCAGCCAGGACCCAGGCCCCTCTGCTCCACTGTCTCCAACCCTGAGGAGGGGCACTCCCCGCTGCAGGGAACAACCACAGGTGTCAACTCCAGTCATCATGTGCTGATCCCCAGGGAAAACACTGTCTCTCATACCCTGGCTAGCACCTGCTGCCCACAGCACCCTTCTCCGATCCTTGGCAAACTCCTATTCATCCTTCAGAACTTCCCAGTGTCACTGCCCCTGAAAAGCCCTCCATCAGATAAAATAGACAGTAAGAAAGGCACAGGCTGGCCAGGGCAGGTCCAGTCGAGACTAGATGACCGGGGATGTTCTAAAGCCAAAAGACAGGGAGAAAACAGAANAGGCTCGGTGGACATCACCTGCCCAGAGAGGGCGGCTTCCGGAGACACGCCAGTGGCCCAGTAAACATGACGCAGAGCCCTGGACCGCTGGCAGATGCTGACACACTTTCAGAAACTCATGTCCAGCCAAGAGCAGGATGTGGGCCACATGGTGCAGTGGCTAGGATAGTGCACAGGCCTGGGGATACCTTAACTTCTTAGCCAGTCAAGGAGGTGCGAGCCAGTCGTGCCAGCGCCGGGAAGGCTGAGGCAGAGTCACAAGC